>OY755211.1:21243083-21473083 GCA_963576765.1 Draba incana | reverse complement strand
GAAACAAAATCTTACCAAACTTAGAGACCAAGGCTAAGGTTAGCCTTTGGAACGTGAGTATATATATACCAAGAGGTTGTGACAAGAAACTTCACGCGTCTAGGGTATCATTGAGAGAGGCACACATGTGTGTGTGGCGTTGTCCACTAGAAGAGAATAGAAAACAAGATCTGCATGATGGTGTTTGTCTATGAAGATGGCAATCGTGTGAAGACGGTGATGCACCGGTGCGTCCGGTTGGTAGTCAAGCTGCGTGCTTGATACCTCTCTTTATAGTAAGTTGATTCATGTAGAAAATAATGGTAGGCATTGTAGTGATGGATATCATACGCAATTGTAGGTTGTGGCTTTTTCTATAGTGGATTGATTTTGGACGAGGTCCCGGGGATTAGGAAACAAACCTCGTTAAAAAACCTCTTATGTTAATTTCTCTTTATGCTCATACATACTTGTAGACACACAAGTGTATAGATCTAGCTACGAAACTGTACTTACAACTTAGTGAGTTCACGCAATCCTCCCTCTATTATTCCTTTTATTTGAGAGAAGATGGCAACTAGTTCTAGCACATTGGGAAGTCTATTGTTTGTAGAGTCGGATGTAAGTGATCCGAAGAGGGTTTATGAGGATGAATTTTAGGATGTCAAGGCAATGTGATGACGTTAGTGGAACACGTTGAGCCACATTTTCCTTATGTTTTTTACATGCAGCGATCGATTTTGTTACCATGAGTTAAGCCTGTATACAAGTGTAGACGCAAGTCTGCACCACGAAGAGCATGATCCATCAGCGACTATCTGATGTCTGTGTTACAAGAGCATGATCTCCAAACCATGAGGGAAATGTATAATATCCATGAATATGTGATTCTTAAAGTCCCATCAAAAATGGAAAGAGTTCATAATTCTAGTCCGGATGAGATTGTTGTATATGAAGCTTACTGTTCTTTAGGTATGCGTGAGATAGTGCCTCCTTTTATTGCAAAAGTTGCCAGCTTCTTTGGTATTTCCCCTGGTCAATTTACTCCTTCCGCGTGGAGGATATTAACCGCAATACAAGTCCTTGGAGAGTTCTCAAAGATCGATGTTGGAATTTATGAGATCCTTTATGTATTTATTTAAGGCTCAGCCAAACGATTCAAGCAGATGCATGATCCACACTCGACATGGGCGCTTTCCTCTTGTTTATGACGTGCACAAAGACGATATTAGGCATTTACCTTATGAGAAAGAATGGAGCAGCATATATTTGTTTATGAACGTGGGTTGTAACCCTTGTTTTTTGATTGATTGCTTTTTTGAGGTAGAATTTAGTTTTCTTTCGAAAATGTTCCTTATTTTCTCTTCTAACATTGCTTGTTTTGACGTGTAGATTTGTGCTACCCACGAGTTAACAAGGGAGAAAACGAGGCTTTTGCACTATCTTGTTTAACCTACTTCTTAACCGGTAGTTTTGCTTTGGAGAGGAACTCAATTTGGGGTTGATATTCCATAACTCTACACCATTATTTTTTATCAAAATCATATCTCCATGTAACCAGTTGTTAACTTTATTCGCAGGGCATATGTCGTTCTTTGATGGACCAGAAGAAGTTGAGGCCCTTGCAGCGTATCAAAAGGACATGGATGACAGTGCACCTACATGAACTCAAGAACTAACATATGTCGAAGATCCATCAGCGTCAAGAGGAGCTCAAAAATGTCATGTTCCCGGAGATGTACGTCATAATCCTCTAAGGTTCTCTCGGAGAAAGGCAGTAACGCCATCTTCTGGTGATGACCTACTAACTTCACTGATCATTTAACCACGCTGACGGAGCTCAACCAGAGGTCATTCCCTCAAGATGTTGACGATTATTCCAAGCTTAGTTTTGAAAATGTATTTGATGAATCGCAGTCTCATCTTCTCATATGTCCCTCCTCCATGACATGGTTTATCAATCAGATGAGGTTATCATTCCTTTTTATACTATTTTTAGGTAATGTCGGTTTGCCATTATGCACATGCAGCGCTTAGCACCTCACAGAAGGAAGTGAGGGCTCTGACAACCTCTCTTCAGAAGATGAAGGTGAACTTTTGATGAAAAAAATGTTATAAGTCTCTTATCGTGAAAGAAAAAAGTGTACCTTGGTTGCAGCTGGGAACATGGAGGATTAGCTACAAAAGTGTTGTGGTTCGCTAGCAGATGATCTCTGATAACAAGAAGGGAAAAGCCAAAGACTGGTTCCCTATTATGGCAGAGAAGATGATGATTCAGGAAGCTTATGGAACTCTTTTGTTTTAGGTTTTTATGCTTTTGAAGATTGACAATGTTGGTTCTTTGTGAAACATATGCTATTATATGACCGTTGCAGTACTTTATTGACATTGTCGAGAATGATGCTTGGCATTCTATTTATCATATTTTGCGACATATGTTTTGCGCATTTGATCTATAACCTTTGCTTGTGAAATGTCCATAATATACATGGATATTAGCTGGTCACATTATATTTTACCAAGGCTGTGCCTTTGATTTCAAGAGCCCGTGCATAATATTTTTATTTTTTGATCGTGTTCTACCATGGTCGTCGTTTGCAATGGTTTACCATTGTCTCGTTTAGTTCTAGCAATCGTCACTTATGTGCATTGGAGGACCTGCCTCAAATTTTTTTGAAGGTGAATAACACTTGTCAGTGTGCAATGGTTTTTCCCTTGCATTGTTGACAGCTGGCAGTTGTTTATGCTCCGCTGGGGAGATCATGCTCCTAGGTATTTTGAGTGTGAATGTTGCTAGACAGTCGCATTGATGCGAAGAACGAAAGCCTCATAAAAATTATTTATGAGAAAGATTGTTCATTAAAGCGCTCGTCTGTAGCCTTGTGGCGCAACATTATTGTTGAAAAAGTAAAAAAGCATTGACGTCTCTTAGATTGTCATAAAGTGTAAAGGGTATATCGAAAGATAAAAACTTGAAACTAAAAAACTTGAACAAACCTAGAAGTAGTAAGAGCAGATGTTAGGTCAGTTCTTGCCTTTCTTGTATAGTATCGTATCGTATACGCTCCTAGTCCGCACACCTGCGTTACTTTGTAAGAACCATTTTTTTTTTCTTTATTCAAAATTGTGCCTAAAAAAAGAGGCTTCCTACAAACTCAAAAATGGATCAATTCGCTAGTAGTTATTACATTGTTGATAAATAAAATACACATAGAAATAGTAGGTCTTTAGGTGCATAACGTTTCAGCTATTAGGTTGGACTTTGCCATTCCTGTCTTGCAGTTTGTCTGCTCTTAATCCGCACATTTCTAATATTTGGTAAAGACCTTTCCAGGTTTGTCCTAATTTCCCAGCATTATGTTTTATTGTATTTTGGAACACATGTCGAAAGACCCAATTCCCTAGTTAGAACATTCTTGTTCGCACTTTCTTATTGTAACTCCTTGAGATGTCATGGTCGTAACACCAAATTTGAATTTTAGCAGCTTCTCTCTTCTCGTCTAGCAAGTCGAGGTCTAGATTCATTACCTCCTCATTCTCTTGGTAAGTAAAATGCTCACATAGTTTTTACACCAATTTTGGACGGTACGACCGCCTCTAATTCATAAACCAGTCAGTACGGTGTCTCACATATTGCTGACTTGGTTGGGGTTAGATAACCTAATAGCACTCCTGGTAATTCCTCGGCCTATTTTCCCTTAGCCTACGGCTGGCCATTGTAAGACTAGCAGTGGAACGTTCAGAGGACTTTCAGTTTTAAGGGCAGACCAAGCAATAGCATAAGCATGACAAAAATCTTGTAAGTATAGCTTCTTTATCACAATCAGATATTGGGCCATTTTTGAATTTCAAGCTTGGTAATCTCCTTACATTTGATAAACTATAAGTTGTGAATCACAGAAGACATCCAACTCCTTTGCTCCAACATCGTGTGCCATTGTTAATCCAACGATCAATACTTCGTTGTTCGTCGCTCGAAATTGCATCTGATTGCTTTTGAGCCAACTTTTCCTGTCAGGGATGTTAGGATCATTCCTAAGCTATCTCCTCGTATATTACTTGACGTACAACTTCCACGTTCACTTCTAAGTTGCTTCCTGCAGAGTTTTAACCTCTTCATCTATTTCAAGATTTATGCTCGGGGAAAACTTTGCAATGAAGTCAACAAAGACCTGTGACTTAATCACGGTCGTTGATCTGTATATTATGTCGTATTCTCTAAGCTCGACTACCTAATTTGCTAATCTTCTGAGACTTCAGGCTTGTGTAGAACAACTTTTATGGGGGTAAACTGACTAACACGATAGGATGTGCTTAGAAGTATGAACAAAACTTTCTGGTTGCGGTTATCAATGCCAAAGCAAGGTTTTCCAAATGGATGTATCTTGTCTCTGCATCTAGGAGAGACTTACTGACATAGTAGTCATGATGTTGCTTCTTTTCTTCTTATCAGAATAACATGACACTGACGGCATGTTCAGACACTAGTAGGTAAAGTAACAACACTTCTCCTTCCTTTGGCTTTGAAAGAAGAGGAGACCATGTGAGGTAATCTTTTAGCTATTTCAACGCGTTTTTGTCATCTCACACAAAATCTTTTAGTTTCTTTAGTGCGGCAAAAAATGTGTGTGATCTGGCAGATAAACTCGAGATAAAGCATTTGATCAGCAAATAATCAACAATTTGATCAGCAAATAATCAACAATTTGATCAGCAAATAACATATTTAAGCATTGCCTTGTAGCAGTATATGCCCTGCGAGGTCATATGTCTTCTCTTGGTCGCTTGGCTGCATTAGAATATGGTTATAGCCACTGAACGCATCGATGAAGCTCATTTGTTAGTGTCTAGCTATGGTGTCCACTAACTTATGGATATGAGGCAGTGGGAAGGGATCTTTTCGGCATGCTTTATAAGGTCAGTGAAATCAATGCAGACCTTCTACTTTCCATTTTTTTTACGAACGACCATAATATTAACGCGCCATTCCGGATAATGTACTTTACGGATAAATGTGGCGATGACGATAACGCGCCATATCGTAATGACGATAACTAGTTTTAAACTTTCTTATTGATGATTAAGTCGCGTTCAAGAGCGACTTACTTCACTTTTGTCTCAGAAGTTGGTGATCTAGATCCACTTGAAACTTGTGCACAATGACATCATAATTAATTCTAGGGATGTGACCAATCAATATTCGACTTGAGGAAGTCAATCAATCTCCTTCGTACTTCTACTGGTAACTTTGACCTTATATTCATTTTTTTTCATGTTCATTCTCTATAATTGTGGACCTTTCTCTTTCAAGGTTGTTTGATAGCATGAACATGAATTCTCTTATACAACTTTGATCTCCTACACTCCCCATGGCGTGGCGAGTTTGATGGATTGATGAAGAGTTGATGGTACTGCTTTCATATCATGAATACATTGACTTCCCATTATTGCATTGTAGGTAGATGCGCAATCCACTACTTTAAATCTTGTTTGTCGGTTGATGCTTGCGGGGAGACATGTAATGTCACGTCTCTGACATATTCTTTTACTTCACCACTGAATCCTACAAATGGTGTGGATTTTTGTGTCAACTCATCTTCACAAAGGCCAAGCCTAGTTAAAGCATCCATGAAGAGGATGTTTGTTAACAAGTATCCTCTTTACGAGACAGTTAGCGACTGTCAAAGATATTACCAATGCATCATGATTCACAACTAGGGCGTCGTCGCCTCTGTGGAATGTAAACATGATGGCGCACATTGGTTAGGATTCTACTCTGACATCGCTTTTTGTTTTGACCATATCTTGCACTTTGCGTACTTTTTTCACACCTGAATGTGTTACGCTACTTATTTCAGAACCTCTGAAATAACGTTTATGGTCCAATCATGCTTCGGAGCTGAAGAAGGGCAAGGGTAAGCTTCTTGCGTCCATCATTTTCTTTTGTCGTCGAAACGGTTTATCGCCTTGTGAGATAAATACTCCCTCAAATAACCTTTTTTGGCAACTCATTCACCTCCATTCTTTAGGAGATGCAGTCTTCAGGTCGATGATTGTGGTCGTTATGGAAGCCACACCATCATGAAGGATCAATTTTATCATATGGTGTTCTCATTTTTTGTGGTCACCTTACCCTTTCACACCTTTATTTTAACTCTAGCCAAATTTTTAACACCTTTATTGTGAGCCATGTTGAAGATTATCGTCTTTAACTTCACCTCTGTTGAATAGGCGGTGACTACCTCTACTTTCGTTTTTTGTCGCTTTTGCTACTAGTACTTTCATTATGAGGTCTCTAGTAGGGTTTGTCATCCCTCACGCTTTTCTCATTCCTTATCACCCGCAACACATTTTGTGGGGAACGTTGGTAGTGGTAAGTGAAATCTTCTTCCCACTTGATCTCCTCTCACGCCTTTGAGAGCACATCTTCCATATTTTTGCACTGATACTTCGTTAGTTCCTTATACAAATCACCATATGGAAATAGACCTCGTTTAAATACAGAGATTTGTAGACGTGACACAACTTGGAATGGACACTTTTTCTTTGTTGAATCATCCCATATAATTGCGTAGCAACTCTCCTTTCTTTTGGATTATCTCGTAGAGGTTGTCAGATGACTTTTCAAGATTTCTGCTACTTGCAAAAATGCTCAACAAAACAATCAGTCAGTGACGCGAACGAGTCTATCGAGCATTTGGGAAGGTTTATAAAACATGGAAGGGCTGATCTCGTGAGGCTTCCCTTAGATATCTTGCGATTATTGAAGTAAATATTTGTTGTTTGTATTGGGCGATGTGGTTGTGAGGATTTGTTTTTCCGCCATACATCATCATCAAAGGATCAGTTTTTTCCGTCGTACATCATCATCGACAACCACATCACCTAATACAAGCGTGATCTCGTCCATGAATGAAGTATCAGCATCGCTTCCATCTCTGCAAATGGTTTCAAACAAGGTCCATGTTGTCAGGCGATGGGGTTCTTGTTGCTTTATTAGGGTTAAGCAGGGATTGGGCGACGTGCATCCTAATTGCATCAGCGTTAATAACACCAGGTCTTTGTAGTAGAATCGTCCTAGTAGTTGCAGTTGGTGTACTTTCATCCAAGGGTTGCATCGGATTGAAACGTTTCTGGAATCGGTTTCAAGCTTCGATGTCAATGTTTCTATCTTCAACTAGGAGAAAAGCGTTTTCGGTTCTCAAGGTTGCGTTTTTTCGATTAAGTTCATATATTTTTTGTTCTGCGTCATCAGGGTGGTGAGTACCGCAAGTTCAACAGCGGGATCCTGAGTATTGTCAACATTGTTGTGAACCTCGATGTTATCTCCTTTTGTCAAATCTCACAAATTTGAAATTGTCCCCTCTCTCTAACGCTAAACTGTTTGTGCAAAATTTAACTAGATTGGAAGGGTACAGTACTACGGAATGACGATAATAGATTAGCTTTATAGATCAATGAGTTTCGACACGAGTTACAAAGAATCAATAAAGAAATCGGAAGGAGGTGATCTTGTTGATCGCCGTAGGCACAGACAAAATTTGTTTGGCAAGAGTATTTTTGTCTAGGATTTGTGTGTGTTGTTGTGATGATCATGTTTTTGTGTCAAGACTTTTATTTGTATGTTTTGTAAGCCCCAATCCTTGTCGACGTTATGTCGGTCAAGGGGTGTTATGTATATCTTTGTCATATTTCACTTAGAAATAGGAAATTTGGAAGTGAATGTCGGTCGCATCACTTAATCGATTCTTGTCTATGAACCGATATTAAGATCGTCAGTCGGTCAATAAACCAGACCTCAACATTGGTAAACTGTATTGCAATGCTAATATTTTGCCGTCTTCTTAACTACAGTGACATGGTCAGTGTAATGAACTGTGACTTGGTTCTCTTTGTCAGAGAATGCCTAAAGCTTCGTGAAGCGCATAATTAGTAGTGACAAATGGTCCATGCCATGGACTTGCCTTCCCATTAATCCATGAATTGGATTTTTGTGATGGCATGCAAGTGAATTTATGTCACCCAACAACTCGCATTTGAGCCATGAGTTGGGTGGAGGGTTACACTGTTTGATTCTCATATGCTCCTAATTTATCATTTATTCTTCTTCCAATTCTTGAGCTAGAAACCATTTTTAAGTTTCTTCAATGATTATATTTTTTGTGGTATCCAAAACCATGAAATCCATTCCTTAAGAGGTGAATTTGTTGGAATTTTCCATAACATCCACAAAATACATGGTCTAGTTCTTATAATCTCTTTAAGGTCCGCAGTATTTTTACTCATCTTTATCGGTAGATAATATTTTGAAACACATATTGATGGTCAAGACCTAATTATGAAGAGGGAAGTTACGTGGGGTCCAAACTTGTCTCGCAACAACACATGATTTGTTGATTCTTCCTCCATTCTACATGTTTTGGGATCTTAAGTCTACCTTTTATTCTTCTTGAAACAATTTAATAATCAATTGGGATAGCCCCGCTTATACTTAAGGAAATTTTTAATATTTGGAGTAATGTGAATTTTCCAGATTTGATCTTTTATTCCATTTGGAGAAGGCTATGTCATTGATTCATTGCGTATATTTTTTTGTGGGTTTTAAAGACCAACCAATACCTTGATTTTCAAGTATTAACCACTCTTTGTATATTCCCACCACTAATAATCACATGAAAAGACACTAGATTTTAATTTAAGAATCAACTCAATGTCCCTTGGGAAAAATAAAATTTTAAAGTTTTCTTTGTTCCATGATTAGGAAACTGGATTGAGAAAGGGTTAGAGTTTTATTTGTTCTATGATTTGGAAACCGGATTGAGAAGATATATGATCCTTGGTAACTTAGTTCCAAGTCAACCAAAAATTTCTTCATCACTGTGATTCAAAATTCTGTCATCACAAATCTACTGACTGGTTCATACTCTCAGAATTTTCCATCCCCAACTTTTTGTTTCTCTGTTATAACAAACCTCTCATTGGAAAAATGTTCTTATGAAAGTTGATTTTTTTTTTTGGTCGTCTCATATGAAAGTTGATTGTTCCATATTTTTCTCTAGGAATATGAATATTGCGTTGTTCGGTATGAGAGGTTGATCGGTATGAATTTGACATATTTTTCGACATGGATTATGAACCTGTTCACATATATCTAATATTTTAAAAGTTTTTTATATATATAAAATGTTGAGAAAAAGGTTTTTCAACAATCACTATTTTGTTTTGCCTCTCTTATTTTGTTTTGAGTGTGAAATTCAGATTTTACTGTCAAATATAAACATATTCGGTTTTGGTGGTGTCAACAATATTAACCGAGTCATTTCTTGGTGATGTGATGTATGGACACAGTCACACATCCTTTCTTGGGGGATAGAGATTTGCAATTCAAATCAAATAAAGTCAACATGACTAAGTCAAGCATGGGAGAGCAACTATATATTTATTTGATAACAATTTACAACCATTCCGTAAAAAAATCAGAAATAGAGAACTCATTATACATTAACCAACAAACAACAAATAAATAAATAAGAAAACCCTTAAAAGGAAGTGAAATTGTTCTCGTAACATAGATTTTCATATAAAATTTTGTGTCCTAACAACCGCATTCAGAAAAATTTACTACTACTATATGAATTACCAACTTCCAAAACACCAGAATATGGTAACTTAATATCAATTTTTAAATGACTAGTTCTGTGAAAGCTTGTCTTCAGAACATGAAAAATGAAAACTAATTGAAATATTTTGTATTAACTCATGATTAGAAAACGGTAAAGTTTTGACCAAATATATCGAAAATTTTGTATTTCGTTTCCGATTCTATTTTTAGAAAGTAGATTAATGGTGAAGTTTTTATAGAACTAGGGGGGACTGGTTACAATTTTAAAAACTTTTGATTGTAGACTTTTAAAAGAAAAAAAGGATTAGTGTAAAATCTTTGGCTTTTAAATAAGTAATTGTGATAAAAAAAAGTCAAATTTTATAGGCTTTTAAAAACTACCGAAATCTGAACAAAAAATAAAGAAAATATTATAGAATTTTTAAGAGGAATTTTAGGACTTTAGAAGCTTTTGAATAAAAAGTGCTAATTGGGAAAATTTTAACTTTAAAACTTTAATCTTCTTAAAAGTCTTTACAATTTTATAAGCTGAATTGCCAATTAACCGAGATTATTATAGACACAGACTGTAGAAAGAAAAACAAACCCAATATTTTTGAGAGAATTTTTAAAATATGCCACTTTTGACATTCTATTTTTCAAAAATGCCACTATTCTAAAATTTTAATACTATTTATGTTTGGGTTAACTATGTTATATTAAGGTTTAGTTTTTAAGGTTTAAGGTTTGTTAGAGATAAAAACTTTTTTTAAGTTGAGGATTTTGAGATATAAAGTTTTTAAAGACTTTATACGTGTCATGTTTGTAAAAAAATAATTTATTAGTGTTATATTTGTAAAAAAGTAATTTAAAAATAGTATTTTTAAAATTATTCCTATTGGGCTTGTAAATTTCCCGCGGAGGACACAATCTGATGGAATATGCCATAAGTGGGTCCAATATTACGGAAGTGTCCACGTGTAAATCACGACCGTTGCTGATTAAGCAGCTGCTTCACCACTTCCGCCTATCAACGACAAAAACCGCTTTGATATCTTACACTTTCTTTAATTTCCACAATTAATCGGCAAACGGGAAGTGACGTAATCACGCTGATGTATTTTCTCTGACGTCATTTTGCCTCCGACTTATTAAAAAGACAGGCTACGAAGTAAGATAACACTTTAAAAATATCAACATGCATAAGATATTAAAAATTAATGCAGCAACAATTACGTCTCGATATTGGTTGCTCGATTTTTAATCTAAAGTTTGCATTAAAAATTTTAAAATACTAATAACAAACGGTAGCTCTAGGCACGAAACGGATATCCAAAAAATACAGTATTTGTGTTCTGATCCGTTTTGACTGGTTATTTAGCTTTATAATTTGATCCGATCCATTAATTTTCTGATATCCAGAACGGATTTCCAAATTTTTTTAAGGTTTTCACAGAATCCGATTCGATCCGTAATCCGAATTTCTTTTAAAATATCTATAAATATCCGATCCGATCCTTTGACATTTCTAATATTATTTAATTATTATTTATTTTTTGTAATTTATTCATTATAAAAATGATATACTTTGTGAAAATAAGTAGGTTAACAAAAAAACAAAACCATACACAATATATGTTACTTTATATTAGTAACATATATATTTTGATCAAATATCGATTTTTTTAAATAGTATTTGTGATTTGTTTTATTTTAACGGATACCATATTTTAGTATTTACTTTGTTTCAAAATTTTACGGATATTTAATTTTTTCGGTTTAGATCAAAGTACATGGCGAATCGAATCGGATTTAACAAAATTTTTGCGCAGTCCTAATGGTGTGTCTGCGTGCCCTACATAGTTATAGAAAAACGCTCTTTATATGTTCACAAGCTTTCAATAAGGCATAATTTAGAATTTTAGTCAAAGAGTTTATATAATTAATTAACCACTGGCCAACAAGAAGAAAACTATCAGTCATGTGGTAACAATTTATATAGTTCTCTTGTAATTGTGATAGTGTTTTGATTATATATTACTTTGGCGACGCATGCTAAAGTTGGCCCTGTTTGACCATAACTAATTAAAATGTTTGACTACTTGCTCTATAAGGCTATTAGTAACACAATTAAAAATAAATAACAGTGGAAACTACTTGCTCTATAAGTATAAGATCCGTAAAGATAAAATCTGAGCTAAAAGGATATCTTTAAAAAAAATTAAAATAATATTTGTCACTATTTGGTTATATAGGCCAAAGTTCGAAAGACCCATGAGACGTGGTCCCAAAGTGATGTTCGTTGGCTAACAATTGCAGCATGAATTTTGTCGTATTTTTATACCCGATAACATAATACTAGCCTAGTAGTTTTGACTCCGGTCCACAAAACATGAGCTTATTATTACAATTTGATACATATATGTCCAATTATTCACAATGCCTTATTTAATCTGATTGTAATTATTTAAAGGAGTTATCCACTTCCATGATTAAACAGATACAGTGATCTAAATATAAGGTATTCATAGAAAAGACAGTTAAAAAAAACAATCATTAATTTTGTTAACCAGATGTATGTGTTAAAAAGAGAGAAATTTTCAGTGAGATTTTGGACCCATCATACTTGATTCGTTTGCTTGCTACACCCACTCAAAATTTAGTTTTGATTAATTTTAAAAGTGATCAATTAGTGTAATATTATTGTTAAGGGACCCGTGATGTTACATCCTTTTTTCTTGCTCCAGGATTTGATTGGACAACACTTCAAAAATTTCTTTAAAACGTTAAAGATGTAAAAAAGTAAAATTTCCTACTTTTATGGGCACTTTTTAATTTAAACCCAAAAGGATGTAATTTTATAAAATACTTGTCGTTATAGCAATTCCATTGAAGAAGCTTCGTTGAATCTATCTACGCACGAAAGTAAGCATGAATATTAGTTTATTATTTAGTTAAATGCAAATAGATTTTATTGTATTGTATTATTTATTTTATATTTGTCCTTCGATTTTCTTGTATATATAACAGTAACTGCTAAACAAAATCTCGTCTCCTCTAGCTTCAACAGCCGACAACCTTCCTGAACAAAGAAAATGAACTACCCTTCAAACCCTAAACCTAGTTTTACAGAATTTGATGAACTTTTTTTCAAATTCGATGATCTTGAAGATCCTTTTCAGATGATCATGGAAGAAATCAGCCTCGAAGATCACTCCCCCACTTTGAGCTGGACCTCATCGGAGAAATTAGTCGCTGCAGAAGTCACAAGTTCGCTTCAAACAAGCCTACCTACTTCACCTATGAGCCTTGAAATGTAATTAAATTTTTTATATCATACAGCTTATTAGCATATAGTGGTGATGAGTGTTATTACAACACTGATATGTTCCAAAACTTTGATGACTTTATATAGAGGGGACAAAGATGGGATCAAGAAGAGGAAGAGACACAAAGACGATCAGATCATCCACGTGTTCAAAACAAAATCAATTGAAAAAGATGCTCTAGATGACGGTTATAGATGGAGGAAATACGGCAAGAAACCGATAAGGGGTAGTCCGTTTCCGAGGTAAATAGTTGATCTAAGGATGCCTAATGGTTTATATGGTTGGGGGTTATTGACTCGTACATGCTTATTTTAAAAATTTAGACCTCTAAAATATATTTTTGATGATATTTTTTACTAAATAACTTTTTTCACTATTTTCTTTTTTTAAATTCTCTTATGAAAATATATATATACATTATAAAAAAATTATGGGTCTTTTTCAATTGTAATCTTAAATATTTTTGTTATTTAAAAAAAAAAATTTAGACCCTTTAATTGTTAGGAACCCATGTCCTCCCATTGAGCCGGCCCTTGGATAATAGTAGTTGCATATGATATACTTCGTTTTGGTTTGAGTATTGCAATGAATATGTCCACTTGAAGAATTAAGTATGGGTATATTAGTTAAGTGTCAAATATAATTCACAACTTGAGACAGATTAGTCGAAGCTCAGAGTTTTACTACATAATTACTACTCTTTTTGCAGTAAGCTACTCGGTTAGTTAAAACCCAGACAAAACCTTGTTCATCGGTTTCGTAAAAACTAATAAGATGAAACCAATCTAGTAATTTCATTTTATTTCACTTTGTTACACATTTTTTTTTTCAGAAGTAACCTAATTAACAATTCACTTTTTGGAACTAGTATGAGTTCCAACCAACATAATCTTATTACACAAAACGAGGAAAAATGGATAATCGCTATATTTAATAAAATTAACGTCTTCCTGAGTTTCGACTAATAAATATACTCCATCCGTTCTCAAAAGATTGATGTTGTAAGAAAAACAAATATTCAAAAAATTGATTTTTTACATTCTCAATACATTTTTAATTAAAAAAAAATGATAAATTGTAAATTCCAAGATACATTAATTGGTTTTAATTGAATTACTATTGGTTTAGAGTCATAGAAAATTGTTTAGTACAAAAAACAAGACATTTATAACTAAGAATTAATGTGTTTTCTTAATAGTTGTGAAAATTCTACAACATCAATCTTTTGGGAACGGATGGAGTATATGATTTTATATATTGAAAACCTTACCTAATACTTTACATGTGTAGGTAATAATACTTTACATGAGTTATTAATACTTATATATTAGGTATTTGTACTTGTTGTTAAATAATCTTCTAAAATACATTAAAATCATTAAAAACTTGATGTGTGATATATTTCTAGAAGAATAGATTTAAAAAAAAAATCAAATTATTAGTTCAATAATATTGAATTTAATAAATCTTAAACTTGATGATCAATAACAATTTGACATTTTAACATTAAATCACTCTATATCTAAATGCTATATTGGATACACACCAATTATCATTTTAAGAATCAACTCGGCTTTGTTCACTAAAAATACTTGGTTTATATGCTCCATATATTTATGTCCACTTCTAACAAGTTGTAGATATATAAGCTTATAACAATTAACACTTGAGAATATCATAATCGAGTAACTTGTTGTATGTTGCCTTTGATTTCAAGTGGACATATAAACGATGGTATTGTTATATTTATGCTGACATTGAATTAGACCACACTATATATTATAATCAAATCATACAGAATCTTACAGATTGTGATAATTATTTGAAACAGGCATTATCACAAATGTTCGAACCCGGATTGCATCGTGAAGAAGAAGATCGAGAGAGATACGAACAATCCAGAATACGTTCTGACAACGTACGAAGGGATACATAACCACGCAAGCCCTTCTGTGGTTTATTGTGACTCGGACGACTTTGATCTTATCTCTCTCAACACTTTGTCTTTCCAGACACATACTTATAGTTTCTCACATTCGGCTCCTTGATCATACTTGCAAGTTTGTGTATGTAGATGCGTATGTGTAGTGTATATCATCATCCTAATCACGCACACATGTATCCACATTTACCTCGGTGGGTCGGTTATGTAATGAACTGAATAGGAAGTGTAGTGGAAATCATCTTGTATGTGAGTGTGTGGGGTTTGATAGTAATTTTTGTATATATGAATTAATTTGTACATCAGACTCTTTTAATTTAGCCTACTATATAACGTTTTAATGCTCTTTTTATTTTTATTTTGTGTTGTTGTTTGCAAGTTCAATAGTTGTACAAACAACAAAATTTTGTTGGTTGTTATTAGGTTGATCTCAAACAATTTATTTCAATACGTTTGGAACAAACATTTTTTTATTTCTAGTTCAGAAAAAATATATAGAAAAAAGAAAGTTTGGAAGATTATAGGGTTAATTAGGTGTATATTACTTTTGGGTGGAATAATTAGGTAAGTAACATGTCCAAAATTATATTTAGATTACTAACAAAGAGAATTAAAAATATGAAAAAATTGCCTTTAAAACTGTAATTAAGGTAATTATATAAAAACAAATCCCTAAAAAGTTTATCTTGATCTCATCTCATTGCTCATACCATTGAATCTTGGAAAAAATAGATATGTGTGCAAAAAATGAAAAAATAGGCGAGAAGACATAAAAAAACAAATATGTTGTCAGAAATAGTTAACTATTTAGAATATGCATATTCAATTAATTCTAGAACATAGTTAACTATATCACGTGCTTTGTTGATGGATCATGGAAGAGAGAAGACTGTACGAGTGGCGTAGGCTGGGTTCTGCAACTACATGATGTAACAATAGATTTGCTGGGATTAAAAGGATATCACCCAAGCCTCTCTCCTCTCCATACAAAAGCACATGGTCTCCTTTAGGCCATGCAATGTTTACTCCAAAAACAACATTTTTGCTCTACTTTCATCACGAATTCAAAAGATCTGGTGAAGATGGTGGAAGTGCCACATGAGTGGCCCGGTTTTGAACCGGAGTTGCGTGAATTGGATCCTTAGGGAGTCTTTCCCCGAGTTCAATTCATCTACCGACAACCGGAGAACAATACGAGAGCGGATTTATTAGCAAGGAATGCACGCACGAGAAACAAGATTTTTTCTTTTATTAGCACTTCTGCCCCCTATTGGTTTACGGATACAAACAATGTATTTGCCTAACTAATATTGAAGTGTGTTTCGTGACAAAAAAAAAAAGTTAACTATATCACATTATTTGTAAGTATCTAAAAACATAGTTAACTATTTCCAGAACATTGTAATCTATGCTATTGATTTCATAATATAGTTAACTACACGAAATATTTTTGTAATAATTACCTATAATTGTTGATATAATGGAAAAAATAATATACATAGTCAATATTGCCTATTATAAAGAAAAATAACATACATATATAGCCAACTATTATCATAAACATATTTACCTATTATATTTTTCGAAGATAGTTAACTATGTGTTGGGGTCGGTTTACACCCCTCAAGATCAACTGTTCAAATTCTATTAAGTTTTTATACGAAAACGGGCTTCTGAATCATTATACGATAACACACTCTAGGTCTTCCTGCAGAAAATCCCTATGTCTTTCTGCATAAAAAACCCCGAAGTCTCATCGCAGTTACGATCAACAACGTTGTTGCAAATACGAAATGTTGCAACGGTGACATGTACCAGTGACGAAATGTTCCTACGATGGGCCGAAGTCTACTGATTCACTTTATGGACCGAAGTCTTTTGGGCCGAAGCCCTGACCTAAGAAGATTCGAGAAACCGACGTTGTTCACCGACGAAGCCACATAAAAGAATGAAAATCACCAAAGACTTAGGGAAACTTTTCTTTATCATTTAGGAGAAGGCTTGGCCAACCTAAGGTGCTATATAAACACTTGTACATTCCTTGAGAAAAGGATCCGTAACTTATTACGCAAAAACAACAATAAAATTTTGCTTTACATCGATCGCAACCACCGTTCGTAGTTTTAACCTAGAAATCTCTTCTCCCTTCAAAATCTTTGACAAGTCTAAGTGTTCGAGTTTCAATTCCCACACTTTGGCGCCGGCTACAGGGACCACAAAGATTTCTGACTTGAAAAAGCTTACGAACAATTGATCTAATGATGACTATAAGCAACGATCACCAACACATCGCTGAAAACCAACGCATCGCAAAACAACAATGCATCGCTAATCAGCAATGCAATGCCAAGCAACAATGCGCCGCTGAGGATCAACACGCCGAGCAACAATGCATCGCTGAGGATCAACGCGCTGATCAGCAACGTTGTGATGATCAACAACGTGCCAAAAACACCAGCAATGGATCCAGAAACAGAACAGGTGGAACCGAGAGTACTAGCGAAACAACATATGTTCCCGACACTCCAACAATAGCACCAGCAGCGGAGACCTCAAATTCTTGACCATCATAAAAACAATGCTCAAGAGAACGTTGTAGCAAGAGAAGAACAAGGAGGAACTACGAGTCCTAGCAACGATAGACCGTGGTCACAGAAGAGGAGATCTCATTTTCTGACGACCTGTTGGACGAGTCAACCTTACGGCTTTGGACTTTACAACCCCGGTCAACGCACCAAAAATCCGAATTCTTTTTTTCTGATACGCCGCACGTGGAATAAAACGCATTCACGCCTGCCGAGACCGCACGACCAGAAGCGACTACGAAAGCGGTGATCGATCTAGAGAACCCAGGAGCTAAACGTACTCAATAGAATGCGCCTGCTCGGAGAATGGCGGCCCAAGCTATACAAGTCAATACTGCTGTCGAGCAGGACCGAGAATCTCAGGATGAAGAAGAAAGACCTCTTCTGGTCGTTACACTCAGAACTAGAAGAAGACCAGAGCGTTAATCTAGGCTCAAAGAGACGACATGGCTGTAATAAGGGCCGACATGGCGCGAACAGCGGCAGAGATGAGAGAATTCTGCTTCCAAATCCACAAAGCAACCAGCCATACTCCTGAGTTAGATAAAGTCTTGGAGGAGACGCTGAACGTTCCGTTCACAGCACGGATAACCAGGGCAGTGGTTACCGACCCGAGAAAGATGAAGATCCCCGCTTACGATGGAAAATCCGATCCCACCGAACATCTGACAGCATTCTCAGTAGTAATGGGACGAGCAAGCTTCAGAGAAAGAGAGAATGACGCTGGTCAAAACTTATTGTTTGTGGAAAACCTCAAAAGACCATCCCTGCAATGGTTCTCGCGCCTTCCGCCAAACTCGATTGACAACTTCAACCAATTGACATTTACTTTTCTAAAATATTACGCAATCAACATTGAGAAGTGAACGTCCGATGCTGATCTTTGGACGATGGTTCAAGTAGAGAATGAATCACTCAAAGCTTCTTAGACCACTTCAAAGGAGTGTTATCTAAGATGGAAGGAATAAACAATACAACCGCACTGCAGGCGCTAGAGATGAAACAACCCAACCCTTTTTTTTTAATCAAGTATATAATTAACCTGAATTTAGTATTCCCATAAGTACTAATTCCCAACGGTTAATTCAACTAACAATAACCAGCGAAAAACCATTAACTCAATTCGAAAATAATAAATCCAAAAATCAGCAAAATTATTGAACAACCGAATAAACAAAATAATCAATTTCCAGAATTCAATATTTAACTTACTAAATATAGCAACCTAACACCAGGTTCTACCAGAATAAAACAACAACAAACAACCCTAATCATCCTCTTCCTACGCCATGATTCTGCGAACATACTTTTCCTTTACCTTCAACACATGAGAAAACGAGTTGCGTAAGTATTTCATAAATACTTAGTGAGACGGTCATACCATCTACGACGTATCACTCAGGCTAACGAATATGGCCGGCTCCTCTCATGACACTTCTGGCAGCTGCATCTTGGATTCTTCAGGCCAGAAACCAGCCATCATCTCATTCCTCCGTTGTTATCAAGCTCATCCTACAAACGTCAACTAACCCCATCTGATGGGAGCGCAACGCTTGTATCTTCACCAACGTCTCAATACCGGTTACATCAATTCAAGCTAACCTCAATCGTCTTATCCGTGACCGCATAATCTCCTTTCCGGAGACTGCTCATGCTGCTCATCCTTCTCCCTCTCTTCTTCAATTTTGTTTTGGTTGTATTTTATTTCATTTCTAGATTTATTGCTTCCCTTTTGTAATAGCTCGCTAATAAGTTGTAATCAACAATGAAAAATCAGAAAAATGGTATAAATCTTAACATTTAGATCAAAAAGAAAAAAAATCATTTTTTAATCCGTAAGAAATGAAGGACTCGAGGTTCAAATAAAAAATTGGTTTGGTTACAATATATGCATCTTTTATCTACTTTGAGGGTAGTCAACACCCCAAGACAAAAGTAAAATGTTTAGGAATTGTGTTAATTTTTAAAACAAAATTATAAAAAATTTCTTGGGCTGTCAAGCTGGAAACATATGTTAATAACATGCTAGTATATCTGATAGCTAAAAGTGTGCTTATGTCACCCATCTATATGTCTCACAAGACCTTCTTGAAGTGGAGAGATCTACGGTGATGTAGATTGGTCTATCATTTACCTTTGGAATTTTTATTGTTGTATTACTCACTTCGTGGAGTCTGGCTTTATGAGATTTGCTCGATCCTATACCAATAAAGTTTACAGTGGGAAAAAATAAAAATAGAGGAATATGAAGTGGATTGGACATGCATCTTTACTATATATATAAGAGTAATTGTTTGCGGTTTGTTAGCTTAAGCTTTACATGCATGACATGATTGCTGTCGCTTGCTATAGAGGCTAATTAAAGAACGACCTATTAAAGCCTAAAGCTAGAGTGTACTGATCCTCAAGGTTATTTTTAATCCAAAGCTAAGCGAAAATGGTTACTATTTATGATTGATCACTTCCTATAAAATACAAACCACCACATCATCTACAAGATTAAAAATTACACAGCTAAACATGGAAAATTTGATACGTCACAGTTTTATTGTTTGGTTTGTTGTTTTCACTTTAGATCCAATTGCCAAGCGTAAACATGCATTTGCAATGATGTCATTAAGTGAGAACTATAGTTTTGTTGGAGTCCCACATTTCATATTTTCTATAATGGAATTTCTAATATCAAGTTATATAGATATAGACAAACTAAATAATAAACTAAGTTGAAAAGCAAAAATAATTTTTTACACGAATAAAATATTACCGATATAGACTAATTATTTAGTTTTCTACGAATGCTTTACTTTCTTACCATTATACTTTTGCATTCGTATATGTTATCTAGCTATATAATATTAGCAATTCTATACTCCATCCGTTTCATGAAGATAAATTTCCATCATTTATTGATAATAAATTGTAGTTTTCAAAAAAAAGTTTCAAATACTATTGATTGAGATGTTTTGAAAACTGTTGATTGTAGAAATCAATACAATTATTAGGGATAATTATGATGTTTTCTTAATATGTGTGAAAAACTCAAAAAATTTATCTTGATGGAACGGAGGGAGTATTAAACTCATCGATAAAATAAACCCACACGTAGCGTGAGCGTCAAATCTAATATTAAATTCTAAAAGTTAAGAAGAATTAAACATTGATCGATGCCTAATAGGAAGGAAGGAGCGAGGAGTTCATTTAGCCGTGGTCTGATAGACGATAATACCACTATACTTCTAAAAAATTGATGGGCATTTGTTTTTTTAATATTTGACTGATAGATCATATAACTAAACGTCATAATCTCATATGAGATAATGTTTAAATACAAAGTGGTGGAGGGTCATAGATACAACAAGAATCATATAAAGATTGATATGTATGGGAAATCTTATCGGTTATCTCATTACATTTTTGGCTGATATGGACCACTTGATCAACTGCAAACAGATTGAAATAGAGGATATGAATAATAAGATTATCCATTGATATGTATGTTCTTCGTCTATGTATTGATAAGATTTAGATTGTAAACTCTCAGATTATGTTAAAGGAACTCACTTTCATTAACTTTCCGATACCGATTTCAAGAAACAAAGATAAGAAATCTACTAGCTACTGAAAGGAGGATGGGCTCTCTCCAGCGTCGACACATCATCACTCCACAATAGGCCACGTGGCAGTTAAGGAAAATTATCTGAATCCTGTCGTATCTTCTTCCTCTTATCTCATACGCTTCGGTTTCCATTTTAACATGTGAAACTCATCCTCTTCATCTTCTTTGCAACGTTTTAGTCGCTTTGAATTCAAACGCTCCTCCTATATATATACCCTTTCCAAATCCGCACATTAGTTTAAAGCTCTACACCAACCCTAAACCCTTTGTCGCATGGCGTCCAGAGATTGACAATGCATCGATATGCTTTTCAGCCGGTAATTATTCAAACCACCATATGATTATTCCAGTCCGGTTTCATACCCTCTTACAATTGAATCATTCATTTGTGTCTTGTACTTTTTAGGAAACACCCGTTGAAGGGGAAATTCAGTGAGATTTTGCTTCACTTATGAAATCTCGCCAACGACACGGCATCAACCCCCTCCCGCTGAGCCCTTAGTTGAGTTTTTAGTTGCTCAGAAAATGAAGGTTCTTGCCGTATTACTCGCCGTTATGACTAGGAATGCTTCCCCAACCTGTGGAAATATCAACGATATCCTCAGATCAGGTTTGTTCTTGCTTTTCATCGGTTTAAATAATCCTTCCAGGAAATCTCATCGATTTAACTACTACTGTCCAAGATTCGTTGCAAGAGTAAATAGAGAATTGATGTTCAGATGGGGACTAATGTGTGAAACAATGATGTCAAGGTTAATTATATTTGTGACAATTTAATTAAACATGAAATAATTCGTTCTCCAATTCACTAATTTATACGTTGGCATTGTTTGTTAGCATGAGCAAGTTCTCTTCAACTTGTATAATTCTTGCGTGATAGGCCACTGGCCACTGGTTGTGTTATGTGGTCTTCTGTAAAAAAAACCTAACTAATGAATAGAATGAAAATTGTAATCCTATAAGCACCATTGCCCCCCTTTAACCCTTTTTTTAAAGTTACCTTGCTCGATCGTCATGAAAATATTTTCGCTTACTAGAATTGATGGTCAAAGACTTTATGCGGAAAAACTCCCTCTAATTAAAAAAGGACAAGAAACTGAGATATTGGACATATCTAAAGCATAAAATGTTTACCAATTGATATACACTATATTTTACCTTTTTTACTATCTATTATAATAAGTTTTCAATGCAATTTAATAAGCTTTTCTATCGAAAGAGGTAGTTTTCCCGTACATGTAGATTTTAAGAGTCTAATAAGTTAAATCATCAAAAATGATGCAAAAAGATGCAAAAAGAAGCAAAATGAGTATTCTACATTCTACAACAACTTATCCAAGTCAAAGAAGCCAATCCAAGTCCCTAATCTTTAAGACAAAGCTTATTCTCATGTTGGACAAAAGATATACGTCAGACGTTTACTGATTAACGGAGTATCAAATCTACTTGGAAGAAGATGCAATTTGACATGAAGATAACCCATTGAGTAAGCTTTCCAATGGATTTGGAGTTGTAGTTTGGGAGATATATTTAATCTATTGAAGATATCTCAAAGGAAATGATGCAAATACATAACCAAGCCTGACACCGAACGGACTCATGGTTTGGTGTGAGTGTCAAATATTGCACAATTTCGACCAAAACGATTTTTTCGTCTGAAGATTAAAACCCTCGATTTTTTCGTCTGAAGATTAAAACACTAACCGACCTTAGACTTATTGTAACCCTATGTATACTTGTCTTTAGCCCATCTAGGAAGATAAGCAGTCCTAGGCATCATACAAATCAATAATCACATGTATTTTGTTCTACTCCTTATTCTTCAACAATGTGTTTTTAAGAATGATGAATGATCGATGTTCTTCTCTAGTTTCAATCTAAGAGATTCACCCATGTCTAGCCCTTTATTGAATTACGAATTTACTATGTTTTATCCTCTACTCTTGCTGATACGTGTTCATCGAACATGTTAGAGTAGTTGCTTGTTAGATTTTAGGTTTTCTCAAAGTTCTATGTTTCAGATTTTACATCTTTATTGGGTTTAATTCTTGTCTATTCTTTATCTTTATTCATGCTTAAAGCATGATCTGGATTAGCTAACCAATGATCGATCTTAGGTTGATATATTCTCCAAAAGCTTTTATATCGCTGGATCTAGTATTTGATAGGCTAGACGTCTTAATAATTCGAAAGGTTAGTCAAAGAGTTTAGTGAACAATTGATTCTCAACCTTACTCGTGTTTTCACCTTGTAATAACCTGCGATAGTTGAGTCTATTAGGGTAGAAAGCATAGGGATCGGAGCCACAGAAGTGGAAAGATTCTACCTCCGTGATTTGAGTTCTAGAACAATGTGTTTTATATGTTCTTTAGATTTCTTATGTCTTGCGTGTTTTGATTTTTCTATCCCTTTACTTGTTTTATCGCTTCTATTTTGTTCATCACATTTTTATAAACCAAAAACCAAATATATGTTTTTACTTAGCTTAATCCGCGTCATATATATTTGTAACGTAACAACCAATCTTCTGTGGGCTGTGAATCGACCCCTAAGTAATACAATTGTCAACTTTGCACTTAAAGTCATAGGGTTTATAAATTTTAAAACCCATATGCATCCTTTTACAGAGCATCACCAATCATTTTGGGGCCATTAAATTTATTTTATTGACCTGAAGTTTAGACACGAGATAGATGATTGAATCATATTTTGTCTAAATTACTTATGAGATAGAATATTGACCTAGCGTGACTAGCCAAATATAACGACGAACCAATACCTTAGCGATGATGATGAGTCATGATCACGATGATCTGACTTGATGATTGTATGTCAAGTTGCAGTTACAAGGAGTCATGACATTTGTCGATGAAAGTGACGATCCGTATAACCAACATGACGATCTGGCGATGCATGACGATGTGAGGATATTTTGTGAAGTTTGTGCCGATGCATAAGAACAGCTACTCGCAATGCATGATATGAATAGCTAACCGTGGTACGATGATGATAAGAACTTTTATGTCATGTGACGATCTGCGATGAAGCGGGGTTCTCTTTGATCAGTGTCATGAGCTTTTCCTAGACGACATTTTCTTTGATGAGTATATCGATATGCGGCTAGACTTGAACATATTCGATGAGATGTGACAATCCACGGCTAGACATTATCTTTTGTGATGATTCGTGGCTAGACGTTGTCTTCTTTGATAAGTGTAACGTTCCGCGGCTAGATGACATCCTCTTTGATGTGTGTAACGTTCCACAGCTAGACAACATCTTCGTTGATAATATTGATGATAAACGGCTAGACAACATCCTCTTTGATGAGTATGACAATCCACAGCTAGATTGAACATCTTCGATGGGATATGACGATCCACGGCTAGACCACGTCTTTTGTGATGATATGCGGCTCGACGTTATACTTAGTATAAATGTCTCTTTGTTTCTTAATGATTGTAAAGATGTCAATCCATTACGTATCGTGTCGACCGATCCTTAGTATGATGAGTTCATTTATCCATTTTGTATGGATAAGGTCGAGATATATTGACATATCTCCACTATAATTATTGTAACTTACGGACCATCAATCCAAATGACTTCAAACTTCTTTTGAAGGAAATATGACCCGATTGCTTATCTTGTGTCTAAAATTTCAGCTTGTCACATTTTCATATCGGATCCTGGCAAGCCGATCTGTTCGGATCGGCATGATTAGTCGAGATTGACGTGTCTTTAGTAAAAGAAGTGTATCTTTCTAACCACAATGCCAAATGATATGAATTCAACGCATTTAGAAATCGTATTCAAATTTCTACGGAGTGTTGGAATTTTAGTTCATTATGTTTCAAACTCAGACGTGGTGAGCCGATAATTTAAGATCTGTTAGTAAATCAGATGTATCTTTCCAACCGCAAATCAAAATGATATGATTCTAGCGCCTTTGGAAAGCTGATTCCTTTGCCTATCGTGAGTTAAAATTTTAGCTTGCTATGTTTGCATCTCAGATCGTGATCTCTTCGGATCGGCATGATTAATCAGATCGACATGTCTTTCGTAAATTAGATATATCTTTCCAACCACAAGTGCAAATGATATGATTTCAACGCCTTTAGAAAGCTGACTCAAAGATCTTTCTTTTTATCATGGATGACGATCCTTTTAAAACTAATGATGTGCAGTTTAAATAAGATAATGACGAGCTGTTTGATGATGCTGGCGAGTAGTTTTTAAAAAGATGATAGTGAGCAGTTAAAATGTGAAGTCGGCGAGTTGTTATTGGCAAGCCGGTGTTGAAGGTGTTATTGAGTGATCGTGACGATATGTCTTTGAGAGGAGCGTTGAATCGTTAATAAGAGGACCGACGATCCGTTTTCGGGAGGAGCGACAATCCAGTTTTGAAAAGGGCGACGATCCAACTGTGAGAGGAGCAACAATCCACTTCGTCACTTATTCTTACTTAGTAAATTTTTGGACTTTTACAAAACATGCGAAGCATTTTTTGTGATTCGTTTTTTCTTGTGAATACTCAGCCAACGACATTGTTTATCGAACTGTGTCGAACCGTTTTCACATTGATGTTAATAAACCATCTTTTTGAAGAAGTTGGCGAGCCAGTTAGAGGGATAAAGGCGAACCATGTTGCTGATGATTCAAGTTATTGAAGAAAACGACAGCCGTTCCCATGAATGTTGCTCCAATAATGAACATTTAGTAGTTTTAGACGAGCAGTTCGTTTGCTAGTTTTGTGATGAACATTTTGGTTTACGGATATGTTCCCGTGAACAAATCCGCTCTGTAATGAACATAGAATTTTATATAGCGCGCTTTAAATCTGCTAGGATGTGATAATTTAATATGTAAAAGATGTAGTAGACCGTTGTTGTGGCCAACAACAACGATAGATATCTATTTATGTTAAGATATGAGTGT
Organism: Draba incana; assembly: GCA_963576765.1. Taxonomy (NCBI): domain Eukaryota; kingdom Viridiplantae; phylum Streptophyta; class Magnoliopsida; order Brassicales; family Brassicaceae; genus Draba; species Draba incana. The sequence goes on along the minus strand of OY755211.1, from coordinate 21,447,093 downwards.
TCCATGAAGGATGTTATTGATGTTAATAGCTTTGAAGTTATCCGGAGAGGATATTCTAGCAAAGTCGGTTTTTTTGTTTTAAAAACTAACTTTATGTTTTGACTAATATATATGTTATGAGATTTTGCTAGACGACATTTTCTTTGATGAGTATATCGATATGCGGCTAGACTTGAACATATTCGATGAGATGTGACCATCCACGGCTAGACATTATCTTTTGTGATGATTCGTGGCTAGACGTTGTCTTCTTTGATAAGTGTAACGTTCCGCGGCTAAATGACATCCTCTTTGATGAGTGTAACGTTCCACAGCTAGACAACATCCTTGTTGATAATATTGATGATAAACGGCTAGACAACATCCTCTTTGATAAGTATGACAATCCACAGCTAGATTGAACATCTTCGATGGGATATGACGATCCACGGCTAGACCACGTCTTTTGTGATGATATGCGGCTCGACGTTATACTTAGTATAAATGTCTCTTTGTTTCTTAATGATTGTAAAGATGTCAATCTATTACGTATCGTGTCGACCGATCCTTAGTATGATGAGTTCGTTTATCCATTTTGTATGGATAAGGTCGAGATATATTGACATATCTCCACTATAATTATTGTAACTTACGGACCATCAATCCAAATGACTTCAAACTTCTTTTGAAGGAAATATGACCCGATTGCTTATCTTGTGTCTAAAATTTCAGCTTGTCACATTTTCATATCGGATCCTGGCAAGCCGATCTGTTCGGATCGGCATGATTAGTCGAGATTGACGTGTCTTTAGTAAAAGAAGTGTATCTTTCTAACCACAATGCCAAATGATATGAATTCAACGCATTTAGAAATCGTATTCAAATTTCTACGGAGTGTTGGAATTTTAGCTCATTATGTTTCAAACTCAGACGTGGTGAGCCGATCATTTAAGATCTGTTAGTAAATCAGATGTATCTTTCCAACCGCAAATCAAAATGATATGATTCTAGCGCCTTTGGAAAGCTGATTCCTTTGCCTACCGTGAGTTAAAATTTCAGCTTGCTATGTTTGCATCTCAGATCGTGATCTCTTCGGATCGGCATGATTAATTAGATTGATATGTCTTTCGTAAATTAGGTGTATCTTTCCAACCACAAGTGCAAATGATATGATTTCAACGCCTTTAGAAAGCTGACTCAAAGATCTTTCTTTTCATCATGGATGCCGATCCTTTTAAATCTAATGATGTGCAGTTTAAATAAGATAATGACGAGCTGTTTGATGATAGTGGCGTGTAGTTTTTAAAAAGATGATAGTGAGCAGTTAAAATGTGAAGTCGGTGAGTTGTTATTGGCAAGCCGGTGTTGAAGGTGTTATTGAGTGATCGTGACGATATGTCTTTGAGAGGAGCGTTGAATCGTTAATAAGAGGACCGACGATCCGTTTTCGGGAGGAGCGACAATCCAGTTTTGAAAAGGGCGACGATCCAACTGTGAGAGGAGCAACAATCCACTTCGTCACTTATTCTTACTTAGTAAATTTTTGGACTTTTACAAAACATGCGAAGCATTTTTTGTGATTCGTTTTTTCTTGTGAATACTCAGCCAACGACATTGTTTATCGAACTGTGTCGAACCGTTTTCACATTGATGTTAATAAACCATCTTTTTGAAGAAGTTGGCGAGCCAGTTAGAGGGATAAAGGCGAACCATGTTGCTGATGATTCAAGTTATTGAAGAAAACGACAGCCGTTCCCATGAATGTTGCTCCAATAATGAACATTTAGTAGTTTTAGACGAGCAGTTCGTTTGCTAGTTTTGTGATGAACATTTTGGTTTACGGATATGTTCCCGTGAACAAATCCGCTCTGTAATGAACATAGAATTTTATATAGCGCGCTTTAAATCTGCTAGGATGTGATAATTTAATATGTAAAAGATGTAGTAGACCGTTGTTGTGGCCAACAACAACGATAGATATCTATTTATGTTAAGATATGAGTGTTCCATGAAGGATGTTATTGATGTTAATAGCTTTGAAGTTATCCGGAGAGGATATTCTAGCAAAGTCGGTTTTTTTGTTTTAAAAACTAACTTTATGTTTTGACTAATATATATGTTATGAGATTTTGCTAGACGACATTTTCTTTGATGAGTATATCGATATGCGGCTAGACTTGAACATATTCGATGAGATGTGACCATCCACGGCTAGACATTATCTTTTGTGATGATTCGTGGCTAGACGTTGTCTTCTTTGATAAGTGTAACGTTCCGCGGCTAAATGACATCCTCTTTGATGAGTGTAACGTTCCACAGCTAGACAACATCCTTGTTGATAATATTGATGATAAACGGCTAGACAACATCCTCTTTGATAAGTATGACAATCCACAGCTAGATTGAACATCTTCGATGGGATATGACGATCCACGGCTAGACCACGTCTTTTGTGATGATATGCGGCTCGACGTTATACTTAGTATAAATGTCTCTTTGTTTCTTAATGATTGTAAAGATGTCAATCTATTACGTATCGTGTCGACCGATCCTTAGTATGATGAGTTCGTTTATCCATTTTGTATGGATAAGGTCGAGATATATTGACATATCTCCACTATAATTATTGTAACTTACGGACCATCAATCCAAATGACTTCAAACTTCTTTTGAAGGAAATATGACCCGATTGCTTATCTTGTGTCTAAAATTTCAGCTTGTCACATTTTCATATCGGATCCTGGCAAGCCGATCTGTTCGGATCCTGGCAAGCCGATCTGTTCGGATCGGCATGATTAGTCGAGATTGACGTGTCTTTAGTAAAAGAAGTGTATCTTTCTAACCACAATGCCAAATGATATGAATTCAACGCATTTAGAAATCGTATTCAAATTTCTACGGAGTGTTGGAATTTTAGCTCATTATGTTTCAAACTCAGACGTGGTGAGCCGATCATTTAAGATCTGTTAGTAAATCAGATGTATCTTTCCAACCGCAAATCAAAATGATATGATTCTAGCGCCTTTGGAAAGCTGATTCCTTTGCCTACCGTGAGTTAAAATTTCAGCTTGCTATGTTTGCATCTCAGATCGTGATCTCTTCGGATCGGCATGATTAATTAGATTGATATGTCTTTCGTAAATTAGGTGTATCTTTCCAACCACAAGTGCAAATGATATGATTTCAACGCCTTTAGAAAGCTGACTCAAAGATCTTTCTTTTCATCATGGATGCCGATCCTTTTAAATCTAATGATGTGCAGTTTAAATAAGATAATGACGAGCTGTTTGATGATAGTGGCGTGTAGTTTTTAAAAAGATGATAGTGAGCAGTTAAAATGTGAAGTCGGTGAGTTGTTATTGGCAAGCCGGTGTTGAAGGTGTTATTGAGTGATCGTGACGATATGTCTTTGAGAGGAGCGTTGAATCGTTAATAAGAGGACCGACGATCCGTTTTCGGGAGGAGCGACAATCCAGTTTTGAAAAGGGCGACGATCCAACTGTGAGAGGAGCAACAATCCACTTCGTCACTTATTCTTACTTAGTAAATTTTTGGACTTTTACAAAACATGCGAAGCATTTTTTGTGATTCGTTTTTTCTTGTGAATACTCAGCCAACGACATTGTTTATCGAACTGTGTCGAACCGTTTTCACATTGATGTTAATAAACCATCTTTTTGAAGAAGTTGGCGAGCCAGTTAGAGGGATAAAGGCGAACCATGTTGCTGATGATTCAAGTTATTGAAGAAAACGACAGCCGTTCCCATGAATGTTGCTCCAATAATGAACATTTAGTAGTTTTAGACGAGCAGTTCGTTTGCTAGTTTTGTGATGAACATTTTGGTTTACGGATATGTTCCCGTGAACAAGTCCGCTCTGTAATGAACATAGAATTTTATATAGCGCGCTTTAAATCTGCTGGGATATGATAATTTAATATGTAAAAGATGTAGTAGACCGTTGTTGTGGTCAGCAACAACGATAGATATCTATTTATGTTAAGATATGAGTGTTCCATGAAGGATGTTATTGATGTTAATCGCTTTGAAGTTATCCGGAGAGGATATTTTTAGCAAAGTCGGTTTTTTTGTTTTAAAAACTAACTTTATGTTTTGACTAATATATATGGACCCCCCTCTTTAAAGGAGGGGGCTGTTGTTCTGAAGATAAGATGCCTACGTACCTTTTGCAAGGATCAAACCACCTAGTAGTTCATATAAAATTGTTTATTTAAATTTTTTTTTTGTCTCCTGATCGTTGTTATGTCGGCCGCGCTTAAAGGGCTCGTCATTCGTAGGTTCAATATTATCGTCAATTCGTTATAGCTCAAAATCTTTAATGCTTATGCCCTCTCCAAGTTCGCTGGCTACCAATTTGGCTGCGGGTATGGAACCCAAGGCACGACAATCGGCCATAGAGTGTCCGTAGAAGAGATGGAATTCACAGTAAACCTCTTTTTCATAACTGTCACAATCCTATTCGCCATCTTCTACTTGGTAGTTATGCGCACCTCTGTTTGTTTCTTTTCAGCCAGGGTTGGCATTTCTTGAAAGTTAGAACTCTTGAACTTTCCGTATTTTAAAGCCAAAGTTTTTACCTCTCTTCATTTTTGGCAAAACCGGTTGCCCGATGAAGAGCATCATGGATGGTAAACAGCTTGTTGATGGTTATCTCCTTCTGGAAGTTGGAGTAATACCATAGAGCCTTCTTCAATGCACTAAGTGCAGACTTGTCGTTTAGCCCTTTCACCTGGGTGAACACTAGCTTGAAGCGTTCAATGAACTTCCGATGAGTTTTGGTTGCCCCTTGGGACATAGTCCATGGGTCGGCTTCTGATGATCTTTGCTCGTTCAGGATGGCGTACTACTTTAAAAAAGCTTCAGAAAGCTGTCCGAAGTTGTCTATAGAATTTCTTTTCATGCCAGAGAACCAATGGAGGGTTGTCCCCTTGAGATATTCAATGAACATGGGACAGTAGCCAATGTGTCTTTCTTCGGGTCGAAAGTTAGCGTGGCCAATCGCGATCAAGAATGATTTGATGCATTTGGTTGGGTCGCCTTTTCCATCGTAAGTCACCACCTTGATTTTTCTAGGTTCAGAGAGTCGAGCCTTGGTGATCCACTCAATGAATGGTGCGGTTTACGCCTCTTCAAGTACTCGATATATTTTTGGAGCCTTGCTTATCGCGCGATGGACTTGTGATCGCATCTTCCTCAAATCGAGTTCGGTCTGCCGCAAAGAAGCTTTGAACTGGTCCATCCCCCTTTTTTGGTTAGCGGCAGCCGGTCCTCGTGCAGCTGTAGTTTTGACTTGTTTTACCCATCGCAGGTTCTCTTCGGTTTCGGCTATGTCCTACTCTTTGTCGGACATCCTTCTTCTCTGAGCAGTTCGTGCAGCTTTTGCTGATCCAAAGTAATTTGTGTTGTGCTATTCTTCGGTATCGTCGACGATCTTGACGATCCGAGTTGTTCAGTTCGCGGCTAGCGCGTTTCTTTCCTCGACGAGTACGGCCGGATTGACGTGCGATCGGTGACTCCTTAGTGCGCCAGCTGGTGTTGAGAAGAGATTTGTTGGGACGATGCGAGCTCTAGGTCTTCGGAACATACCCCCTTCTCGTGCTCTGTTAGCCGCTTGATGTGGTGTAAGTTTTACCATTTAACCAACTTCCTACAAGTGCACATCAATCACAATTAGTATAGATAAGGGATCGAATCCATGAGGACTTGAAACAATCAACACTTTTTTTTTTTTTTACTAAACATTTCTAATGCGGAACTCTTAAACTAAATAAATAAAATCCAGTAATAATTTAAATAATAAAACTCAATTCTTAATTTAATAAATAAAATCCAGTAATAATTTAATAAACCGGTTCATGAGTAATAAAAAGATCTAAAAACCAAAATGACCAGGTTTACTAGACTAAACAATAAACGGAATAAATCCTAACATCCTCTTCCTACGCGTTGATTCCGCAGTCACACTTTTCCTTTACCTGCATCACATGAAAATAAGAGATGCGTAAGTAATTAATAATTACTTAGTAAGCCGGTCTTCCCGTCAACAGGCTAAGTACGAATTATCATGAAGCAATCAAAAATTATCTTTAAACATTCACGAGTACAAAAACATGGGTGTCGATCGACATGTCGCACGGTTTCCATCAACGCTTCACAAATAATGGTGTCGATCAACACGTCGCACGATGTCGATCGACGCTACTAAAATACAGGTATCGATCGACACGGCACACGGTGTCGATCGACACTCAAGTCGCAGAAACAGTTCACGATTCCAAAACAGTCCAAAACTCACAATTATCAATATTCCATCACCAAAAACCACATGAATCTAACACGATAACACATAACAAATTCACCACAAAAAATCCGAGCCTACGGTCGCGCACTCACCTTGATTTCGGATGAAACAAAGAACGAGGAACGAAGTTGATCAAAATAGCGATGAATCGGACCCAAAACTCGCTGGAACGAGTCTCTAACACCACTGATCACGAGACACAACGAACCTTACGCCTTTACGAATCATACGAGAGTTTATGACAGATTTCTTTGCAACAATCTTTCAAAACTCTCATAATCCCTTTTGATTCTGAATTCTCTTTTGTTTTTCTCTGATCTCTACGGCCAAGGCTGCTAAACCTTATATAATTGCGAGCCCTAGGTTTTTCCCTAAACCGACTCACGAATCGGACGATTAACTTTAAACCGAACCGAAACCAGAACATGGTGTCGATTGAAACCCCATTCCAAAGTCCAAACTTTTGTTTCTGGATGTTACAATTCTCCTCCACTAATCTGGATTCGACCTCGAATCCTGCAACTCATCTAATCCTATGTTTATACCCACATTTAAACAGAAATTTGCTACTCCTAACTCATTACCTGACTCTAAGGACGCATCCTAAGAGACAAATATACCATGCACTCATGGTATACAGGGAACCACTTTTCCCTCTAGACTCATTTTGAGACCCACCCGTCTCAAATAAGTCTTTGGAGACTACTCTCTCCAAAAGAAATGCAAGGGAACGTATTTCCCCTCAAGAGACCCACCCGTCTCCCGATAATCATACTGAGACCCACCTGTCACAGATAAGTAACCATTTCCTGATACTAATACCGAGACCCACCCATCACCGGTAAGTATAAACTTGATACTATACTGAGACCTACTCGTCACAGATAGAATCGTTGAAGATCCACTTTTCTCCTCGAAAATAATAATGAGTTGTTCAAAAACGCTACTGTTCCGAGAGTAATAAGTTCTAAACGTCTATAAACATCTATGATTAGATCTACCCCATATGGCTACCCTGATATTCCCCTCGGAATATCCTCCAAAACACGACCCACTCCGGTCAACCAACCATATCATCTATACGAATCAACATCTTATAACAAACTGGAAAAATAGATAAGGAACTCCACCTTATAAATTCTCCAAAATGTATGTTGCTACAACAAGATGAAAAACACATGAAACTAACTAACGAAAGTCAACATGCTAAAACCGAAAACTGAAACCACAAAGATACAAGTAAGCTCAAGATGTGACCTGCTTGTCAAACCACTTCCTAAACTTCAACTTCATCTTTGTGTCTGGTTCCTAATTCTTGTCCTTTGTACCGCTACAGTCCCACAAAACTCTCAGCAACGGTATTCACTTCTGGCGCAGAATTTTTTCTCTCCTCTCGAGAATCCTCACAGGAACTTTCAGAACTGTCAACTCAGGCCTTTGATCCTCCAGGATTTTGGCTACCAACTCCTCTGGCACTTCCTTAACATTGACACATAAAACACTTTCTCAAATGCCTCCATAATCAGAGGTAACTCAAGCCGATAAGCCACTGATCCAACTCGTTCCACTACTGGAAACGGACTTATAAAATGCGGACTCAGCTTGTTCTCATAAATGGATCTGTTAGGACCCCTCTACATAGTCATCTTGAGATACACACGATCCCCACTGCAAACTCAAGCTCTTTTCTCCTTCGATCTTGAGCTTCTTTCATATTCAGTCTCAAAACACGGATCTTCTTCGTCGCTTCGTGCACAAACATAGCACCATAAATGCTCCTCTCCCCCACTTGGGTCCAGCATAGAGGTGTTCTACACGGCCTCCCATACAAAGCCTCATACGGAGCCATACCGATACTCGCCTGAAAACTATTGTTATAAGCAAACTCAGCCAGGCTCAAGTGATCAACCCAGTGACCACCCCAATCTAACACACACATCCTCAGCAAATCCTCCAAGGTCTGAATAGTCCTCTCTGACTATCCATCAATATGCGGGTGATAAGCCGTACTCAAATGCACCTTAGTGCCTATCTCTGCTTAAAAGGCTCTTCAAAATTCTGAAGTGAACTTGGAATCCTGATCTGACACAATACTAGTTGCCACTCCATGCAGCCTCACTATGTCCTTCATGAATTTCTTAGCCAAAACCTCAGCTCCATCGGTCTTTTTTTAATGGCGAGGAAACGTCCTGTCTTAGTCAACCGATCTACAATCACCCAAATAGCATCAAAAGTCCTCGAGTTAGGCAATCCTACTATGAAATCCATCGTGATCATATCCCACTTCCATATAGGAATGGGCAGACTCTGCAACAAACCGCTTGGAACTCGATGCTCTGCCTTTACCAACAAAAATGTATCGCATTTTGCGACCCAGTCCGCCACATCTTTCTTCATCCCGACCTAGTGATAATAGCGTTTCAGATCATGGTACATCTTAGTCGCCCCTTGCTGAATCGAGAACTTGCTCGCATAAGCCTCGCTCAGAATCTCTTTCCTCAACAATGCATCTCTAGGCACACAAACTCGACCACCAACCTGAATCGTCCCATTCGGAGAGACCAAATACTCAGAACCAACTACTCGCGATGCATCAATCAAACCCTGATCACTCTGCTGAGCCACTCTGATCCTGCTGAGAAGATCTGCCTGATTAACTGCCTCTAAGCCCAAAGGCTCCTGCAAAACAGCACAATGACGCAACGTGCAAATTTCGCCGACCAAAACCTCAATATCCCGCTCCCAAGCTGAATCAAACCTCTGTCGATTCAAAGCATTTGCTACTTGATTAGCCTTGCCCGGGTGATAAATAATATCCAGATCGTACTTTGCCCGCAACTCAACCCAGCGCTTCTGCCTCATATTCAATAATGGCAGAGTGAAGATATGCTGCAGATTCTTGTGATCCATAAAAATCTGCAATCTCCCACCATAGCGATAAGACCTCTAGACCTTCAAAGCACACTCCTCTGCTCCTAACTCCAGATCATGCGTAGGCCGATTACACTCGCTACCCTGCAACTGCCTCAAAGGATACGTGATAACACGACCCTCCTGCATCAAAACACAACCCAAACAAACTCCCGAAGCATCCGTATACACTGTGTATGGCTTCCCCGGCTCTGTTAATGCCAACTTAGCATACCGCTTCTGCTCTCGAAGGTTCTGCAAAACTAATCTCAAATGAGCCCCGTGCTCCGGAGGACTCTTCAAGTAAACCAAAATATCATCAATAAAGATGATAACGAACACGTCTAGATACTTCTTGAACATGTCGTTCATCAATCTCATGAAAGCTGCTGGCGCATTAGTCAACCCGAAAGGCATAAGCATGAACTCAAATTGTCTATATCTCACCCTGAATGCAGTCTTACGAACATCTGCCTCATTAATCGAAATCTGATGATACCTTGACGCCGAATCTAACTTGGAGAACCAAGTAGCACCCCTCAGCTGATCCAATAACTCAACAATCTTTGGGGGAGGGTACTTGTTCTTTACCGTGACTCGGTTCAGACCCCGATAGTCGATACACAATCAAAAGCTGCTATCTTTCTTTTTCACAAAAAGTATTGGTGCTCCCCTAGGCGAATCACTCGGTCGAATGAAACCCTAGCCTAACAAGCCTTCCAGCGGTTCTTCAGCTCTGCCAACTCTGCTAGAGCCATCCTGTAAGGAGCTTAAGAACTCAGAGCTGTCCCGGTTCTAACTCAATCGTGAAAGGATTAGACCAAGACGGCGGTAATCCCTTTAGCGCCCGAGCATTCTTGAGGAAATCGAACAACCCAAATATCTCTCACCGCAACCTCATGAACAGGCTCCGGCATCACACTCGCTGCCCGATAAAACTCGCAAACTTAACCAAGCATCCGCTCTGCCAGAATGGTTGAGATCACCAGACTCCCAGAATGGCATCATAACACTTTACATGACTAAAATGAAAACCACCACCAGCTAGAAATATAAGAAAAATACATCTTATAAATTTAAAAATAGAATAATCGTTCAACACCAACAACCATGATAAATATCTAAAACACCAAAGCCAAAGCTAAAATTCTGAAACATAAAAACAAAAGAACAATACTAGGATAAAGGAACCATATCTCAATCCTCATTTTGCGCTCTCAGATCCTTCTCGATCGATGCCGCAGCCATAGCCAATTCCTCTAATGAGGCAAACTTGGAAGCTCTGCTTGACATCTTCAGCTCCAACCTAAGTCCTCCGGCGAACCTCCTCATCTGAGCCCACTCCTCGTCTATGCCTCTACCTGTATAAACCACTAACTCGCCAAACTCACCATAATACTCGCCTACTGACTGATCTCCCTGAACAAGCTCCCAAAACTGCGACTCCAAACGATCCACTGCTTCTTGTGGAAAATACCTGGCATCAAACTCAACCAAGAATTCTTCCTAAGTCCACACTGTCCGCCTCTTCCGGGCCTCAACACTCCTCCACCAGAGACGTGCATCACCCTCTAAGAAGAGCGTCGCTAAATCCACTCGATACTCATCAGGACATATGAGAGAGCAGAACCTACGCTCCACCGTCATCCTCCACTCATCAGCTAACTTAGGCCCCCCTCCGCCCGAAAAGGACAAAGAACCAATGCTCACAATCTGGTTCACAAACGCTCGAAAAGCCAGATTCTCCTCAGTCACTGGAACCTGCCCAGGTACCGCTCTCGGTAACCTCCCCAAAATCTGGGCTAACATCCTCGCCAAACGATCATCTGGACCCTGGGCTACATCTGCAGCAACACCCCCACCCGGGCCTACTGCAGCACCATCTGCTCCTGTACCACCACCGGTACAAACAGAAACCCTGACACTACCCCCTGATCCCTTACGATATGTCTGCGAATCAGCCCCCTGCTCTGGCGACTCTCTCTGAGCCACCCACTCGAAAGACATGCTCACATGTCCGTGACCACAACCACGGCCCACACGGCCACGACCTCTCGGAACTCTAGCTATTAGACTCTGCACTTACCAAAGCACCACTAAGATACTAGAAACCTCAATACATGAGGTCACACAAACAAACAAAACACACTTATCGCGAAATCTCTTTAAAGACCGAAGAAGATGATCTATGACTACTAATTGTCTAACCACCAATAAACAATTACATCACATAGTCTCATTTCATCAAAATTTCAATGTCCTAAAAACGTCTAGGCTCTAATACCAAAATGAAACAACCAACAGTTTTTTTTTTTTGACTAAATATTTCTATTGCGGAACTCTTAAACTAAATAAACCAATAAATTAAATAATAAAACTCAATTCTTAATTTAATAAATAAAATCGAGTAATAATTCAATCAACCAGTTAAAGAGTAGTAAAAATATCTAACAACCTAAACGACCAAGTTTACTAGACTAAACAATAAACGCAATAAATCCTAACATCCTCTTCCTACGCCTTGATTCCGCAGTCAAACTTTTCATTTACCTGCATCACATGGAAATAGTGAGCCGGTCTTCCCGTCAACAGGCTAAGTACGAATTATCATGAAGCAATCAACAATTATCTTTAAACATTCACAAGTACAAAAACACGGGTGTCGATCGACACGTCGCACGGTGTCGATCGATGCTACTAAAATACATGTGATGATCGACACGACAACACATAACAAAATCACCACGAACCACACACAAAAAATCCCGAAGAAAATTATGAACCGAAACCTAATAATCCGAGCCTACGGTCGCGCACTCACCTCATTTTCAGATGAGGTTGATCAAAACAGCCACGAACCGGACTGAAAACTCGCTGGAACGAGTCTCTAACACCACTGATCATTGATAGGGTTTTATTTTATGCAAGCGTTAAATTTGTAAACCCTAGATATCCTGCAAGTGCACATCAAACGCAGTAGTATTTAGGGGTCAAACCACTGAAGACTGGAAAGATGATACGCTAAGACAAACTATGATTGGGTTTTTGTTGTGATCAAAAGAAAGTAAATAAAAAGAGAAATCAATAAGAGAACACGTTAGGACTTAGGATATACCGCACCATCCAGAACTTATAACACGATTGTATAGTCATTCCACTTTCGTGGCTCCGACTACTATATTCATTCACCCTAATAGACTCAACTTTTGATGGTTATTACAAGGCGAAAATATGCAAGAAAAGTTCAAGTTATGATATTGTTCACCGAACTCCTTAACTAAAAGTTTTGATTGTTAAGACGCTAGGCTCATCAAATACTAATTCCAATCAATATAAAATATTTTGGAATCTATATCAACCTAAGATCAAACCGCTAAATAGCCTCTTTTAGAAGTTATGCATAGAGTACAAGTAAAGATGAAGATTCTATTATTATCCCTAAACAATCATCAACCAATTATCGACTTATGAAACTCATTAAAAACCTAAAGCCTAACATGTGAATTACTCAAACATGGTGCACGAAAAACAGTAAAGAAACATTGAATTCATGATAAAGAAACTTTATTAAAATAGTAGGGATAAGAAGATTCTTCTCTATAGCGAAGTGCAAAGCGAGATCATCCACCAAAGTTCCTAAAAAAACTCTATGATCAATCCTCCAAAGGAGGTGTGGCTGCTATTCTCTATAGGTGAAAAGTGTTTATAAATTTCGGCACACCCTAAACAAGAGGCTAAAAACAAGTATTTATAGTGCTAAGGTCTCCTAGGGTTTCTCCATGGGAAAAACATCTTTTTGGGTAAAACTGCCTTATCTTCATGAGTCCAACCGACCTCCTCTCCAAGGCACGTGATGGGCCTTAAAAAGTCTTCATATTGGGCTGAGAATGGTCAGGAACATTGGCTTTATGGTCCATCAGCGTTTGACTTCATTCTGTACATTCTACATCTTCGAGGCAGTCTGATATGTCTTCAGTAAATCCAGCGTATCTTCTAGTTCAAAGCTATAAATAAGATAATTTCAACTTCATTAGAAAGCTGACTCAAAGAGCTTTAAATGTAGCTTTAAAGCTGACTCAAGATCTACGATCAATCCCTCAAGGGGATGGCGTGGAGGCTGCTCTCTCTCAATAAAAATGTTTGTTATTTTTGGCACCCACTAAAAAAAGAGGCGAAAAACAAGTATTTATAGTATTAGGGTCTTCTAGGGCTTCTCGTGGGCAAAAACGTCTTTTCGGCATAACTCCTCAAAACTAGGATCATCAAAATGGCGGCGTGAATTTGGGCTCATATATTGGCTTTAAAACACTCCATCTTGAGTTAAGAATGGTCCATAACGCCGGCCTTAAAGTCCATCAACGTTTGACTTCATTCTGCACCTTCTTCATCTTCAAGGCTGTTTGACATATTTTCAGTAAATCAAGTGTATCTCCTTGCTCACAGTTCCAAATAAGATAATCCAACTTCATTAGAAAGCTGACTCAAAGACCTTGAAATGTAGCCAAGTCTCATAAGAATCCAAGTTGATTTAATCTTCCATCTGTAGCAAAACTTCAGACTCTGCAATTCTGTTAAACTTGGTGAATTGTGATATCTTGAGAAATTCTTGACTTGGACTAAGTCTTTGGCTTCATAAACTTGCTGTAGCTTAGAATACACCACTTTAAGCTTTTTTTTGCTTCTTTTTGATGATTTTCCCTGTTGACACTTTAAAACTAGAAATACGAAGAAAAATTACCTCTTTGGGGTAAAACCTTATAAAAGTACTTAGAAAATGCTTTAAAATAGATAGTAAAATAAAATATGAGGTATATCAATCACGAGACACAACGAACCTTAAGCCTTTAGGATTCAAGCGAGAGTTTATGACGGATTTCTTTGCAAAAATTCTTCAAAACTCTCCTAATCCCATTTGATTCTGAATTCTGTTTTGTTTTTCTCTGATCTCTACAGCCAAGGCTGCTAAACCTTATATAATCGCGAGCCCTAGGTTTTTCCCTAAACCGACTCACAAACCAGACAATTAAGTTTAAATCGAACCGAAACCAGAACATGGTGTCGATCGACACCCCATTCCAAAGTCCAAACTTTGGTTATGGGATGTTACAGGACTTGTTAACCATACTATGAATTGTAATGATCAAAATAAAGCTAAAAAAATATGTTTGGGGTTTGGGTAATTGTGAATTAACACGGATGAAAGTATTAAATAGAAACTGAAAATCATTAAGAGAAAAGCGCTAGAACTTGGAAAATCGCAGAGAATTAATCTATGGACCTTAGGATATACCGCACCATCCATAACTCATAACACGAATGTATAGTATGTCCACTTTCGTGGCTCTGACCTCTATATTCATTCATCCTAATAGACTCAACTTTCGATGGTTATTACAAGGCGAAAATATGCAATAAAAGTTCAAGATATGATATTGTTCACTAAACTCCTTAACTAAACTTTCAATTGTTAAGATGCTTAACTCATCAAATACTAGTTCATGCAACACAAAAGCTTTTGGAATCTATATTAACCTAGGATCAAATTGCTACATGCACTGTAAAGCAATTATGCATAGAGTACATGTGAAGATGAAGATTTTATTGTTATCCCTAAACAATCATCAATCAATTATCGAATTATCAAACTCATTGAAAACCTAAAACCTAACAAGTGAATTAATCGGACATGGTGCACAAAAAACAGCAAGATATAGATGAAAACATGATAATAAACTTTATTAAAAGAGTAGGGATAAAAAAATTCTTCTCTATAGCGAAGTACAATGCGAGATCATCCACCAAAAGCTCATAAAACAAGATCTATGATCAATTACTCCAAAGGAGGCGTGGCTGTTGTTCTCTATAGGTAAAAGTGTTTATTTTTTTCTGCACACCCTAAACAAGAGACTAAAAACAAGTATTTATAGTACTAGGGTCTTCTAAGGTTTAACTTAGGGCAAACAAGTCTTTTCTGTCGAAGGAGCCATTTCTTCACAAATCTAACCGACCTCCTCTTCAAGACTCATGATGGGCTTTAAAAAGGCTCCAAATTAGATTGAGAATGGTCATGAGCATTTTCCTTAAGGTCCATCAACGCTTAGCTTCATTCTGCACCTTCTTCATCTTCGAGGCAGTTTGACAATTATTCAGTAAGTCGAGTGTATCTTCTTGCATGCAGCTCCAAATAAGATAATTCCAACTTCATTAGAAAGGTGACTCAAAGAACTTGAAAGTCAGCCAAGTCTCATAAGAATCCAAGTTAATTTGACTTTCCGTCTGTAGTAAAACTTTAGACTCTTCGCTTCTGTCCAACTTGGTGAAATGTGATATCTTGATAAATATTTGTCTTGAACTAATTCTTTGGCTCTTGAAGCTTGCTGTAGCTTAGAATACACCTCTTTAAGCTCTTTTTGTTCCTTTTTGATGATTTTCCCTGTTATGACTCTAAAGCCATAAATACGAGGAAAAATTACTTCTTTGGTATTAAACCTTATTAAAATACTTAGAAAATGCTTTAAAATAGATAGTAAAATAGGTAAAATATGAGGTTTATCAACTCCCTCAGACTTAAACCTTGCTTGTCCTCAAGCAAAATTCAAGAATAGAAAAGAGGTTTGAAAATACGGGAACTTACAATCTCTGATAACCATAGCGTCTGCACTATGATTCGCGATCGGTTCGAGGGCATCCTCTCCATACGCCATCTATGACTTTTGTAGCCTATTCCATACTTAAATAACAATCCTACCAAGTTTCAACGTCACTTTCAATTGACTCTAAGTGTGGAGTTTCTCATCAAGGAATCGTTAAGTAAACGGCTAGGTATAGAAAGGCTAGTTTAATTTAGTCAAGCTAATAAGTGTTTAGGGTTACCATATTCTCCAGGGTTGCGCAACATTATGCAAAATTGCAAGAGAGAACAGACCTATTGAAATCCGCAGTCCTAACCACTTTGATGTCTTTCTCTCCCAGACTTAGATCTTTCTCCGTATATCACCGTTTTCTTTCAAAATCGCTCCATTCTCCATACTTCTCATTGTTGCTCCTTTGGGATGTTTCTTCAGTTTTAGATTCTTTTATGGTCACGTTTTCCTTTCCCGTTTATCCTTTTTTTTTTAGAACGGGGTGAAAACGGTCTTTAAGAATATGAGTCTAGATAAAGGCACGAAATTATTACCATTTTTGCTGATCCCAAGGGTTTGCCAAGCTCTAAGAATAATTTTCCTTGTACTTCACCAAGTTTTGTAATCGCTGCATCACTAATGGTTAGAAATGCGTCGATCGTCTTTCTCTTTGATGTTTTTACACATATCTGCATATAGATCATTAAAAGAGTGCACGAGGTCTGAAAGAAAGGCTTAGGACATAGGTGTGGTACCAACTAAAAAATGAGCTGGCCATTTAAGACACGGAGAGTGGTAGAAAAAAGAAAAAATAAAAAAATGTCTTGAACGTATAATACATTTCCAAGTCTAACTCCTTAATGAAAAACAATAAATGGTTATCGTAAATAGAGTCAAAATCAGATTATGAAGGTTTCTGAACCGGCTTTCATAAACTCTTCTGGTGATAAATAACTGAATCATTACATCTAAGCATACATTCCTGAAAATATTTATGCTCCAAAACATATAGTGTTGACTCGATAAAGCTCAAATTAAAATGTAAAAAAAAATAAGAAAAAGAAAAAGAACATTAGTACGATAACCCCCCCCCCCCAGTGAAAATAAGTGACAAATGGGAGAAGTTGAGACAATAAATTAAAGAAAATAAAATAAAAATAAGAAAGGGATAAATAATAGTCGAGACACCTAGGTAGAAAGTCGGCGAAAGAGACTCTGGAGTGTCTGGAACTTCGGGGGGAAAGTGCTCTATGTCGGGTCCAAGATCAATTATCTTCATGTCACCGAAATGAGTCTCTTTGATATATCATGGTTTTTACCCGTTTTTAGCCATTATATAAGTCAGTTTTTAGTGTCTTTTCAGTGTTTTCATATTGTTTTACAGTCTTTGTAGGTTTTAAGGTTTTTAGAGCATAACTTGTGGTTTTGGACCATTTTGGCGCAACAAGGAATGAACAGTTAAAGAATTGAAGTCGAATTGAAATTCAGCATTGGTGTCGATCGACACCCAATCATGACGAGCAAAAATAATAATTTTATAGATTCTTGTTTTTGCGCGAGAAGTTTCAAAGCTTACAATTATGTTCCAGACGTGTTTAGACCTTATATATATATATATATATATATATATGTTTTCTAAACCATTGTTTGGGGTATGCACTTTATTCCATTGAGACCTAGCAAGAGATTGATTCAAAGCTTTTAGGGAGACAAGTTTAGACTCTTTCAGAGATTTCTTCTAACCCTTTTGTATCTCTTACTCTATCTATTTAATGCATTATTATTCACTTATTATGCTTGTTTCAATCATCATGTCTGAGTAATCTATTAGTTAGGTTTTGGGTTATTCAAAGGATGATGATAAATTGTTAAGAATTGGATTACTGTTGGGATCAATTAATTGTTTTCTTCACCTTTATAGTTATAATTCTGATTTAGGATTAATCACCCTGATTTAGATATCTTAGGTTGATTCATAGATGCGAAAGCATTATTAGTTAGCTGAAATAATATCATAGGTTAGCAAAGTAACTATTCGTAAAGAAATTTGGCTTAGTGATTTTGTGTACAAATCAGAACTGCTCGTTAATGCTTGATTAAATTTATAGAATTCACAAAGAAATTTAGTTGATGAGTTTTACAATTTTTTTTCGAGTTATAGAACAATACTTAATAAATATCCCGACAGTAATTTAGTGCTTCAATTTTGAGTTATGCCTGCAAATCTCCCAATGCCTAGGGCTTCCTTTTATGGAATATAAAGAACCATAATCATCATCTGTTTAATTGCTTGTTTTTGTAATACCAAAACTTTTTTTTTTACCTAGACATTACAACTGCGAAAAACATAACAATTAAACCAATAAAATAATCCATTAATTCCATTTATTTCAATAAATCCTTTAACCCAATTAATTCAAATACCAGAATTTAGGAATGAACATTTAATAAAATAGCAACCTAAAAACATCGGTTCACTAGTCTAAAAGCAATAACAACAACCCTATCATCCTCTTCCAACTGCCTCGATTCTACGATCACACTTTTCCTTTACCTGCAACTCAAAAGAAACATGGGAGTTGCGTGAGTATTATAATAAATACTCAGTGGAGCGGTCATCCCGCAACAGGTTAAACATAGAATAACAATTAACATTTTATACACAATTAACCACAATTTTCCATTTATTCTTAATCAAACAAAATTCACAAACTTCTCAAATTTTAAACAAGGTGTCGATCGACACACCACAGAGGTGTCGATCGACACTAAATACTTACGTACAAGAAAACTGCACAGAGTGTCGATCGACACTACCACTAGGTGTCGATCGACACTACCACTAGGTGTCGATCGACACTCGCAACAACCGAGTATCATCTTTTAGGTGGTGTCGATCGACACTTCATCTAGGTGTCGATCGACACCCCATTTCAGAAACCAGAGCCGAGTATATCCTCTCGCGACTCGCTGCGGAATCAATATGGACATCACTTCCGATCAAACAACACGGGAAAATCATCAACAATCAATATCAAATCATTAACAAATTCGCATAATACACATAATTCACGAGAATCACACACACACACACACGCAATATTCGTTAATCTATGAAGAACCCTCACAATCACGCATTCACCTCGGAGAATCGAAGGGTTTTGGTCACGGAAAAAGGATTGATTACAGCTTTGAGTCTCTGATTCCTCGCTGAACAGAAGAGAACTCGCCACGAATCACCACCAACACTCGCCAGAATGAATGAACGAACGAGAAATCTCCGGGAACACGAACGAATCGCGAACCGCATACAAAATTCTTTCTCTCTCACGATTTTCACGATTTTCTCTCTCCCCTGCGGCCAAGAGATTGACAAACCCCTTATATATAAGTCCTAGGGCTCCCGATAAACCGACGTCGCAAACCGAGCGATTTAACTCAAACCAACCCGATCACCCGAACTTTGTGTCGATCGACACCTCCCCATGATGTCGATCGACACCCTTACCAAACTGCACTTATTTGGTTTCGGGTTGTTACAATTCTCCCCCTCTAAACTGGATTGGACCTCGAATCCCAAGACAAAAGTCCACCCCGGACCACACTTTGGCCCGCACCGGCCAATACCGCAAGAAATTCTCACAAAAACCCAAAAGTCCACAACCAACCCACACTATACACACGTTTTCAGACATTTATTACGTTTTAACTCATCCATATACACACACACACCCTAAGGAACCACCGTCCCTCCAAGAGAACTACCGTCTCTTAGCACTTTAGAGGAAACCACCGTCCCAATATAGGCTCTCAGTACTATAAAGGAAACAACCATCCCAATATCCGTACACAGGAAAACCACCGTCTCTTGGAGAGAACCACCGTCTCTCGGTATGTATACAGGAAACCACCGTCCCGATACATACTCTGGAAAGCCACCGTCTCCAGATCATGAGTCATCCGTAATAAATTCCAAAACGCCTACCCATAATAACAACAACAAGGACCTGAAATCTACTCTAACAGAAACGCGCAAGGCTCCTAGCCCGGAATACCATAATGCAATGTTTCTAAATCTTGACTAGGTCTGACCAATTGATCGCACAATAATCAAACAAGAACATGTACAACCAGCTGTAGACCCAGAGTTGGATCGATCGATTGTGCAACAATCAAACAAGAACATGCACAACCAATACACTACATCTGATATCCCGGTCGTTGAAACCGAATGCACAAGAAATATCAAAGAGATCTGTACCCTGTCTCATGTTTATGCCACAGTCAAATATTGAGTACTCAACTTATACCGTCATCATCACACTCTCAGAACGTCTCCTTTGAGGTAACGATGCTGATGCCACTCCACTCTCAGGACGTCTTCCTCAAGCTCTGGCTCTATATAGGGAAATATTTCCTTAGAGTAACCAACACATACGTGAACACGCACCTGAAAACTAGGAATACATTCCCTGATAATAACATGCAATAACCTACTATAGCAAAAAGACTCTACTCCACTGAGACTTAGCTAACAACCAACTTCCTAAAGATCCACACCCCAACTTCGAAGCACAACACCCAACCAAACTCCTCGCACGCTCCAGACGTCTATTGCTCTTAACTCAGTCTACACCTGACACCCCTAGGACGCATCTTGTGGCCTATCAGGAAAACATACTGTTTGCACTCTCGGGACGCACCCTTTGTGTCAATGGTATCTGAGAACTCACATCCCAATCAACATACCGAAGAGCTCACATCTCCTCAAAACACATGAGTTATTCGGGACCGCAGCCCCTAGAGCAATAAATACCGTACACTGAATAACAAAAAAAACCGCCCAACAAGGGTTCAAATGTACTCCAAACGCCTCAGCGTAACCATCCATCGGCCGACACACTCGCCTAAACACTTGAACGTCCCATTCAAAGAGACCTGAAACTGAACCGACTACCACAACTTACTCTTGCTCGCACGACCAAACACTTTGGTTTCCGCAAATCTTTCCAGAACTAACCTCGGATGCATTACCTGATCCTCATGAACTCTGCTTCTTTTGCTAACCCATACCACCTCCTGATAACTGAAATGCTCTTTGCTCATTCTGAACACCATCCTCCGAAACTTGATCTCCATGTCTGGATATGATGTTACGCGAAAAACTTGATCTCCTCAAAATACTGGTTTGCCATCCATTGCGATGAACCTTAAACCATCAGATTCTCCACTCTACCTTCTTGCAACCAAAAGAACTGGTGCTCCTCCTAACCGCACTTGCTCGACTCCGCTTACAGCATCATACTCCTCATGATTCTTCGAACAGCCCAAGATATACGCTAAGAATGAACGATCAGTTCTCAAAATTCCTTGATTACGTCGTAATAATCTCGTGCCTACCGCAGGAGCATTAGTCAAGCCGAAAAGCATAACCACAACTCAAAAAGCCCATTACTTGACTTGATTCGCCCTGAACCTTCTATGCAACATTTTTAGTCCAACTGGGCCTGGCGGCCGATCGTACAACAATCAAACAAGAACATGTACAATCACCCGTCAGTTTCGACTACGCAACATTCTTAATCCAAACTAGGTCTGGCGGTCGATCATACAACAATAAAAAAAAATGTACAACCACCCGTCAATCCCAATTTGGATTTAACAAATGCTACATTTGTTACCAGAACTCCATCTAAGGCCTAGCTTGACCAACGATACTTTGGCTCACAACTCGAGCCTCCCGAACCGTCTATCACAGATCATACACTTGACCTATCAAGTTAACACTACTCATAATCCTCACCCAATCCTCAAACCCGACCAACATAGACTAAAATCCTGACCTAACTTGGCCAATACCACACAAAATTCTCCCATGATCTCAGAGACTCCGTCTAATCCACAAAAGACAACATATCACTCGCACTCTCGGGAGGCATCCCTCAAGCCAACGGTATCTGGGGAGCTCACCTCCCCGCAAGAGATCTCACATTCCTCACTACCTATTCTGGGAACTCACTTCCCAATAAGTATACAGGAAAACACACCTCTCCTCTGATTAGAGCCGCCTCACGTGGTATAGTCCTGATATTCCCAGCCTAGAATATCCTAAAAAAAACGACCCACACTGGTCCACACATAAAAACACATCTAGGAACCACACGCCTCATAACTCATATGAAAATAAATAAGGAAACACCATCTTATAAATTTTCAAAAATGTAAATCGTTTCAACACCAACAAAAATACAAAAATCCAGAAACAACAACGCAAAGCTGAAATCTGAAAACAAACGAAAGCAACTTTGACAAAAGGACGCTTCTCAATCCACGAACTGAGCCAATACGGCAGCTGAAACAACCCGCTCCTCTACTACTCAAAACCCTAGTGTGCTTCTCCAAACTGAGCCAACGGCTGCTCTGCTGCTACCTGAGCCAATGGCTACGCTGCAATTGGATGAACCACTGCAAGCGCCAGTGGCTGCAACATGTGACACATCAGCCTGAAATGCCCTGGCTCTCTGCAATAAAAGCAAACCTTAGACTCCCTGGAAAATTTAGGACAGTTCGCCACACGATGCTCTGAACTCCCACATCTGAAACACCCATGAGTGCCGTGACTACCTAAGCCTGTCCTAGAAGCGTCATCCCATCTCCTCTTCTGAACCTGCGTAGGCTTACCACCCTTGCCAGAATCAGATCCGGAACCACTTCGCGGTTGTTGCTGTTGTCTCGGTTGAACAATAGGAGCAACTGCCACTGGAACTGCTGCGGCTGACTGCCCTCGCAGGTCCTCGTTGATCCCTGCAACAACCTCTACCAGCTTCGGCCTCGAGACGTACTCCGTCACTCTACATCTAGTCAACAAATCCGGCCGTAGTCCCCTCAGGAACCTCTGAACCTGCGCCCGCTGATCGACCACTCTTGCGCCCGCAAAAACCAAGAAACGACCAAACTCAGCATCGTACTCGCGCACTAAATAGTCTCCTTGGACCAACTCAACAAATCTTGTCGTGAGACGATCTAGAGTGTCCTGAGGAAAATATTTGGCGTTTAACTCAGCCACAAATTCCGCCTAGGTCCACACTACACCAGGCCTCCTGGCCTCAATATCTCTCCACCACGCGTGTGCACCAACACTCATATAGTGGATCACCAGCTCTACTCGGTACTCATCAGGGCAACAAAATGAGCGAAAATTGCGCTCTACGCGCATATTGCGCTCTACGCGCATACGCCACTCATCCTCATCCTCAGAGCTAAAACCACCCGAAAAGAATGCCGTACTCATCTGACTCACCATCTCCAGGTAAGACGGATGCACCTCAGTAACCGCAGCCCTCGGCTACACCTCTGCCACTGGAGGCACCACTGGAGCATGAACCGGAACTGCCGCCAGAAACCACTCCAATAACTGCGCCAAAAAGCCCTCCATACGCGCCCAATGATCCTGAGCTGGAATAACACCCACACCTGGGCCCGCTCCCCTGCCAGTCATACCGGCGCTTCTCCCGGCACCTATAAAAATCTCACTAGCGTTACCACTGGCCTCGCCCTCGGATCCCATCTGAAGCGTAGGAGTCTATGATGCACGCGTAGCACTAGAAGAAGGCTCAACCGCTAGTCCACGACCACAACCTCTTCCTCTACCTTTATCCCGTCCACGACCTCTAGCTCTGGCGTCCATCTCTCTGTACTCACACAGAACAGGACAATAAGCTACAAGAAGTCACAATCAATCAACAAAGACTTTTCGTGGAATCATTTTGAAAGGCTGAAGACGATGATACTAAGACTCTAATAAATTGACTAAGCACACAAAATCAATTTAAACACATACTCTCAACCACCTCCCCCAAACTTAAACAACACTGTCCCAGAGTTATTAAATCCAAAGTTGGTAAAAGAAACAAAAAAAAACAGAAACATTTTGAAAAAAAAATAAGAAATTGTTACCTGTCGAGGGTGTCGATCGATACTAGTTCTGAACATCCAAAATAGTAACCAAAATTTTGGTTTATGATGATTGTCAACGGAGCTCGTCATAATTAGATTAATCTCTCAAAGTTAGCACTGTTAGATACTCACAGAAAACACGATTAAAAGCAATGACATAACATAATCTCAAAAGTTTATCAAAAAAAAACTGACTCAAAATGAAAATAAAAGTCGACTCAAAAGA
Organism: Draba incana; assembly: GCA_963576765.1. Lineage (NCBI taxonomy): Eukaryota > Viridiplantae > Streptophyta > Magnoliopsida > Brassicales > Brassicaceae > Draba > Draba incana. The sequence goes on along the minus strand of OY755211.1, from coordinate 21,423,078 downwards.
AAAAAAAATAAAAGAGAAAAGAAAAGAAAATGAAAACCCGGATAGATAATGAAGAACTAGCCCTCCTCCTCAAAACTAGAAGGTGAAGGAGTATCAGCAAGAGAAGGTAAACGGGGACGAACGCATCCGCCAGTCATGCGATGCCAAATGCTCTGGAGACTCTGAAACACAGAGCGCTTAAATATCGCATGGTCCATTGGGAACTCGGTGTATGGTGGAAATCCAGGAAGAGGCTCTGCAGCAACTCTAGAAGAACTCGCTCTTCTAGTAGAACATGGCGGTCGGCTACGAACAGCAGTCACTGGTCAAAGCAATGCTGGATCAGGTTTGAAAGAAAGTACAGACGGCTCATCCGCACTAGAAGCCAACTCTGGAATAGGTAATTGAACCAAATGATGGACTCTATAAGCATCGCAGAAAACCCACATACGATCTGGCTTTACCAGGTAGCCCTCTTGAGATAATCCATATCCATGGTACAAGGCTGATTGTGCCTCGAAAAACCTGCAAAGTCAATACCACAAAACCTAAAAATTGGAGTCAAAAGGCTACCGACATTGAAAGTCTTTATGCTCTTCTTCAGAGTGAATGGTGTGGTCTTTAGAGAGACCAAGTGATGCGCAAAGACTGCTCCCATGTTAACACTAGTGCATATCTGAGGCTCGCGCTCAATGTTGTCCTAAATAGAGATATACAGTAGCACTAGATCAGACTGTCTCATCTTATTCTGCACGACTTGACACAGAAGAGTAGAAGAGAAAAGACGAACCAAGTATCGGGGGGCTGGATGATGGATATAATTCTATGTAGAGCTCTTGCTGTCATAGACTCATGTACCAAAGAGAGACCAGAAATCGCGCTGTCTAGGGAACTCTGTCTCAATGTATGTAGAAGAATGACCCAAAAACTGAAAATCAAAGATCGCGCAGAGGTCAGGGAAAGAGACTCTGTATCGCACACTGCATATCATGAAAGTCAAATCACCCCTCTTGGCATCAAGTAAATCCTCATCCTCATCCTCATTCGGCGCCGTATAATAGATTTGCACCGATGCAAAGAACTAACGTACCAAGTCATGATACATAGGGTAATGCGTAAATGCAATGTGGCCTAAACCTGAGCCTGACAACAATCTCATAACCTCATCATGAATACCAAGCATCACCATAGCCTGAGGATTAGTAATTCGTGTCTATCCTAACTTCACTCCCTTCCACTCGTTGTAATACAATGAATCGTAATCATCCCAAGTTTTGGTAATTGGTTTCTTGACGACTTCAGCACGGAGCAAGTACCTTGACAGGTACATCAATCCACCTTGTCTTGATTTTGATCAAGTTCTTCTTGGGCCTTAGGCCAAGGAGGAAGATGTTTCAGTTGTGAATTCAGATCAACGGTAGTAGAACCAGAGGCAGCCTCCTTGCCCTCGCGTTGTCTCTTTTTTGGTGGCATCTGCAAATCAAAAACAAGAGAAACAATTACAAAAATCTGAAATTAGCAATGAATTATTGATCAGCACAGGTGGTGTCAATCGACACTCACAAGGATGTCGATCGACATTTCTCAAAATTGGTCAAAAGTTCAACAAAACCATCATTTCTTCAATACGGTAATTCATGGTGATTTAAACCCAAAATTCAACCTCAACACTTCTCATATAGCAATAAACCATCAACCAATTCAATCTAATTCGTTTGAAAATTCAATTTCCAACAATTTCATCACAAAACCTCAAGTGTTCCAAAATTTGTGTTCAATAACTCAATTCAATTGTATAAGCATGTCTAATCCACTCTTAAACAACCTAAATAGGCCGGAATTAACAATATAAATAAGTGAAAAGAGATAGTTTTCGGATTTCAAACCTTCGCGCCAAAATTTAAAAGAGAAAATTTCGAACACTTACCTTGAAGATCGATAAAACGAGTGATAAAATTATGGTGGAATGGACTCAAAAATCTCTCAAATCCGTGAAGAATTGGAGATTTTAAGGTTTATGGAAATTGTGTGATAATTTTTAGTTTTGAGAAGAATGAAGAAGAAGAAACCGAGTTTATAGACAAACTTACCTCGTGTGTCCCCTGGGTGTCGATCGACACCACAGTGGATCGATCCCCTTGGTCGATCATTGGGTCCATCGCAAAATTATCCGTTTTATTTTCAATTACTAAAACTACTTAAACCAAAAGGAAGAATTAGTAAACAAAATAAAATAAAACTAAATAATTATACTTACCAGTGGGTTGTCTCCCACTCATCACTCGTTTTCAGTCATTAGCTTGACTGTGTCGGAGCTTAGGCGATGAGTGCATCGTCCAGAGGAACAATGTGTCCTGCTGAAATCTCGGCTTTTTCCCAATAATATTTCACCCTTTTTCCATTGACAGTGAACTCCTTCCCTTCTATACTGACCAGGACAACTGCTCCATGGGGTCTAACCTCCTTGATTGTAAAATGACCAGACCAACGAGAACATAATTTTCTAGGAAAAAGTTGTAAACAAGAGTTATAAGAGTACCTGGTCATTTGTTTCAAATTTCCTAGAGATAATCTTCTTACATGATACACCTTAGTCCGCTCCTTCTATAACTTGGAGTTTTCATAAGCGTGATATCTTATCTCATCTTGTTCATTCAGTTGTATCAAACGCTTTTCTACAGCCGGCTTATAGTCAAAATTCATCTATTTTACTGTCCATGATGCCTTGTGTTCAAGATCTACTGGAAGATGACAAGCTTTCCCATAAAGCAAATGAAACGGCGTAGTGCCTAGAGGTGTCTTGAAAGTTGTCTTGCCCAAACCGCGTTATCCAACTTAGCAGACCAATCCTTCTTTGTAGCTCCTACTGTCTTCTCTAGATCTCTTTGATTTGTCGATTCGAAACTTCGACTTGTCCGCTTGTCTGAGGATGATAAGAAGAAGCCACACGATGCTGAACACCGTACTTACTTAGAAGATTAGCAAACACCTTGTTGATAAAGTGTGGGCCACCATCACTTATGACTATCCTAGGCACTCCGAATCAAGGGAAATTAATGGTCTTAAACAGCTTAAGAACCATGGCAGAATCATTCTTTGGACTAGCGATGGCCTCAACCCACTTAGAGACATAATCCACAGTAAGAAGAATGTACTTATTTCCATATGAAGACGGGAAAGGACCCATGAAAACGATGCCCCAACAATCAAAGACTTCAACCTCGAGGATGAATTTTTGTGGCATCTCGTGTCGCTTACTGATTTTCCCTTTCCTCTGACAAGCATCACATTTAGAGATGAAAGTGTGAGCATCCTTGAACATCGTAGGCCACCATAAACCACCTTGTAGAACCTTAGAAACCTTCTTGAATATAGCAAAGTGGCATGCATACTCAAAACCATGAAAATGAAATAACACATCTTGAACCTCAACCTCTGCAATGCATCTTCTATAGATACCATCTAAACAATCTATGTAGGTAAAATATGAGGTATATCAACTCCCATACTTAAATCTTGCATGTCCTCAAGCAAAATCCAAGAATAGAAATGAGGTTTGAAAATACGGGAACTTACAATCTCTGATAACCATAGCGTCTGCACTATGATTCGCGATCAGTTCGAGGGCATCCTCTCCAAACGCCATCTATGACTTTTGCAGCCTGTTCCATACTTAAATAACAATCCTACCAAGTTTCAACGTCACTTTCAATTGACTCTAAGTGTGGAGTTTCTCATCAAGGAATCGTTAAGTAAACGGCTAGGTATAGAAAGGCTAGTTTAATTTAGTCAAGCTAATAAGTGTTTAGGGTTACCATATTCTCCGGGGTTGAGCAACATTATGCAAAATCGCAAGAGAGAACAGACCTATTGAAGTCCACAGTCCTAACCAATTTGATACCTTTCTCCCCCAGACTTAGATCTTTCTTCGTAAATCACTGTTTTCTTTGAAACTTGCTACATTCTCCATACTTCTATGTGTTTCTCCTTCAGGATGTTTCATGGGTCTAAGACTCTTTTATGGATACGTTTTCCTTTACTGTTTATTTTTTTCATTTTTTATTTTTTATAAAAAACTAGGGAAAACGGTCCTTAAGAACATGAGTCTAGATAAGGGCACAAAATTATTACCATTGTTGTCGATCCCTCTAAGAATAATTTTCCTTGTACTCTACCAAATTTTATAATCGCCGCATCTTTAATGGTTAGAACTGCGTCGATTCTCTTTCTCTCCGACGTTTTTACACATATATGCATATGTATCATAAAAAGAATGCACGAGGTCTGGAAGAAAGGCTTAGGGAATAGGTGTAATAAAAACTAAAAATGAGATGGCCATTCAAGACACGGAGAGTGGTAGAAAAGGAAAAAAAATATCTTGAACGTACAAAACATTTCCAGGTCTAACTCCTTAATGAGAAACAATAAATGGTTAGAGTCAAAATCGTATTAGTATCAACGAGAAAAAACCAAAATTGGATGGGGCGAGTCCGGTCATGAAGGTATCTGAATTGGTTTTCCTGTAAATCGGGTGTATCTTCTTGCACACACCTCCAAATAAGATAATTCCAACTTCATTAGAAAGTTGACTCAAAGACCTTGAAATGTAACCAAGTCACATAAGAATCCAGGTTGATTTGACCCTTCGTCTGTAGCAAAACTTCAGGCTCCTCGCTTCTGTCCAACTTGGTGATATGTGATATCTTGATAAATATTTGGCTTGAACTAAGTCTTTGGCTCTTAAAACTTGTTGTAGCTTAGAATACACTTCTTTAAGCTCTTCCTACTTCTTTTTGATTATTTTCCCTGTTAAGACTCTAAAACTACAAATACGAGGAAAAATTACCTCTTTAGTGTAAAACCTTATTAAAGTACTTAGAAAATGCTTTAAATTAGATAGGAAAATAGGTAAAATATGAGGTATATCAACTCTCCCAGACTTAAATCTTGCTTGTCCTCAAGCAAAATCCAAGAATAGAAAAGAGGTTTGAAAATACGGAAACTTACAATTTCTCATAAACATAGCATCGGCACTATGATCGCGATCGGTTCGAGGGCATCCTCTCCATATGCCATCCATGACTTTCGCAGCCTGTTCAATACTTAAATTACAATCCTACCAAGTTTCAACGTCACTTTCAATTGACTCTAAGTGTGGAGTTTCTCATCAACGAATCGTTAGATAAATGGCTAGGTATAGAAATGCTAGTTTAATTTAGTCAGGCTAATAAGTGTTTAGGGTTACCATATTCTTCACGGTTGCACGACATTATGCAAAATTGCAATAGAGAACGGACCTATTATAATCCACAATCCTAACCATTTTAATACCTTTCTCCCCCAGACTTAGATCATTCTCCGTAAATCACCGTTTTCTTTTAAAATCGCTCCATTCTCCGTACTTCTCCGTGTTGCTCCTTTGGGATGTTTCCTTGGTCTTAGACTCTTTTATAGACATGTTTTCGTTTCCCGTGTATTTTTATATTTTTTATTTTTTATAAAAAACTGGAGAAAACGGTCTTTAAGAACACGAGTCTAGATAAGTGCACGAAATTATTACCATTGTTTCTGATCCCAAGGGTTTGCAAAGCTCTAAGAATAATTTTCCTTGTACTCCACCAAATTTTGGAATCGCCGCATCTCTAATGGTTAGAACTGCCTCAATCCTCTTTCGCTCTGACGTTTTTACACATATTTGCATATGTATCATGAAAAGAGTGCACTAGGTCTGAGAGAAAGGCTTAGGGCATAGGTGTGGTACCAATTAAAAATAAGCTGGCCATTCAAGATACGAAGAGTGGAAGAAAAGGAAAAAAAATGTCTTGAACGTATAATACGTTTCTAGGTCTAACTCCTTAATGAGAAACAATAAATGGCTAGCATAAATAGAGTCAAAATCATATTAGTATCAACGAGAAAAAACCGAAATTTGATGGGGCGAGTCCGGTCATGAATGTTTCTGAATCGGCTTTCTTGTAAATCGGGTGTATCTTCTTGCACACAGCTCCAAATAAGATAATGCCGACTTCATTAGAAAGTTGACTCAAAGACCTTGAAATGTAGCCAAGTCTCATAAGAATCCAAGTTGATTTGACCTTCCGTCTGTAGCAAAACTTCAGACTCCTCGCTTCTGTCCAACTTGGTGAAATGTGATATCTTGATAAATCTTTGGCTTGAACTAAGTGTTTGGCTTGAACTAAGTCTTTGGCTCTTGAAACTTGTTGTAGCTTATAATACACCTCTTTAAGTTTTTTTTGCTCTTTTATGATGATTTTCCCTATTAAGACTCTAAAACCACAAATACGAGGAAAAACTACTTCTTTGGTATAAAACCTTATTTAAATACTTAGAAAATGCTTTTAAATAGATAGTAAAATAGGTAAAATATAAGGTATATCACCCTTGATAGAGCCTTAAGCTCGGCTACCATAGAATTGTTAATCGTCTTCTGCTCCTTAGATTTCTTGAGTAGTTCTTCAAGCATCCCCTTGACTTGGCCGACGAATTTTGGGTTACCCGCAGCAATTATTTGAGTGTTGGATCCGTCAGCCGCCTTCTCCTGAGTAGACTCGTTGTTAAGCGTGTTGTTTTGTCCGGTTTCGTCGCCGGCTGGCTCCTTCAAATATGTGATGGTTTTATGCTGAGTTATTTTGTTGCTCGTTCCAGACATCTTCTCGGATTCGTCTAAGCGGTTTTTTCGTGTATGAGGCTTTAGGAAACCCTCCTTCTAGGGCCAAATTATGGGAGTTGGAGTCTCACAATTGAATTTGTAAGGTTCTTTTAGAGAGATGAAAGCTTTCTAGGTTAAACACACAAAGACAAAGATCCAAAGATGGTATTTTTATTAATAGTTGGTAAGCTATAAAACAAAGTTTTTGTGCAGAATTTCATGATCCTCTTATTATGAGGATGTACATATGTATATTTAGTGTTCTAGGTTGGTTTGGGCTAAGCCCTAAACAAATAAGGAAGATTTCTTTAGTTTTTTAGGTTTTCCATTTAAGCGGCGGCCGCTAGGTCAGCTGAACATTGAATGGGTCTTAGTCTTCTGGGCTTGATTGTTGGGCTGACTTGAATTGAGCTGCCAATTTAATGTCCACAAATTATGGGATGAATCTGGTTCGTTGGCCAGCCGCTTTAATCTTCTGGTCCTCTGGTTTAATCTTCGGTTAGTCGGTTTAACAGATCATTAGTTCAATCCATACTTAGTCATTTTAGGTTGTTGATTCTTCGGAGTGGAATTCGATCCCTGTAATAAACAAAAAATATGGTCGACAGCTACATAATCTGTCATGTTAACGACCAATGAAGACACTGAGACTGTGAAGGCAAGCACGATCTGGTCGACACCTAATTATCAATAAATGTCAAAATGACTTCCCCATTATCCATTATCCTCTATTATTTCTTGTTTTTTTCATACTTTCATCTGTCAATTATCTATTCTGGAAATAAATATCACATTATTATTGTTCTCGCTTTCACATAAATGTCTACTTTAAAACTGATACAATCTTATATATGTTATATAATAAATCTGTTCAATCCGGTCAATTTACTGACAGTATGATCCTTTTTTTTTTAAGAAATGACAATATGATCCATTTCATCATTCGAAACATTTGTTAGTTTTAGAAAAGATATTACAAACATTATCCTCTCATACGTTTTGATATTAATTTTCTCAATATATTTTCAATTAAGTCAAATATTAATATTAGAACTATAGTGCTTTTAATTTATAAATTAAAATAAAATTTAAATCAAATGTATACTATATAATAAAAAATTTATAACAATCAAATAGATCCACGTTAAATATTTGGACATGTATTGTCAAAAAGCGAGGGGGAAATTACAAATATGCGCTTTTGAAAATATTTTTTTTAAATATTTCATTCTTAAAAATTTATTTCAAACATGTCAACTTTTATTGAAAAAAATCATTAATTTTTTTCTTTCTTTCTCAAAATCTAAACTCTAAACTCTACCGCAAAAACTATACTCTAAATATAAAATAGTATACTCAAACCAAAAAAATTTTAAAGTTAAGTTAACAAAAAAATGACATTCTTAGAAAAAAATTTAAACGAAAACAAAACATAACTGTAAAGTGATATGTTATGTTATGAAAATTCTCAAAAAGGAGTTGTTCACACACGTAATCATTGACTTTTAATTTATTGCGATAGAGCAACAGAAAATTCATTTACAAATCTGTAACAAACACAATTATTAATTTGCCTACAGTTATTAATAAATTGGCGACCAAATGTAGACAACAATTCAATTGACAATTGTCAGAAAAACAAAAGACAACTCAATTCTCCTGTAATTTTATTACTAGAAAGCTACCCGCGTTATACGCGGGATAATATGATTATCGAGTAAATCAATATAGTTTGAATTAAAAAAATCAAATACTATTTATGGAAAATTGTTAAACGGAATCTGAAATATGCTTTATAGTTTAAAATTTTGTCATTATATTTTGAATAGAAGTGTATTCCACCCATGAAAGAATTGATAATACAGTAAAACCTCGATAAATTAATAACGTTGGGACCACGATATTTTATTAAGTTAGCGAGTTATTAATTTATCGAGAAATTAATTGGGTCAAAATCATAATTCGGGACTCACAAATTCTATTAATTTAGAGATGTATTAATTTATCGAGTATTAATTTATAGAGGTTCTACTGTAGTGGTTTTTAATTTTTTGGTCAATGTATACAATCTCATAATCTTCAAAAATAACGATTTTAATTTTTTAGTCAATATATATATAATAAAATATATTAGTTTCATCTCATAATATACAAAAATATAATTTACGACTCAACACAATGTATTTTTTTACATAATAAGCATCGTAGGTTTGTAAACATTGAAATATTTGTTAACATGAGAATATACGTTTTTTTATTGGAGATTCCAAAGTGAAAACAATGCATTCCTTCATTAGTTTATTTTCAATTAAATGAAAATTAAAATTGTGATTTATGATTTCAAAAGTGAAGATTTTATATACTTTAAAATTAACTTGTTCACATTTAGTTATGCAAACTAACTACAAATTATTGTGTTTGGTTATAGGAATTGTCTTATGAAGAGTGTTTGAATAAGAGTATAGTAGAACTTAATAATATAATTTTAATTTAAAAACAAAAATGAAATAAATTGCAAGCTTGTCACTTAATATATTGGTTTAGAATTCTTTTTCTTTAATATAATGGTATATTAGTATTTAATCCTATATTTCAAAGGATAAGAAAAATATCTTTTAATTTTCCTAATTAATACACTTTTGGAATATTTATTATTTTTGTGCATAATTAGTTTTATGATTTTAAGCTTGAATTTTCGAAATATATATATATATTTTGGCAAGTACATGATTTCAAAATATTTCAATTTTGGTAAGTTTATGATTATTTCAATGTGTTTGGCATTGAGACTAAAAGTAATCAACATTAGTTAATTAGGAAAGAAATGTGTTTGACAATTAGTATAGAAAGATTAAAATAAATAAAAAAAAAACTCAAAAAATTGTGGTGATGACACCTAAGCAAAATACTTTTCAAATAATATATAGGATTGTAAACAATATACTAGTCAGTATTATTTTCTTCAAAAAAATAAAAAATATTTTCAATAATAATTGATTAAAACAAAATAAAAAGGACTTGAGTTTTTGGATTCGGATTCGAATTCGCTGGCTTGGCCCAACTAATAACTTTTTGTTGGCAAAAAAATTCACATGGCTTCTCTTCTCACATCAACCAATTATCATAACACGTGATAAGAACCCTTTCTCTTCTTCTTTTTTTTTGTTCTTTTCCTTGTTTTTTTTTTTTCCAGAAGACCAAAGAAGAAGTTAGATCATCAAGACCGATCTCGTAGACTTTTTTGTATCTGTCCAAAAACCAGAAAGAACCTTTTCTAGCCAAAAAAAAACAGGAAGATTCTTCGGCTTCTCTAGACAATGGATTCTTTGAAGAATAGAACATTGCTTAAGGTTATTGTCCTTGGAGATAGCGGGTAATAACATTCTCTGATTTTGTTTCTTCAAGATTTTCGATACTTCTCTCTTATGTTCTTGATATATATTCAAGGCAGAATATTTCTTGCCTCTGTTTTGTTTTGTCATTTTCTGAATTATCTATTTAATGCAGGGTAGGCAAAACTTCATTGATGAACCAGTATCCTCTTTATAACATTTTTCAAACTTATAAATTGGTTAGAAAATTTAAGCACAATCGACAATATATAAACTTATTAGATCTATATTTTTGTGGTGACCTTAACTTATGACTTAAGATACGTTTACAAGAGATTTAACCGGCAATATAAGGCCACAATCGGAGCAGATTTCGTCACTAAGGAGCTTCATATTGACGAAAAACCTGTCACTCTACAAGTAAGTTTGTAAACCATCCCTTGTTTCAACAGATTAAACATATTTCAATGCCAAAATCATATGAAACTCTCTTGTTTTAGATATGGGATACTGCGGGACAAGAGAGGTTTCACAGTCTAGGATCCGCATTCTATAGAGGTGCTGATTGTTGCGTTCTTGTCTACGATGTGAACAATCTCAAATCTTTTGAAACGCTCAATAATTGGCACATGGAGTTCCTCAAACAGGTTTTGCCCTAATCATTCGATTTCTTGCGTGTGAAGTAAAATTTCATGTCTTAATTTGATTCCATTTATTGATGTCTCCCAGGCAAATCCTATGGAACCTGAGACATTTCCATTTGTTTTGATTGGGAATAAGACCGATGTAGATGGCGGAAATACCCGAGTTGTAAGCTGATTCATCCTGAATGTCCTCTTTAGACCTATCAAAAACACTAATTTCCGAAATTTTCACTTATATAGGTTTCAGATAAGAGAGCCATTGAATGGTGTAGCTCAAAAGGAGACATACCATACCATGAAACCTCTGCAAAGGAAGACATTAATGTGGATGAAGCTTTTTTGGGTGTTGCACACAAAGCTCTCTCCAATGAACGTAAACAAGATAACATGTGAGTTACTATATCAAATTTGATTCATAGATAGATCTTAACCATCTCTTTCTCTAATTCATGTTTCATGTTTTTTTTTTGTCATTGAATTTGCAGATATTTCAGAGACATATCTGCATCTGTTACAGAGATGATTGAGGATCAGCCAAGAGGTTGTGCTTGCTAATTCGTATTTAACATATCTTCGCCTCAAATTTTCAAAACAAAAACATATCTTCGTCTCCCAGCTCTTTTGTATTCAATCTTGGGTTTTATTATTTTATAAATATTGGTTTATAACAATTTTATTGAGGTTTATTAACGAAAAAAACTGATATGTGCTATGTTCTGAGTGTTTTGATTCATGTATAGCATTTTATTTAAATTTATGTAATAGTTTATGTTATACATTTATTCTATCATTTGGGTTTTTTTCCGACCTATATTTTGTTGGAACATAATTGAGTTTGTTCTATGTTAGTCTCTCCTAGTTAACGGTTGTAACCGTTTTGATAGTTTTATTGAAATGTTGGAACATAATTGAGTTTGTTCTATGTTAGTCTCTCCTAGTTAACGGTTGTAACCGTTTTGATAGTTTTATTGAAGAGACACAAGTAGAAAGAGACACAACTCTTTGTGTCTTAGTGTCTATTTGTTTTCTATATAATAAGATTTTGTTGAGAAATAAAATAACAAGTTTCTGATTAATAAAAATTTTCAGTTTTTACGTTTTACTTACGTTCTGTTTTTTCTTTCTCTTCTTGTTCAAGTCTTCTTGTTCAAATAACACACAAACAAAACGTAATAGAAACAAAATCTTCTAACATATTTGTATTCCATTTGAATTTTTATTTTTCTGTTTAAAGGGCACCTAGAGAAAAGAAAAAAAGAAAAAAAGAAAAAAAAAGGAAAAAAAAAAAAAAAAGAAAAAAAGAAAAAAACAACATTTTGTTGGTTGTTTTTGTTTGTTTAGAGCCTTTCAACTAATGTCCTTCTCGTGATTCATCTTATTATTGACTCAGCCGATTTGTATATGGAATGTAAGAAAACAAAAATAGTCTTCTTGGCTCATGATAAAATTGTATTTTGTATATAATTAACATTTAACAAAATATCAAAAGATTTTATCTTCCGTTTTAAAAATTTAAAATTCAAACAAATTCACAGGAAAGCAAAATTATTTTCCATTATAATAAGCTAGATTAAAACCCTCGTGATGCAAAGATTATTTAATTTATAGTAAAAACACTAAATAGTTATGGTTAAAAAATGTTTTAGGGAAAAATATATTATATTCTTAATTCAATCCCTAACATAGATAATGCAGTAATTAAAGTTATAGGTTCATATGTCATTTGAAAAATTATAGTCTTACATCTCATATAATTTGAAGAATTTAAAAATCAATAAAGTATACATGTTTGATATATGTAAATATGGTTTAAACTATTAAACTATTTGATATAACAATTAAATCATTCTTACATGTTTTGACGATCATTCTTTAATAATATTTCGTAAACTTTAAACATGTAAAAACACACCACTAACCAAATTTTCCTTATCTTTGTTTTTTTTCTTTGATATATTTCTACTTCTATCCATAGTCAATTATTTTGTGTTCCCAATAGATATAACATATGTTAACCTCTGCCTATATATAACGATAGAAACATGGTCGTTTCTATTTTTAATTATATAGTTTGCTATTTCCATTTCTTAATTATTTTTATGTTAAATTTTTCTTTATTATAAACTATTTTCAACAAAATATTTTATATAACTATATGTATAGAGGTTCTGTGCAATTTGTAACGGAAAATGTATATCGTTACAACCAACGAAAAATACATGAACCAAAACAACATTAGCCAAATGCTACAACCACAAAGATACAACTAAGCTCAAGCGGCGACCTGCTTGTCGAACCACTTCCTGAACTTCAACTTCATCTTTTCCTCAGGCTCCCAAGTCTCATCCTCTATACCGCTACAGCCCCACAAGACTCTCAGCAACGATATCCTCTTCCGGCGCAGAACCTTCTCTCTCCTCTCGAGAATCCTCACAGGAACTGCCGGAACTGTCAAATCTGACTGCAGATCCTCCGGAATGTTAGCCACCAACTCCTCAGACTCATGGAGACACTTCCTCAGCATAGAGACATGAAGCACTTTGTGGAATGCCTTCATGATCGGAGGTAACTCTAACCGGTACGCCACCGGTCCGACTCGCTCCACCACCAGGAACGGTCCCATAGCACGCGGACTCAGCTTATTCTCAGCTACGGATCTGTTAGGACCTCTCAGCATAGCTATCTTGAGATACACACGATCGCCCACTGCAAACTCAACCTCTCTCCGCCGCTTATCGGCATAACTCCTCTGTCGATCCTGAGCCTCCTTCATATTTAGCTTCAAAACGCGGATCTTCTCCATCGTCTCCTGAACAAAACTCGCACCCAGAATGCTCTTCTCCCCCACTTGGGTCCAGCATAATGGTGTCCTGCACGACCTCCCATAAAGCGCCTCATAAGGAAAGCTGTTATTATACGCAAACTCAGCCAGACAAAGATGATCAAACCAGTGACCACCCCAATCCAGTACACACATCCGAAGCAGATCCTCCAAGGTCTGGATAGTCCTTTCCGATTGACCATCTGTCTGCGGATGATACGCTGTACTCATATGCACTCTAGTGCCCATCTCTGTCTGAAAAGCTCCCCAAAACTCAGACGCAAACTTAGGATCTCGGTCTGACACAATATTGGCTGGCGCCCCATGCAACCTCACAATTTCTCGCACAAACTTCTTTGCCAAAATTGCAGCTCCATCGGTCTTCTTTATGCCTAGGAAATGTGCAGACTTGGTCAACCGATCCACAATCACCCAGATCGCATCATAGGTCCTCGAGATAGGTAAACCAACCATGAAATCCATAGTGATCATATCCCACTTCCACTCAAAAATGGGTAAACTCGACAACTTCTCTCCCGGAACCTTATGCTCTGCCTTTACTAGCTGCCACGTATCGCACTTCGCGACCCAGTCAGCTACATCTCTCTTCATCCCGACCCAATGATAATACTGCTTAAGATCATGTACATCTTGGTCGCACTCGGATGAATAGAGAACTTGCACGCATGAGCCTCTCGCAGAATATCCTGCCTCAACATCTCGTCCTTGGGCACATAAACCCGCCCGCAAACAAGAATAGTCCCATTCGAAGAGACATGATACTCAGAGCCCTTGGCCCTCAACGTCTCGACAAAAACTTGATCGCTCTCCTGAGCCACTCGGATCCTACTCAAAAGGTCAGCCTGATCCACAGCCTCTAATCCCAAAGGCTCTTGAGAAACTGCACAAAGACGCAACGTGCTAATCTCGCCCACTAAAGCCTCAATATCCTGCTTCCAAGCTGAATCAACCCCCCGTCGACTCAAAGAATCTACTACCTGATTAGCCTTGCCCGGATGATACACAATCTCTATATCGTAATCCGCCAATAACTCGACCCAGTGCCTCTGTCTATCTTGGAGAACCAATTAGCACCCCTCAGCTGATCCAAAAGCTCATCAATCCGCGGAAGAGGGTACTTGTTCTTCACAGTGACCCGGTTCAGACCTTGATAATCGATACACAAACGAAAACTGCCATCCTTCTTCTTCACAAACAAAACCAGCGCTCCCCACGGTGACACACTCCGACTCACGAAATCCTTTCTCAATAAATCCTCCAGATGCTTCTTCAGCTCTGCTAACTCTGTTGGAGCCATCCTGTAAGGACCTTTGGAAATCGGAGCTGTCCCGGGCTCTAACTCAATCGTGAAAGGATCTGACCGATATGGCGGTAATCCGTGTAGCGACTGAAAAACATCCACAAAATCCCAAACAACTCAGATCTCCTCGATGGCAACCTCACCACTAGACTCCAGCATCGAAATAGTAGCCAAATAAGCCTCGCAACCTCGCGCTATCATTTGCTCTGCCTGAATAGCCGAGATTACCAGACTCCCGGAAGTAGGTCTCACACCCTGAAACACTAACTTCCCTCCATCTCGCTCAAACGTGACTCTGCCTCAAAAATAGTCTAGATGAACCTTATGAAATGACATCAAATCCATTCTGAGAATCACGTCGTAAAGCTCCACCGGACAAATCACCAGGTCTGCCGGCATCGACTGCCCTGCAATCTGAACATCCACTGCTCTAGCTCGGCCAGAAGTGACCAGGAGTCTGCCTCCAGCCACCTTAACCCAGCCTGACAGCTCACCAGCACTGCTCTGGATGCCACTGCTTTTGGCATGCCCAAGAGTAATGAAGCAGTTCGATGCTCCAGAATCGAAAAGAACATGGGATTCAAACCCTCCCACTAATAAGGTCCAAATACAATTACATGCGTTGAGAACCCTAACACACTATCATAGGCAAAAGATAAAGAAATAACAACCACAATTCAACCAATAAGAATTTACGAAGTTCGAGTCTAGAAATTATTTACCTGTGATCTGTGCGCCACCAAGCTGCCCCGCATCTGCCGGCCCATAAACACGCGGTGCAGGCCCAAGCAGACCCAATGGCTGAACTGCTGCCAACTGAGCCATCTGCTACCCTGCCACTGGCTGACCTGCTACCCCTGCCGCTGGCTGAATCGCTACCACAACCATCTGCTGCAACTTAGGACACATCGGCCGGATGTGCCCCGACTCTCGAAAATGAAAACACACCTTGGCATCCCGAGATGCCTCCTTCTTGGGACAACTAGCCACTTGATGCTCAGTGCTCCCGCATCCATAACAAGCCCGACCACTCTGGCCACCTCTAGAAACCTCCTCGAACCTCCTCTTCTGGCCATGCGCACGCTTGCCGCCTTTGCCCGAACCAGAACTCCGAGAATACTGCTGCTACTGCTGTCTCCTCGGCTGAACAGCAGGAGCCGCCATAGATAGAACTGCGACAGGTGGAACAACCACCGAACCAGTATGCTCACACTGATCCTCTTCTATAGAAGAAGCAAGCTCCACCAACTTCGCCCTCATGGCGTACCCTGAACCACAACACTGGGTCCTGATACTCATACGAAGTCTCTGCAAGAACTTCTGCATTAGAGTCCGCTCCTCAGTCATACCATGGCTAGCATAAACCTAAAGTCTGCTGAACTCAGTATCATACTCCCGCACTAAACTCGCTCCCAGAGTCAGCTCCATAAATCTCATCTGCAGACGATCCAAAGCCTCCCGAGAGAAAAACTTGGCATTGAACTCGCCCACAAACTCATCCCAAGTCCACACAGCCCTCCTAAACTCCATCGATCTCTACCAGCTATGTGCATCCTCGCTCAGATAGTGCACATCAAACTTTACTCGATACTCTGCAGGACATCGAATCGATAGAAAATTGCGCTCCATTCTCAAGCGCCACTCATCGGCCCCCTCTGGCCCAACTCTGCCAGTGAAGAAAGGCGTACCAATCTTCTGCATCTGCCCCATCATCACGAGATAAGGAGGATGCTCAGCAACCACAGCCCTCGGCTGCTCAACTTCTGCAGCCCTCTGCTGCACCTCCACCACCACAGGTACTGCTGGAGCCGGTACCGGAGCCACCGCCAGAAACCGCTCCAACAGCTACGTCAAAAGCCCCACGATCACATCATCACGACCCTGAGCTGGAGCAGCACCCCCACCTGGGCCCCCTTTACCACCAGCACCTCTACCGGTGCCCCTCCCGGCACCTACCGCCACACTGACACTGGCACTGGTCTCGCTCGCGGTCTCCACCTGATGAGTCTGGGATGCAGCCACACTGCTGGATGACTCTGGCACTTTGCCACGACCACGGCCACGGCCTCTACCACGACCTCTCGCTCCAGTATCTATCTACCACACAGGACATGAAAACATGAGAACGAGAAATCACAAACAAATAAACACAACTTACCGCAGAATCTCTTTAAAGGCCAAAGAGGATGATCTAAGACTACTAATTGTCTAACCACCAATAAACAATTAAACACATAGTCTCAATTCATCCAATTTCCAAGTCCTAAAAACTTCTAGGCTCTGATACCAAATTGAAACAACCAACATTTTTTTAAAAAAAAATTAAACAGTTGTGGAAATTCTCATAAAATAATTGAATAATTAATTAAAACAATAATCCAATAATTCCATAATCAAATTCTGGAGATAATAAAAATCTAGAAACCTAAACACCAGGTTTCACTAGACTAAACAGAAACAAATAAAACATCATATCATCCTCTTCACCGGCCTTGATTTCGCAATCACGCATTTCTGTCACCTGCAACTCAAAGGAAAAAATAGATTTGCGTAAGTATTTAATTAATATTTAGTGGAGCGGTCATCCCGACTACCGGATATATAATAGGAAATAGATTATCAATTCTATGTGAGCAATCAACAGTTCACAACAATCAACAAAAATTCAATATTTAAAACAGAGAGTGTCGATCGACACCACCATCCTCACGCTTCACTCAAGTAACCGATCCTCACGATCATACCACAGTGGTGTCGATCGACACTACCACTAGGTGTCGATCGACACCTCTTGCAGAGAACCTGAACCAAGTCCGATCCTCTCACGACTCGAGTTCCGTTCTATCACATCCGAGCAACACGATTCCAGAATACATAATTCACACAAAATTAACACAGGAAACAATTCAAATCATCACAATCAACAATCAAATCCTAACAACCTAATTCCATATCCACGATCATGCACTCACCTCGATTTCACGACGGAAAGGGGATTTACGAGGAGAACACGACGAACAAAACTGACATAGCGACGAGTCCAACTCATAGCCGCTGGAACTCACCAAAAACTCACCACCAAATCGTACAAACCACCAAACAAGACTCACGAATGAAGAACGAGTCACAACTCCTCTCAAATCGCCCTTCAATTCTCAAAACACAATTTTTCCTTTGATTTTTCTCTGTCAAAGTCTTGTTCTGCGGCTGGGACTTTATAAAACCCGACCTAGGGCTCCGTCCCTAAACCGCGCAACAAACCGAATGATTTAAATCAAACCGGTTTGGCTCAAAAACATTGGTGTCGATCGACACCCTGCCCTGGTGTCGATCGACACCCCTAACCAAAATCCAAAGTTTGGTTTGGGATGTTACAGAGTCGGTGTCAGTAAAAGGAGAGACAATCTGATTGACATAAAGTAATAACATTAAATATTGAAGAGAGAACATGTTATTGACGTACGTACATGAGTGAGATAGATGGTGCATACACAATCCGCCCCATCCTATGTACATCAATTTATAGTTATAGCATTAAATGTTGACAGTCTACATGACCGACTAGACGATGGTGGGTGATATGCTCAAAGTTCTAACCCTGAGATAATCAAACCTAAACTCCAAGTGCACAGTAAACGATTGTAGTATTTAGGGATCGAATCCAGAGAGCCCAAAAATCACACTACGAATTATAAAAGTCGAGTTAAGCTAAAATGGAAAATATAGAGTGTTTGTTTTAGGATTATGAATAAGGACGAAAATAACAATAAATAAACTTAAAAGCAAGTAAAAAATAAGAGAAATTCAATAGACGAAGCGTTAGGCATAAGAGAATTCGCAAGGTATCATGGATCAAATAAATTAGATAAATTAAACTAGAGAAATATGATAAATATGTTCTAGAACTAAGTATCATATATATGATTTTTCAGTATTTAAATTTATGGAATTAATTATTTTTATATTTTATTATAATAATATGATTTTTGATATTTTAATAATTATTTAATGTGCTTACAAGAAAGTTATCCGCGTTATACGCGGGATAATATAATTAGCAAGTAAATCAATATACTTTGAATTAAAAAAATCAAATATCATTTTTGAAAAATTGTTATACGGAATCTGAAATGTGCTTTATATTTTTAAATTTTGTCATTATTTTGAATAGAAATGTATTCCACCCGTGAAATAATTGATAATAGTGGTTTTTAATTTTTTGGTCATTGTATACAATCTCATAATCTTAAAAAATAACGATTTTAATTTCTTAGTCAATATATAATAAAATGTATTAATTTCATCTCATAATATACAAAAATACAGTTTATGACTCAACACAGTGTATTTTTTTATATAATCGTGATATATGATTCCAAAAGTGAAGATTTTATATACTTTAAAATTAACTTGTTCACATTTAATTATACAAACTAACTACAAATTATTGTGTTTGGTTATAAAAATTGTCTTATGAAAAGTGTTTGGATAAGAGTATAATAGAATTTAATAATATAATTTTAATTTAAAAATAAAAATGAAATAAAATCCAAGCTTGACACCTAATATAATGGTTTAGAGTTCTTCTTCTTTAATATAAAGGTCTATTAGTATTTAAACCTCTATTTAAAAAGATAAGGAAAATATCTCTTATTTTTCCTAATTAATACATTTTTGGAATATATATTATTTTTTGTTCATAATTAGTTTTATGATTTTAATATTGAATTTTTGAATATTTTTTATTCTTGGCAAGTACATGATTTCGAAATGTTTCGATTTTGGGAAGTTTATGATTATTTCAATGTGTTTGACATTGAGACTAAAAGTAATCAACATCAGTTAATTATGAAAGAAATGTGTTTGGCAATTAGTATAGAAAGATTAAAATAAATGAATATGAAAAAACTCAAAAAATTATGGTGATGACACATAAGCAAAATGATTCCAAAATGCTTCTCAAATAATATATAGGATATTGTTAATTTATTATTTAACCGCTACTGCACCCACTGTCAACCAGTCGTAAATATCCCGCAAACCCACCAATTTTTAACCGCTGCACCAGTCTTTCAAATCGCTCAAAACCGCTTGAAATCGCAACCGCCTGCTTTCGCAAACTCCCGCAACCGCAACTGCTGCGGCTACACCAGTCAGGCTCTTAATTAATTGCTACTTTGAATCTTGACGAAATCTGATCTTCCTTGATAGCTTTTGGGCTGAAACCAACTTCATGGGCCTCTCTAATGGATCAAGATTGTAGAGCAATTCGTTTTTTAGCTTAACTCATTATGGTCTGGTCAGAATTCGTCATTGAATGCGCACAAGTCTGAATCGGATAAACTGGAAAACGCCTGACTTGTAAATTGAATAACTTCTTCATTTGATCTCCGTATGATCTGATTTTTCTTCAAGGTGTTTCGTAATTGAGTTGAGCACATTTTCTAACTAGTCTCATGCTTTGAATCGTCGTTGTAACATCCTGAAACCAAAAACTCAGTTTTTGGTAAAGGTGTCGATCGACACCATGGGAGGGTGTCGATCAACACCGAGTTTTGCGATTCGGTTCGGTTTAGTTTTTAATCGCAATTTTCGGATCGGTTAAGGCTATTTAAGCACCTAGGGTTGCGTGCTTTTCTGTGGCCGTCGTGTTTTAGTAGCAGAGGAGACAGTGCGAGAGAGTTTTATTGAAATTGTGAGTTCTCGATCGATTGTTGCAAAGAAATCGATCCGGGAAGCCTTTCTCCTCGATTTTTAGCGTTGTTCATCTTTCTCCGTCGTTTTCGTGGTGGTTTCGGTGCTTCCAGTAGAGATTACATCGTGAGGGTCTTTTCTGATCGTCCATTCGTTGTCCGTTCATTCACTTTCCTTCGTCGTAATCAAGGGGAGTGCGTGATCGCGATTACGGGATTAGTATGTTAGGAGATTGATTGATTAATTTGTGATTATTTTAATTGTTATTCCTGTGTTATCCTGTGATATGTTGAGGCTTGATCGTGGTTAAATCGTGTGTGATTTTGTGAGGAAACGAATTGAGTTTGTGTGAGGATTTTGACTCGGCTTCGGTTTCTGTGGGAGGTGTCGATCGACACCTAGTGTCAGTGGCGATCGACACCCCATTTATATGATTGTGGGGTTTGGTGTGGTGATTGGAGTGTCGATCGACACTCATGAGAGGTGTCGATCGACACCACTTGTTAAACTGTAAAAATTTGCATAACTGTTGATCGTTGCATAACTGTTGATCGTTGTTTATCTGTTGAGTGTTGCATACATGTTGATCGTTGCATATCTGTTGATCGTTGCATATCTGTCAAATGTTGGTTGTTGCGTAGTAGTTGGCATGTTATTTTCCCTATTATGTAATCGGTAGGCGGGATGACCGCTTCACTGAGTATTTATGATAATACTCACGCAACTCTGTTTTTCCCTTTGAGTTGCAGGTAAAGGAAAAGTGTGAGATCGTGGAATCATGGCTGGGACGAGAGGGTGATTAGGATGTGTTGTCTATTTCTTTTGGTTTAGTAGAACTGATGTTAGGTTGTTAGTATGGAATTGTTAGACTTGGTATTTGGAATTGTTATTGAATGGTTTATGTTTGGGTATTTCCACTTATGTTGTTCACCCTGAGTTAGTCGTTGAGGATTAAATGATTATGGGATCATTTAATCCGGACTAATTATTTATTTATTAAAAAAAAAAATGCGGGTGTTACAGTCGTATTTGAGAAGATACGCACAAACAGTGAGTATATGTCCACTCGGGTCAGATTAAGATTGTGCATTCGGTTTGATTGAGCTCAGGTTCAACTGTTGGTTTGATGATCTCTTCATAATTTCTTGATATTTCTCATGATCATATCATACTCCCACTCTTAAAAAAAGATTTGTCCTCAAATCTTGTTTTTCCAAAGAAAAAAACGCTTGAAAACAACTTTAAAACGCAAAAAAATAAGATGGAGTTTTGAATTGAAAACCAAACTAAAACCTCTTAAATCTCTCTCTCTCGTCGTCTCTTTTTTAATTTTTTAATTTTCTAAAAGATGAAAGAATGAAGAAAAATGGGATAGAAAATGAAGAGTTAGAAGATGAAAAAGATAGAATATCGAACTAAAAACTGTGCTCTGATAACACTTGACGAGATCCTCCCAAGGATGTTGCACTCTAGAGTTAGTAATGGGATAAACCTTGCTGCAACAAAACAGTGAAGCTTCGATGACAAGGATGTGAAGCGAATGGTCGAACAAGAGTTGCGGAAGACTCTTCATTTACCGGGGAATCGAATGGTCGCACAAGAGTTGCGGAAGACTCTTGATTTACCTTTGATCCAATCTTAAAAGGTTTTTTGATAAAAAGATGGATAAATTTTTTTATGAAATCAGCTCATTTTATAGAGGGAATACATCAAAACACTCATAATTAAAGCTCAACATTCAAAGCTTCTAGGAAAACAAAATACAACTCAAATATGAATGTAAGATAGAGGACGACACTTAATTAATTGCTACTTTGAATCTTGATGAAATCTGATCTTTCTTGATAGCTTTTGGGCTAAAACAAACTTCATGGGCTTCTCTAATGGATGAAGATTGTAGAGCAATTCAGTTTGTAGCTTAACTCATTCTGGTCTGGTTGGAATTCGCCATTGAATGCGCACAGGTCTGAATCGGGTAAACTGGAAATCATATGACTTGTAAATTGAATAACTTCATCGTTTGAACTCCGGTTGATCTCATTCTTCTTTGAGGTGTTTATAATTGAGTTGAGCACATTCTCCAAGTAGTTTCATGCGTTTCATCGTTGTGTTTGAGAAGATACACTTCAAACAGTGAACATATGTCTATTCGGATCAGATTTAAACTGTGCATTCAATTTGATTGAGCTCGGGTTTAGCTGTTAATTTAATGATCTCTTCATAATTTCTTAATATTTCCCATGATCATATCATACTCCCACTCTTAAAAAAAGATTTGTCCTCAAATCTGGTTTTTTCATAGAAAGAACACTGTAAAACGCAAATAATTAAGATGGAGTTTTGTATTGGAAATCAAACTAAATTCTCTTAGATCTCTCTCTCTCTCGCCGTCTCTTTTTTATTTTTTATTTTCTAGAAGATGAAAGAAAGAAGAAAGAAGGATAGAAAATGAAAGAAAGAAGATGAAGAGTTAGAAGATGAAAAATATAGAATATTGAACTAAAGAGTGTGCTCTAATACCACTTGACGAGATCCTCTCAAGGATGTTGCACTCTAGAGTTGGTAATGGGATAAACCTTGCTGCAACGAAACGGTGAAGCTTCGATGATGAGGGATGTGAAGAGAATGGTCGCACAAGAGTTGAGGAAGACTTTTGATTTACCTTTAATCCAATCTTAAAAGGGTTTTCGATAAGAAGATGGATAATTTTATTCATGAAATCAGCCTCATTTTATAGAGTGAATTACATCAAAAATGTCCATAATTAAAACTCAACATGCAAAGCTTCTAGGAAAACAAAATACAACTCAAATTTGAATGTAAGAGAGAAAACAACACATAATTAATTGCTACTTTGTATCTTGACGAAATATGAACTTCCTTGCTAGATTTTGGGCTGAAACCAACTTCATGGGCTTCTCTAATGGATCAAGATGGTAGAGCAATTCATTTTGTAGCTTAAGTCATTCTGGTCTGGTTGGAATTCTTCATTGAATATGCACAGGTCTGAATCGGGTAAACTAGAAAATGCCGACTTGTAAATTGACTAACTTCATCGTTTGAACTCTGTTTGATCTTATTTTTCTTTGAGATGTTTCGTAATTGAGCTGAGCACATTCTCCAAGTAGTTTCATGCGTTTAATCATTGTCGTTGAGAAGATACACTTCACACAGTGAGAATATGTCCATTCGGATCAGATTTGAACTGTGCATCCGGTTTGATTGAGCTCGGGTTCAGCTGCTGGTTTGCTGATCTCTTTATAATTTCTTAATATTTCCCATGATCATATCACGAGTTGATTTTATCCTTGGAGGATCTAAATATGTGCACAAATACATACCCGGGCCAGCGTTGTACATGTGCTCCCGACTGCCTTCTAGGGAATAGACACCCCAATTGCCTTTGTAGAAAGCGAAACTGCAAACATAGACAAGCCACACGATGATGCCCTAATAATTCAGCTCAAAGTATGTGGTTGTCTCATTTCATGAGTAATAATTGACATTGGCAGCTCGGTCGATCTGTTATTCTACAAAGTATACAAAAAGATGGGTTTGAACGACTTAGACCTGCAAGGTCAAGGCATGCTGACAAGATTTGCTGGCGAGACGACTTACTCTATGGGAATAGTCTAACTCTTGATCTTAGCCAAAGGAGTCCACAAATTTGTGGATTTCATGGTAATATATTGCGTAACTCCTTTTAATGCAATACTTGGACAACCATGAATATACACCATGAAAGCCGAACCTTCAACTTATCACTAATGCATTAAATTCCCAATTCTAAACAGAATAAAAAAAATTTCGAGGCAACCAAAAGGCTCTAGGAATCTGCTACTTGATTGAGCATAAGCAAATAGATAAATATCCTAAGAAATCTAGAAATAAAAAAGTCTTCAAGGGCATAGATATGGACCCAGTGGATATAGTGAGTCAGGCGATAAATGAATGTAAGGTATGAAATGAGGCTCAAACATGCCAGTATCACATGTTACCCCAGGTTATAGTTGAAGAGTCTCGGTCAGGGGTCCACATTGTATGATAGATGGTTTATGGAAGGACACATATAACACATCTGGGATAGGATGGTTTTATCATCAGGGGTCACAAGGAATTTTGTTAGGGGCTAAAGGGATCAAGCGCCTACGGTCACCCCTTCATTCCGAGATATAAGCGCTTCTCTAGGCAATGAGTAGTATTGTAGAGAACAATGTGTTATGTCAGAGGTTTGAGACAGATTGTGTGGACCTTCTAAACTTCTCCCACTCTCCAGAGGATTGGTCAGCGCTCACTATCCTTGCTTCCAGATTTGAAGATCTTCGGGCTTCTTTCCCCTAGTTCTCTCTCACGTTGATCCCCCGCACATCCAACGTCCAGGCAGATTCCTTAGCTAGATCAGCTCGTTCACGGGCGTTTCAATTTTCTTATGTAAAAAACTTACCTCCAGTTTGGGTCTCCAACCGGGAGTGTTTCTTTTAATTAATGTTTGGTTGAAAATAAAAAAATAAAAATAAAAAATCTCCCAAGCTAGCAGAAGACAACAATCCCAAACTGATCAAACCTTGAAAAGATTTGGTCACCAACGTCTGCATTGACGAAGGTCACCCCGAAAGGTGCGTTGGAATATGAGTCTCCTTGACCAATCAAAAAAGAACAAACTAACTTCCTAGAGAAAAATGTTGGCTCCTTCACATGGAGCACCTTAGACATGAAAGAAATCAACATCGACGTCACCTCTCATGAGTTGAACGTAGACCAAACTTACAAGCATTTCAAGCAAAAGTGACGTAAGCTTAGCCCCGAGCGAGCTAAAGTCATCAATGACAAAGTAGAACGCCTACTCAAGATTGGCTCAATCTGAAAGGTTAAATAACCGGACTGGTTTTCCAATTATGGAGTAGTCAAGAAAAAGAGCATGAAGTGGAGAGTATGAATCAACTTCATTGGCCTAAATAAGTTATGTCCCAAGGGGTAGTTGTAACATCTCATGCTTGTGGATAAGGATTATTTAATTAATTAGGAAAATAATTGGGAAATTCGACAGTTCTTACATACTGCGAATTTGGGTAAAAATGGATAATTAGGGATGGAAACCTAATTAAAGGCCAACGAACGTTCATCAGGCGAGGTCCATTAAATGAGAAATGAAACCCTACAAAAGGTAGAAGGAATCGCCAACTTGAAGAGAAAAAAAGAAGAAGGAGAGGTACGGGCTTGGCTTATAAAGTAAGGAGGAGGAGAAAAATAAATAAAGTAAATATTCTCCAAGGGCATTCGGTGTAATATATATAGTAAGTAAAGGGAGCTCATTATTCTTCATACCAAAAATTATTCTCACTTTAGAGCCAAAGATAAACGCTTAGGAGCAAGAGAATAGAAGGAGCTTGAGAAGGAACTCAGCACCCCTCGTCCGTAGGAGAGCAGTTCAGGCCAAGGTAAGATGTTATTCGTACATAACACATTCCTTTTCTACCTTTCTCCATTATAGTTTTCATGTAATGTTTTAGTAGTATGGGTTAAGGGTAGTGTAGAGATGGATCGAGAGAAACTCGATCTGTTTCAGGGAACCGGACGAGGGCTCGAACCAGCACGTCTGTGGTACGATAATAGACATTGTTTTGTACGTACGCGATACGATAGAACAAAGAATGGTTCGTACGTCTGTGGTATGATGACGGATAGTGATCTGTACGTACACGGTATGATGGAATGGGCGATGGTTTGTAAGTTTGTGGTACGATGAGAAATTTTGATCCATTGGTACATGGTACACGGTATGATGGAACAGATGATGGTCCATATATCTGTGGTACGATGACATATAGTGATCCGTATGTACGCAGTACGATAAAATGGACGATGGTATGGTATGTGAAGTGTTCATGTATAAGTATACTGGTATGGCTTCAAGGTTGCCTCATTAGATGGATCTGGAGATTCTATCGGTGTGGCCCCGGGGATGTCTTGATACATCTTGTCTAAGGTCAAGACTGATAGTGTAGGGGCAATGATCATATCAATGCTAACTTATAAAGCAGCTGTCCGCGGATTGGTAGGACTTCAATATGTGGTCGACATAGGCCTTAATCCGGAAGTAGCACAAGGTCGTAAGGATAAGCTTAAACTTAGCCATAGATGCAGTGAGAGAGCATTTGGTTGGATTACCAGCTAAGAACTTGTAGGTGTGATTGGTATATAGTCTAACATGAAGTTGATCTATGAACATGTTGGCTATGGATTAAATACATGTAATGAGGACATGCCATGGGAATTCAACCTTATGCTCAAGGAAACTTGTCATAACTAAGGCTAAGGTAAAAGTGACTCATTGTTTGGAGAAGGGCAGGAACTCTAAGGAGTTCTAAGTTCCAACTCATATTCATATTGTTAGGATTGTTTAGAAAGTTGAGAAATGGTAGTTTACAGTCATATTCGAACAAAGTCTTGTATAGGCATAGCTATACCCTAACCAGGGTGCTATCTTGGGCCAAATGGTTGATCAGATTATGGTCAATGGTAAGTGACTTGATTGATCATCATTAAATCATGAAAATAAAGCAATGGTAGGATAAGCGATCGAGTGAGGATTTTCTAAGTTAAAGTGATGCTTGATCATAGGTTTCGCTTGCAGAAACTAGCCTATCGCAAGATAAAATGAGAATTGACCCACGTGACTTTACGGTTACCTTTGGGGACTCATTGTATGATTAAGTATGACTAAAATAAGAACTTCGATTAGAAGAATTATAATTACCTGCTTGTTCACTTGTTTGCCGGGTTAAACGTACCATTAGGGTAAGTTTCTACCCATACAATTTTAGGTAGACTAAATGTAAATGTTGCTCGACCAATCCTTAGTCAACCCGACAATAGGTTTATTAGTATGGTCTTATATGACCGAGGGATTATAGGAAGGACATAGACTACAATTTGGTATATTAGCCTTCCAAAATTAATGGATAATTTAATGTGTGTACTTCTGCAGAGACGGCTACCGTATGGCCATAGATGTTGTCATGGGTAACGTATTGGGATAAGTATACTAAGAGAATTTTAGCTAGGACAGTTGATTGAGCTAAAGAAGTGTAAACGTATGGAAAAAGTTGTTCATTTCTACTGTATCTTTTAATATATATATATATAGTATCTATGAGCTAACCGTTCAGCTCGACGTATCTCTCCACGGCTCCAGAGATCTCGGGCACTTTTGGATTCGCCTTCCAAGAATATCAGGATTGCAGCTGAGGCGCTGGATCTTTGGTGACTCGTAGCTTCGTTGACTGAGGTGGTTGTAAAATCCTTAGCTTAACGGATTAATGGGCTAATGACTCACACCCTGAAATATTGAAAGAATTCGTCCGGCCTTGTTCTGAGTTTAGTAGTTTATGGGTCTGAAGCCCATTTTCTTCTTGCACTTAAATCCGAATATACGTAGGTTTTATGGACCGGATTTCAGGTGTGAAATCCAGCTCCAACAATCATCAACAATTTTCTACCAAACATTATAATTTTTATTTATTTTTAAACTAATTTTTTGATATATATATTTTTCCGACAAAATATTGTATTAATTAATAAAAAAAATCATCATAGCATGCAAACACCCCACAATATGTTTCTATACAGTTTGGAAGTTCAACCAAAAGATGTTATCAGCACCAAAAAAATCATGTGAGAAAAGGATCAAATATAGAAAAGAGTTAATTAAATGAAAAAACCCAAAAGATTAGATAATTAGGAAAGGAGGAACTAAAACCGCAAACACTTGTCGAGTCCTTATTTTTTCCCACATCTGGACGATTTTGGCCTTGTGTGGTGAGGTCACGCGCTTCGTAGCCATTCTATAGAGTTGTAGCGTCTCTTCAAGCTTGTGTAGGTCACTGAGCACCTAGTGTAGAGGTGCAAACGGTGTGGTTTCGTCCACATAAATAATATGTCCTCTCAGCCGCATTAAATGCAAAGATATGGGAAGATTTAGTCTGAAATTACTTACATTATATAAATAATAATTGTATATACGGTAACTAAAGCTCTATCCTCTATATTAAACCGTATCTGTTGAGTTAAAGCTTCACCACCACCTGCATTTACTTTCTTCACTCTCACTCCTTTACTCGGAAATATTGAAGTCTTTTTCGTCTATCATTTGTTATTGACTCACCACCACCTACCTCGTCGAATCTTTCCTACCAAACAAGGTTTGTCCCCACAATAATTGTATAAATTCTATTTTGTCTCTATAAATCCAGAAAAAGTCTGAAAGTAACTATTATTGAAGAAATATAGATTTGTCTTTAATGGCATCAAAAAACTTTTGCATGCGATTTTCATTGTTTCAGGATGATGAGACTTGTTCGTGTCTTGCGTGGAGAGTGGATAAAAATACCATTTGGTCTTTGGGAATTCTGCCCTGATCCTTCGGATGTTGGGTACGGTGCCCTATTAAGTGACGAGGAAGGGTTTCAATCGTTTGGAGACACAATAAGGCGCCGCTTATTAATAGACCCAACAACACCCATTGTCTTTACCTATCGCATCCCAAACGTTATTCCAAGCCTTTTCGAATCCGAAGGAGCTCCTATTGTATTAAGGCCACTCAGGATGTTACTGATTTTATGACAACTCATTTTGTTTATCCAGAACTCACACTTTGCGTGACGGTGGGACCGTTAGCTGTAGCAACTTATGAGTTCAATTGCAGAGCACCTTTCATTATTGGTGGCTTCACTTACCTCACGGAAGAAGAAGACCCAAATGAAAGCCGTGAAAATCTTGCTCAATACAATGGTAAGAGTAACTGATACCTTAAATATTAGCAAGCTAAGTCTAATGTTAACTGACACAAAATGGAAAACTGTTCAGAACTTATTACAGATCGTACTATCTTGGTGGCTAGATCTGCTCTAGAACAGATTTTCACTGAGCACGAGCTGGTGAAGGTTTACAGGGTCCATTTGGAAATACTCTACTCCAACCAAATTCAACGAGTTGATTACCCTCGGCATCCAAATAACCCTCCTTTGGTTAATCAAATTATCCAGCTTGATGAAGAACATGTTCCTATCACTCCAGTCTCAGTTGGTGGAAGTATTCCTATTCAGCCAAGGATTCCCATTGAACCTGGGGACCAAGGTCCGATTACATGTGAAGGTACGTTAATAACCCATTAGACAAGAATGTTCTATGCAAATAATAATATTATAAATAATTAATTCTTTAAGTAACCATTTTTATTTGGTAATGCATGTAACAGAAAACCAACCATTTAGAATAGTTCCAGTACAGCTGACACCAAACCCTCCCGGTTTCGAGTTTGGAAGGTTTGAAGAGATAGGCATGATCTTACTAGACACTTTTATGCAAACTCAAGAGAACAACAACTACGAGGGTGATCAAGAAGCTACCATTTACTAGCAAAATTTGCCTGCAGAGGGAAATGATAGTCTAGATGATTTTTTCGAAAACCTTATGGCCATCGCTGAGGACACTGAATCTGATTCTCCTATGGACCTAGGATCAGATCATTCAAATGGGTATTCCTCCACTGGCTCCTCAGATGACATAATCTTGACCTTTGAGTTTGAGGAAGAACTGGATAGAGCTTTGATGGAAGCAGCTGCAAGAGTACAGGTTCTAAGGAGTAACGGTGGTGTCCCAGTTCCTGTTAAACCACTTGCCGAGGCTGAAAACCTACTGACCGCACTAGCTTCTGTAAGTAAATTGTTGTCATTTACCATGTAAGGAATCGTATGATATTTTCCTAGGTTGTTATATTGTATTCGCATCCTTTACCATTGAATAAAGAGTTTTACTCAACAATAGAATGGTAGGTCATGTGTGGTATATGTTTTAGGCGGTTAACATATTTTGTTGGTACTAAATCGAATGGTGGACAATGTGTGTATCTGGATTTTAGCATATAATAAAATGTGTAATGGCTAATTAGGATGTTGAATGTGTATGTCTTTCATTTACCCTTCAGGTAAAAACAGTCGTATTTACTTCTTACTTCTTTCCATTTCTTACTGGTTTTTATATTATGTATTAGCTGCTACAAATTCCAAAATGGGAAGCCAAGAGGAATTCCCTCCCTACCCTGAAGGCAATGGTGTGGTGAGCCCTCAACCAATAGCCAATGGAACCCATAATGAGTCTCCGGTATCTGGCCCAATAACCATGAGCAGATTTGAAACCGGACAGTCTTCAATGGCCAACAGACACATGCACGACCTCTCTTCATCAGATGAAGACGATACTCTTGGTGGGTTTTAGGTGTATTGTCTAAATTATGCCTCTAAAGCAATCGGTGTTTGATATAGGGTAACGAATATTGTTGCGGCTAATAAGACTGATGTCCGGTCTTAGACCAAACTTTCATTTTGTGTGTAATGTTCCTAATGCCAATGATGGCACAACTTCAACTAAGATCTGGATATTATGTAACATATTTGCATCAATTTCTTGAATTTGCAGTTATCATATGTTTACGTTTTGGTTAATATAATATTATTAACTAGAAAAAGTCCACGCGTTGCATGGAAAAAACTATCTACATAAATTTTAGTTGGATATCACTTTTTCTAGTTTGATATAATCTTTAGTTGGAGGTCATTTCTAGAAAAAGAGATATCTACATAAATTTTAAAATTATTTTACTATATATAAGTGATATTTAAGAAATATTCTAACAAGTTATATTTTAAAAAAATCATAATATGAAACTGTATGATGTAAACACAAACAATATGTTTTATTTTATTATTTATGTTTGACAAAAATAACCAATTCTTTGTAATTGACTTGAAATTAAATTAGTGATTTTTCTTATTTATATTGCATGAACATATAAAGTAAATTGATTTTCAACACTTATATACAGCAAAATAAGTAAATTGTATGGGCGTTTTAAGATTTAGTGTTGAATTATAATTAATAAATAAATGGAAAGATTAACTTTGGAAGGTTAGGAATTAAATTTATGGGCGTTGCATGTTTTTAAAATTGGTTGAATTAGAATAGATACACATTTAATGGAGAAATCAATTTGATTCCAAAATTATTAATAAGTAGTCCATTTCGGAAACGTTGGGTTTGATAGTTATTAGTGTTATATAAATTTATTTAATTAAATAGATTCCACATTACAAAAAAATAAAAGTAATTGGCATTTCAAAATATTTCCTACTTTTGTGAATGACTTTTAGAAAGAATTTTAGTAGTGGATTATATATCTTTCTTTTCGTGATATATACAAGTGTCTTTAGTAGTCTAGTGGCTCTTTTACACTGAAATTACCAAGGTTTGTTGAGTTCGAATCCTAGTAGAAACATTTTTAACTTTTTTTAAAATAAAGATTTGTAAAGAAAAAGGTGACACGTGTCGTCTTGTCAGAGCTTGTTAGCTTTTGTAAACCTTAAAATATTATAAAGATTCAACAGATGTATGACAATGTAGGAGATGAAATAAACAACCCAAACGATATCTTTGTTGGAATGGTGTTCACAAACCGTAATGAGTTTAAACAACACATGGCATTGTACGCATTGCACCACAAGTTTCACTTCCGCAACAATAAATCATCACAGGACAAAATGATACTTAATTGTTGGAGAGCTGCATGCAAATGGCGAGTCTATGCCAACCGTTTTGAAGGTTCCGAAAAGTACGAAATACGGACTATACAAAAAGACCATAATTGCACAGTAAATGAGCGAGGGCTTTTCCAAAGACAAGCTACAACCACTGTAATCGGCGAGCTAATGAAATTAAAATATGGAGGAGCCGTTCCCGACCAATGCCCGAGAGAGATACGAGAAATGATGCGCGGAGACCATAGTGTCCGTATATCGTACTGGAAGGCGTGGAGAGCAAGTGAGATAGCCATGGATGCTGCAAAAGGTTCATCTGAATATTCGTATGATGCCTTACCATCTTATCTCGAGCGCTTGGTAGCATCAAATTCTGGCACCCTCGTGAGCCTTGAAACAGTTCATGACCCTTCTCTTGGAAAGCGGTTCAAATACATGTTTTCGCATTAGCAGCTTCCATTGAAGGATACAATTACATGCGCAAAGTTATTGTCATGGATGTCACACATCTAAAGAGCAAATATGGAGGCTGCCTCCTCTCAGCATCAGCCCAAGATGGCAATTACCAAATTTTTCCTTTGGCTTTTGCAGTTGTTGATAGTGAGAACGACAAAGCATGGAAATGGTTCCTACGGAAAATATCATAATTTGTTCCAAACAGCGAGGATACCGTCTTTGTGTCTGACCGCCATGCATCTATATACTCCGGCCTTAGTAAGGTAATTGGTTGCCATTTAATATTATATCCGGTTAACAAATAAAGTAATCGCTAATAGTATGTGTATGTGGTGGCATTTGAAATTAGTCGATTACTGCAATGATTATCCGTTACTAATATGAATGACTTTTCCTTTTTATTAGATTTACCCCAAAGCCCAACATTGCGCATGTATAATCCACCTTGTCTGTAACGTGAAAACCTACTTCAAAGGTAAACAACTTGGATACCTTGTCTCTAAGGTAGCTAGAGCATACCGATCAGATGATTTCTACTGCACGTTTAACGAAATCAAAGAAATGGACCTCGATTGTGCTGAGTACCTGATTGAGGCTGGATTTGACCAGTTGGCAAGAGCGCATTTCAAAGGGTTTCGGTATGACATTATGACTACGAATGTGGCGGAATCATGGAATGCAGTTCTTAGGGAGGCAAGAGAGTTCCCAGTCGTAACCCTAATTGAATACATTAGATCCAATATTATGAGCTGGTTTGCTTCAAGAAGGGATGCTTCCAGTAATCTTGTCGATGCCGTTACACCAAAGGTTCTTGAGATCCTCACGGTTAACTTTGAAATATCCACTGGATATGACGTCGTTCCAATAACAAAAGATGAGTCTGATATCCGTCCCCCTAACGAAGTGGCATTCCACGTTGACCTTAAGAAGAAGACATGCAACTGTTTCCAATTTCAAATGCTGCAAATCCCATGCCCCTACACCGTGGCTGCTACTGTCTTCACAGAGACATGAATCGAAGCTTTGGTAGGAAGAGAATACACTTCAATAAACTGGCAAAATGCTTACGCCAGCTATATTAATCCGGCAACAGCCATAAACGGCATGGAAAACATCAGTGCAGGCTTGAATGACGTAACGTTGCACCCACCATCCGCAAAATGCCCTCCTGGTAGGCCCCGTAAGACTCGTTACCTTTCCCGTGGCGAAACCTTTGTAACCACCTTCACTTTTGTACTAATTCACATAACATCAAAATGTATTCACTAACTAAAGTTTTTTCCATGAATAGTCACGCAGAAAGAAACGTCGAACCATATGCAGCTGATGCAAGAAACTCAGTCATAACCGTGCCACTTGTAAGATGGCGATGTAAAAAACGCCCTCCTGTTATTTTAGTGTATAATCTTTTGCGGCTACAGGTAACTAGTACAACCCAGAAATCCACGTGTAGGCATAAAACTTAAACACAAAACCCTAAACCCCAAGCACCAACCCAGCCCCCATCCCAAATCTATACCATATAAAAGAAAGTATTAACACAAATATTCCGTAAACTACTATACAATCCGGAGATGAATGTTGACTTGTTCATTGATCTGTAAATTGCAACAATAGAGGATAGACACAAACAACAAAAATTGACCACCAATCTATAAGTTAGCAATGTACAATAACAATTATTTAATAATTGTTAAAATCAAAACAAAAAAAATACAATTAGCACGTGAAAACAATAAACCAATAACTATTCAAATACATGTGAAGCTAATATTATACAAGAATTAAAACCAGCTCAAACCCTAAACTCTAACCCCTACAAAAACCCAGCTTATATGGGTTGGGAAATATTTATTCTACTTAGCTAATGAAACAATTACTACATATAGATCTTTGAATACATTTAAGGAAATGGTTAACAAAACATTTATTCATTACCAAAAGTAAACCCGAGACCCTAAACTCTTAACCCAAAACCATAAACCCTAAACCATAAAATCTATACCCTAAAGTACAATAGTTAACCCAAATGCTATTTACACTTAACTAATAAGAAATGAAACCTTATACCCTAAACCCTAAACCCCAAACCCAACACTTCCCTAAAAACTATACCCTAAAGTACAATTGTTAACCCAAGTGGTATTTACACTTAACTAACCAAAAATGTAACCTTATACCCTAAACCGTAAACCCTAAACCCTAAACTCCATCCCCTAAAAACTATATTGTAAAGGACAATTGTTACCCCAAATGATATTTAAACTAAACTAATCAAAAATGTAACCTTAAACCCTAAACCCTAAACCCCTTAAAACTATACCCTAAAGAACAATTGTTAACCCAAATGCTATTTACACTTAACTAATCAAAAATGTAACCTTATACCCTAAACTCTAAACTCTAAACCCTAAAACTATACACTAAAGGAAAATTGTTAACCCAAAATTATTTACACAACCCTAATAAAAAATGTAACCTTATACCCTAAACCATAAACCCTAACCCAAATATCTCATAAATTATAGTGCAATCCTATTTCCAACTTGACTAGTTCATTGATTTGTACCTTACAATAATAGAGGATAGACGTCCACAAAATAATTTGACCACCAATTTACTAATTAGCAATGTCAAATAAGAGTTAATAAATAATTGTGGAAATGAAAACCACCAAGTGGAACCCAATAAATTTTCATATACCTTTGAACATAATAATATACAACAATTAAAAACCGGATAAGAACTGTAACCCGAATGGAGAATTGACCCGGTTTGTTCTTTAAAAACAATAACCCCAAATTGAATACTCGACAACCCTAGAAATTACATTTTCTAAATTGGAGGTAAAACTTAATTTATTTTTCCATCAATTTCATGAAGTAATTGTTAGGATTTCTTGAAATATAACCATTCAATGTTCTATACTCAATTTGATACGAGAAAATTTATTATTCAAAAACAGTGATTTCAAGAAGTTTGGTAGATCTCGATTTCATTGTGAATTTCTTGGAATTTGCAGCTTATTGGAGCTTCGTTTCTGAACATGAGCACATGATCAGGAGCTTCTACAGGAACATCTAATTCCACACGAAGAGGATGAACTGTGGGTGATCCGAAGATATGTTGGTGTGGTCAAAGAATCGTACAATTGATTTCCAAATCGGATGCTAATCCTTGCCGTAGGTATTATCAATGTTGTTTTGCTGCGTCACAAAAGCTTACCAATGACAACCATACATTCAAATGGGTTGATGAAGCACTACTGGACGAGACAAAAGCATTAAGTGGTCATATCTTGAGTATCCAAGAATATGTCCAAGATATTACTAAAAAGAAGATGGACCTTCAGCAAATCTTGTTTCATGAGATGCAATTGAAGTTTGAGAATCAGATATTTGAGAGGTTTGAAAAAGAATTGGCCGAAGCAAAATCTAGTGTGAAGAAAATGATGATTTATGGACTCTTTGGATTTGTAATTGTGGTTGGTGTGATGAAACAATTAGCATGATATTATTCTGGTCTTATGAAATGGTTTTTTTTTTTTTTGTCTTCTTAGAATGTTGTCTCTTGTGTCTTTATTTGGTCCATTTTGTATGTTAGGTCCAAAGTAGTAGCCGGATATTTGGTTACTTAACAAATTATGTTTCCCAAAATGCGGTTATCTTTTTGTTTTACAAAATAATTTCAAAATTAACTTGTTCATTCACCCGTAACTTACAAGTTAGACATACATATAAACAATTAGTAACCAATATAATAATTAAAAATGTCAAATAGTCTTTAGATATACACAAATATTAAAGGAATACTCAAAGCATTACAAATTAAACCGGTTGATAAGAACCAATACCAAAACATTAACCAGAATCAAATTTCTTAAGAACACATCCTTACAAAACTAATCTCTAATATTATTCCTTAATTGAGTATGATTAACCTACATCCCAAAATGTTGTTCACAAATGTCTGGAATTATTTGGGGATAGCAGTAATTATATAGTTATGAACTCATAAATTGCAATATATAAAACACTACAAAACATAACCGGCTAAAATAAGTAATGACCATACATAAGTCACAATTAACCATACCATATGTCTCATCAAGAAATGTGAAAAAGCAAAACCATAGGTAATAGAAACATCCAACAATAAGAGAATAAAATGTCATCATCAGTTCACACACTCAAGTTACAACAACGAAACAGATAAACAAAGTTTTTAAATAAATTATTTAAAGCGGCTCATAGTTATCCTCGTAAATCATAACGGATAAACGTTGTGCCTCCAAAGGTAACAACTCAGATGTGATGCACTGGCATACCTCAACACCACCAATTGTATGAGCTTGCATCAATAGAATTGAAGTAACAGCTGACTCTACATGACGCCCATTCTGAGGAATGTCCTTTGGCATAACAATGGAAAATGGTTTTGGTTCCTTCGCAACCTGCACACGCCCAACCTGCTTAAGCAAATATGGAACCAACTGTGCCACCGAAGCAAGCTTTTTCACTATTGCATTGTCATTACGCAAAGCAAGATCGCAATCAAGAACGAAAATGGTCGAGGACACGCAATCCACACATAAACCAACCCAATAGATCTTGTCAAAGTTGAACGGAAACAAAATACGCTCAGCATCAGCATTCTTGGAATTATCGCTTTGGAATAATTGCAAAAGCGGCTTGGCAAATTGGAAAACTTCTTTATTCGGCATCTTTGCAAACTTTGCAAAATTCTTGACAAGCAAAGTTACAAACTTTGTGTCAAAAATAGCAATCTTCTGCGAAAATTGGGAGCCTTGACGTCCCAAAGTAGAGCGAATGTGATCAATAAGAAAATCAACAATCTACGTACATAAATAACTAAATTAGCATAACAACTAACAATAACAATAACCAACATACCATTACAATTCCCAAGCTTACCTTTGGTTGTAGGCTTTTACTTCTACCAACAATGTCGGCAAAGTCCTTGCTTGGAACAGATAAACCAGAAATGGTTAACACATCCAACAATTAGTATCCGCAATATAATATGTTAGACATATAATTTCGCATTTAACCATTTACACATAATCAAAACTGGGTAATTCTACTTAAAACAACCAATTTTCTAATTATGTCCATAGATACCGATATAAACATTTCTTGTCGTGTATGAATCTAAAGCCATTTACCAACTGTAAACCTAGTTCAGGTTAGGCAACAAATTTGTTCCTAACAAATCCTTCAGTTTGTAATTCTTCACAGCACAAACCAATGAACAAATACATGAAATATAAATTAAAATTTACTTACGCGACCGCAGTAAGCTTCTCGCTCAGTTTAGAGAACTTCCCATAAATTTCTTCCGTTTAACCATTCCCAATAGCAGCCAAATGCGCTTCCCTAACTCGACATAACATTTGTTTGTCACACTGGTACTGACCAACTAAGGTAGCAGGTAGAACCCTCTGTCTTTTGCTCTGGCACAAACCAGTCTCTTCGCCATCTTCTTGATTACCATCAACATCCATCTCATCACCAGGGCTATCAGTTTCCTCCTGTGATAGTCCAAGCGAGAAAGATGGCATTGTAAATATGAATCCTTGTTGTACAACTGACACCTAATAAACCATAAATTAACAACTGAGAGAAGTCAACAAATCCACCAAACGAAATACAAACCTCAGTTTCATCTCTAGTAAAACGATCATCAACAATATTACTATCACCAAATTCCGAGCAATTTCCACCATTTGCAACACCACCCCCACCACCACTAACCCGAAGACCAACACCAACACCATCACTAGATTTCTCCTAAGACAAGTAAAACAACATAAGTCTGAAGATATAAACTGTTCCACCAAGAGCACAATAGAAAAGAAGAATACATCCACACTACATACAATTTGTGTCTCCTCCGTGGGAAAATCACTCAACACACAAGCATTGATCGTGTTAGGGTCCAAGGAAGTTAACGTTGTTACCTTGGCCTAATCGACATTCACAGGAAGATTGACAGTTGTCCTCAACACCTCCGTGCATGATTGGGGACTCCTCTGAAGACTTTCCCAGGAAGCTAATGATGGCATCAATCACTTCTTTCTTCATCTTCTTCAATTCTTCTGAAAAATCTGCCCTTATCTCAACTTCCAAAAGAGACATGGCAGTTTTCATTTCCTCCATTTTGCTACTTATTTCATGCACAGCAGCTTCCAACGTCTTCATGGGAACCATTATCGTAGAGACCACCAAATTAGCCACAACCTCTGGATCACTGTTCCCATTGTCACTTTGTCCATTAATCGCTACAGATCCAATAGGTTTTTTCTGCTTCCCTTTACTAGTCTTGTCTTTAGAATCATTCTTGTCTTTAGCTTCCTTAATCATGCGGAGAACATCGCCTTTGGTTGCTCCTCCAATAAACATATCAGCAAAGAATTTATGCTCTTTGTTGATAAGACTGACCATGTTACTAACTTTCGGATCCTCTTTATCATCAGACCAAACCAACTCCTCCTCATTAACCTCTTCTTCAGAGTCTGTGATAATGCTATCAACTATGGTCTACACAACAAAATCCAAAACAAAAATTGACCATCAATATACAGAATGGCAGCCAGTAAAAAAATAACCATAAAAATTAAAAATTAAAAGGAAATAAATATATAAGTAGGCAAACCTATACATTACCACTAACTAATAAATTATCCTTCATTATCATAATAAGAAATGCACCTCAGGATGAAGATCTAACATCCTTGCATGTGATGACCTCAAACATAACTTCTTCTCAGCAAATTCATTTACAGCATCATCTTCAGAGTCTGATTCTGATGCAATAGAATTAATCACAATATCCTCAATCAAAGATGGAACAGCAGCCACCATGACTAATTGGATAGCATGGACAAACCCCTTGATTGCAATTGTATTATAAGATAAAGTAATCTCATTCCTCTCTTTCACGCTAGAAACATTCATCTTGAATGCAACCCTACCCCAAGGAAATGCAAGACATACACGCATGTCCTCCATCAGTTTGGCATGCTCTTTGACGATCTTGTGTTGGTGCGCAGTTGGAAGTAACACACTCGCAATCAGAGCGAGATAAGCGATTTTTACTTTGTGCTTAGTATCTTCAACAGTACACCTCTTCAACATCCTTACAGCCGTTTCCACAGAAACCGATTCCAGCTTTCCAAACAACCTATGCCAGTAAGGAGTAGTGTCAACATTGTTCTTAAGATTCCTCTTCGACTTCTTGGGAAGTTTCCCACAAGGTAAACCGGTTACGATAGCAAATTCTCTCCAAGAAAAACGGACTGGTTTTCCGGCGAAAAGAAACCATATCTCATGTTTCTTGTCTACTTTGAGCATCCGAGACATCATAAATCTACCGAATCTACCAGAGAAGCTTGGTTTGTCGACGAGAGTAATATTTCTCTCCACCTGAGACAAAGTTTCCAAAATCGAATTGATGCCGGTGGTCGGACCTTATGCGGTTACTCTAACACCAATGGGCTCATGGCCTTCGGCAAACATCCTTTCCGGTAAGTCCATAACTGAGTTAGAGCTCTGCATGCTAGATCTGAGAACACAAAAAAAAATAATTGATTAGATAATTTGCCAAAAAGTTAGACAAAAAGTTGAACAAAACTCACTTAACACACCTTTCGTAGCAATAGGGTTAACTGTGATGAGACCGAATATGTTGGCAAAATCCCCTTGGTCACGGAATTTAAAAGCACACAACAGATAATCTTGAGAAATTCCGGTGGTCACCAGTTACAAAAGCATAGTCCAAATTATAAAACAACCGAAACCTTTTCTCTCTCCACAACTTAAATGAGAAATAACCACTTTCTCTCTCACAATCACTTTAACCGATAATTGTTGCGAACATATTTTTTGTTGGAAAAAATATGTAGATAACGCATGGGAAAATATCTTTAACTTATAAGGCTAATGCTATAGATTACATTTCAAAATTCAAACTCAACATCACATCACCATAAATTCCCTGACACATTATATACGTTCAATTACACAAGCTACCACACGCAACAACACAACCTAGCAGAATATTTCGTAGCAATAGGGTTACTTTCGATTTTCTGGAAATATGAACTGTCACATTCCTCCTTAGTTAATTATCTAATCTTCCGTTCATCACCTCTGCAAATACACTATAGAAAATATAATAAATGGGTTAAACATTTTGGTAGTAGATAAAATATGGTCATAAAATGTGCATATATTTATTTACATAATAATTTTCATTTTTTTTTAAGTTACTGATTTAGTAATTTTAATTTGAAATTAATAAAATTGTTAACTGGAAAAAAAAAAAAACAAAAACAAAAGTGATAACTGATTTTTTTTTTTTTTTTTTTTTTGACGACAAACTTTTAATTCATTAAAATCCCATGAAATGGGCTTACAACAAGGCTTAGAGCTCATTATTGCTCTGCGTTTACATGATGGAGAAGCTAATAACACGTGTACTAAAGAAAGATAAGGACTCTTAAAAAAGAAAGATAAGGACTCTTAAAAAACTAACACGTATTAGACATTCAATCCACATAGCAAAGCTGAGAAGAGCTTCGTTCATCAATCACGCCACCACGGAAATCGCTCTGAACGTAGCCATGCTCCTTTTAAAAAAACCTTTCGGAACAATTGAAAGCTCATGAATCAATATTGTTGAACTCGGATCGAGATCGACACTAAATTTGTAATAGGTTCGGGGATTTTTTGATAAATGAAAAGAGGAAACTTTGATGAGAATGTGGGAGCCTGCTCGAGTGAATAGTAATCGAGTGGGAGATTTTGGATTTTAGGAAGATTAATCGTACTAGGCAAAGGAATAATGTGTTTCTAGCAAAAAGTGTAGTGTATTTCACCTTAGTTAAACACAAATGATGGTACAACTATATATATTACATTGGTATTAGGGCTTTTGATACATATGGTTACATTTTAACCACATGTTCATAAAGTAACCCTTAATGAGCATAAAGTAACTACACTAAGATTTAAAGTAACTAAGCTTAGTTAACAAAGTAGTGAGTTGGGCTTTCCTGCTTGATGGGCTGGGAGTAGGATTTTGCCTTGGGCCAAATCCATGGTGCAACAATAGCAGGCAGGAAAGCAAGAAGTCCCGGCTCGTTCCTCCTCCGGTGGTTTTGTCACACTCGATCAGGTTGTCTAGACGCGTGGGTTTGTATCGGCGTGTGGGTGCGACTGGTATTGTGCAAGGGAATGTTTCCTTGATTCCTGCCCTGACGATGACTATACTTTGTGCTGTTACCGAGAGATTTTTAGGGTTCCAACGCTTCGACTTAACTCTTCGACATGCCCCTCCTTCGAACTCCACTTTTAATTAAATGTGTTGTTTTGCGTCCTCCATCGATTTTCTATATATATTGCTGCATTACTCTTCATATCCCACAGCACTTGCAACTTCCCCTATTCGAAAAAGAAATTTGGTTTTCTCCCTACTTTACTTCTGCCCCTTCGCTCCTTCTTCGATTATTTTATACCTTCTCAGGATCATGTCTTTGAGCGATTCTTCTTCCAGTTCTGAGGATGTCGTGTTGGTTTGAAGGGGTCAACATAGAACATATCTGTTGGGTTTTCTAGTTTCTTCCCCTCATGTGGATGGCCCTGCTCATGGCCCTGGCGAACCATGCGGCGATGCTGGCACGTCGCAGCCGAGTACTGGAGAGGCAAGGCATCATTCCGAGGGCGCGGAGTCTCGAGCCTGTGGAAAGAGAGTGGTTACGGTTACGCTCGACCAACCTTCACCTCTCCGGCTTAGCCATCCTAGCCGGATCGCGACATCGGCTGTATGCAGATCATCTGGCGAGTCGGGCGGGTCTTCTATTCCTAATTGCGGGGGCGATGCCTCCGATGGGTCTATTGTTGGGTCGCCGAGAATGACTTGGACTGTTTCGAGAAAACGGTTGAGGGACGAGAGCGCCCCAGTCGCTCGGGTAGCCGGTGAATCGTCAACTCGGCCCCTGGTATTGGCTAGCCGGGAAACAGAAACGGTGGGAGATGACCCTCCAAGCTGGATCAAACAACTCGTAAGGGAGAACATATCCTTGAAGAAGGACATGGCCTCTCTGGAGAGGGACAATGAATCGCTTAGGGCGCGAGGCGGCCCTTCGGCGGAGCTGGAGAGGCTGAGGAGATACACCGCAGAACGGGACGTTGCGGTAAGGGAGCTCGATCGTATGGTCAGACAAGAGGTTGACTTGAGGAGTCTAGCCGAGCAAAAATATGAAGACCTTAAGACACATCTTAAGACCGTCGAGCACGTTAACTTTGAGCTGGTTGTTTGGTCCCAGATGTCCTGTCTGTGCGCATCCAGATGGAATTATGGGTGTGCGTGCGCTAGGTCTGCCGTTGAACAGACTCACGTCAGGTTTGTCGGCTTGGCGCAGGCGTCGCTTACTAGGGCGCGAGAACATTTTCTTGAGCAGAGGGACTATCTCAGTCTTGTTAGTTGGGCTAGCCAGGTCAAAACCCAGCTCGACGATGTGGATCTGATGGCGGCTACCAGAGTAGTGATTCTCCCAGAGGACATGGCACGAGTTCAGGTCAAATATGACGGACTCGCAAGGGAGATCGAGGAGAAGGAGATGATGAACTTTTCTGACCGAGAGTACACGTTTGCTCCGGGACCCTATGCCCTCCCGAGTAGCTTCGAGGCTGACCGTCCCCCTTCTCCGCTCGAACCAGAGGAGTATGGGATCAAAGGGGCTTGAACAGTTGCCGCCTTCGATAGCTGTCCGTCTGAGTCATCCGAGGACGTTAGCGATGAGGTCGGGAATGATCCTTCAGAACAGGTCATGGGTCTAACTCGGGGCGTACCAAGGCTGTCTGTTGCGCCAAGTGTCAACACGGCAAGGCCGTCTTCTTCCAAGGAACGGCTCAAAGAGTATTGTACTCTCCGTTGTTCGAGTAGCATTACGGATACGGCTCTTCGTTCTTCTAGTTCCTAGGAACTTTTGAATGTTTTTTTGCTGATGTTTCCTTCTGTTATAATTTAGCCGTATGTGGCATATTTCGATGTACATATAACTTTTATTTTGCCCAGGGAGCGGATCCCCGGGTTGTTTTAATCAAAATCCAGAATTTCTATTTATGCGGTTAAGTTTTTC
Source organism: Draba incana (assembly GCA_963576765.1). NCBI lineage: Eukaryota > Viridiplantae > Streptophyta > Magnoliopsida > Brassicales > Brassicaceae > Draba > Draba incana. The sequence goes on along the minus strand of OY755211.1, from coordinate 21,379,406 downwards.
AGCTTAAGCATTTTGTGTATGTCTTGATGCGGCTAAGTTTTAAAGCTTTGGCATCGCGTATCCGGGGAAGTCATCCTCGGGTTTGCCCTTTCTGTTCTCGTTTCTGCGGCTAAGTTTTTTTAAGCTTAGGCTTTTGAGAATCTAGGGAGCGGATCTGTAGTTTGTTTGATTTTAATCCGACCGGGCTCGCGTGATGGAGTGGTCGAATCGAGTTGTCTGCGAGTCGGGACCTGGCTTACGACTAGAGTCCGTCTTGTGGTTAAGCGTGCGAGAAGTATTCAGCCTAAAATTCTTACATGTTCTTAGGGACTCATGCGGGACTTTCCGAGTTTGGCCTGTAGATTATTTCACTACTGCGTCTGTGTGAGACACGTGTTTTGATCCTATTCGGGTTTAGCTATGGTGGGCCTCCCGAGTATGACCTATTGATCGAATACTTGGCTAGAGTATCGATGTAAATGAGCTCGAAGCTTTTAGAATTCAAACGGATCGATGGTAACGATCGGGAGTTTATTTTTGTTTATTATAGCTGAACTTCCGAGGAAGCTGCCTACGTACCCGTTGAATAGGGATCAAGCCAAAACGTAGTTCGAGTTATAAAGCGAAAGCTAGATAAGTCATCCGGGGATGAGCGAGAGCGAGTCGTTCGGAAACGAGTAGAAGTATACGATACTTAGTAGTTTTTTTTTTTTTTTAAAAAAAAACTGGATCTCCGGGGAGACTGCCTACGTACCTCGCTGCTCGGGCTAGGATCAGGTCGATCGTAGTTCGAGTGAGGGTGGGAAACCAATAGTGAGAAAGCGATTGTTGCTTGGACGGCCGTTAGGTGACGTGCCGAGGAGGTTCGGATCCTGCTGGCACGTCGAGGCGATAGTGGTAGCGTTTGAGCGTCATTGAATTCCAGGCTCGTTCGAGGGCTACTCCATCCATTGTCATCAGTCGATACACGCCCGGACGGATGATGTCGTGGACATAGTACGGGCCTTCCCAATTGGCTCCGAGCTTTCCGGCATTTTGCTCCATAGTGTTCTCGTATACTTTTTGCAGTACAAGGTCACCAATGTTAAAACTCCGGCTCTGGACCCGCTTGTTGTAGTATCGGGCTGCCAGCTGTTGGTAGGTTTGGATTCGAAGGAGTGCCGCATCGCCTTCCTCCTCGGCCTAATCCAAGTTGTCGAGGAGCATTTGGTCATTATGGTCGGGGTTGCCCGGCATGACTTCCCGATGCAAGCTATGTACGCATGCTTCGGCTGGGGCCATCGCCTCGAGTCCGTAAGCGAGCGAGAAGGGCGTTCTTTGTGTTGATTCCCAGGGAGTTGTTCGAAGTGACCACAAGACTCAATCGAGTTCGTCTACCCAGAGTCCTTTCTTGTCGTCGAGGCGCTTTTTGAGCTTGGATATGATGGCTATGTTTGTGGCTTCGGCCTGCCCATTTCTCTGCGGGTATCTTAGCGTACACTTGTTGAGGCGGATATTCCATTTGGAGCAAAAGTCTTTGAATGTCTTAGAGATGAATTGGGATCCGTTGTCTGCGATGATCTCGTATGGGAGTCCGTGTCGATATATGAGGAACTTCTAGACGAAGTTCTGAACATCGTTTGCTCGGATCATCGCGTATGCCTCGGTTTCGACCCACTTTGTGAAATAATCGGTTATGACGATCACAAACCACTTATGCCTCAACTTTGGACAGGGGCTGATGATGTCCATCGCCCATCGCATAAACGGATAAGCCATGGTAGCGGTCGTGAGCGGCTTGGTTAGCGACTTGATCATTGGCTCGTGGCGCTGATACTTCTCGCAACAGCGGACATGGTAGGCACAGTCCTTAAGCATGGTTGGCCAGAAATAACCCAGCTTTTTGATTTTGAGGGCGAGCGTACGGTATCCCGAGTGGTTTCCGCCTCCTCCTCGTGGGACACGACCACCACGACTTCGATTTCCTCATTGGCGATACAGCTCAGCAGTGCTCCGGCTGCACTCCATCGCTATAGTTTGTTCTCAATTAGCATATAATGGGTTGCTTTGGTTCGAAGCCTGTGGGCAGCCCATTTATTGGTCGGCGCCTCGCCTTGCTCGATGTACGCAATGATCTCCTTCCTTCAGTCGAGAGCAGACTTTGGGACCGTCGGCGAGATTTTTCTAGGGGTTGAGGTCCTCCTTCATTATCGTTGGTGACGGTCATGATCCTGTTGTTGCCTCTTGGGAGGGATATGCTAGGATCCGAGATGATCTCCATTAGAATGGTGCGGCTCGTTTCGGATCTTGAGCTCGAGGCGAACGTAGTGATTGCATCGGCGTTGGTGTTTTCCGCTTTGGGAATCTGGGTGATTCTGAAGCTGTCCAAGTTCTAGAGGATCAGGCCATCGGTTAACTTCCTGTATGCCTCCATCCACTCGCTCTTTGTGTCGTAGCCACCATTGAGCTTTTTTGTTACAAGCTGGGAATCGCTGTAAGCGTGGATACTTTGTGCTCCGACCGCTTTGGTCAGTCGTATCCCGACGATGAGGGCTTCCCACTCGGCTTTGTTGTTGGTGGCGAGGAAGTCCAGTCGGAATGACTGTTCGAGAACTTCCCCAGAGGGAGAGGTAAGGCGGACTCCTATTCCCACGCCATGTCGCGATACGGAACCGTCGATATAGAGAGTCCATTTGGCTTTTCGTGGCTCGAGTATAGCCTTATCTGGAGGCAACTCGGTGATGAAATCAGCTAAGACTTGCGACTTGGCGCTGGTCCGGTTCCTGAATTCGATATCGTACTCGCTGAGTTCGATTGCCCATTTTGCCATACGCCCGGACTAGATTAGACTATGGAGAATGGTACAGAGCGGTTGAGAAGACATGACTGCGACGGTATGGGACTGGAAATATGGGCGTAATTTCTAAGCAGATATGATGATGGCGAGAGCCAACTTTTCCAAGATGGGGTATCGTGACTCGGCACTATCGAGGGATTTACTGACATAGAAAATGGGCTTTTGGTCCCCCCGGTCTTCTCAAACGAGAACCCGTTTCACGACCGCATCCGTTATAGAAACGTAAAGGTATAGGGTTTCTCTTGGCTCGGGTTTGCCCAGGACTTGGGGGGTCGTTAGGTACGACTTCAGGTCTTATAATGCTTTTTCGCAGTCATCGTCCCAGATGAACTCCTTATTCCCTCGCAAGAGCTAATAAAAAGGTAAACTTCGATCGGTCGATCGCGAGATGAATCAGATCAGTGCGGCGATCCAACCAGTCAAGCGTTGGACTTCCCTTTTATTCCTCGAGGAGGGGAGGTCCCTGATTGCCGAGATCTGCTTGGGTTTTGCCTCGATTCCTCGTTTGGTCACGATGTAACTGAGGAATTCTCCGGAGGTAACCCCGAACACGCATTTTGCTGGGTTCAGCTTCATCCCTTAGAGGTTTAGTATTCTGAAGCAATCATCTAGATGGCCGACGTGGTCGGTTACCTTTGAGGACTTCACCAGGATGTCGTTGATGTAGACCTACATGGTGTCGCCTAGCTGGTCGGTGAACATTTTGTTAACTATACGTTGGTAGGTCGCTCATGCGTTCTTCAGACCGAAAGGCATGACTCGGTAGTAGTACGTTCCTCGATCAGTGATAAAGGCGGTCTTCTCGCGATCATCAGGGTGCATCGCGATCTGATTGTAACCCGAAAATACGTCCATAAACGAGAGTAGCTCGTTGCCTGCTGTGGCTTCGACCACCTGATCGATGTGGGGGAGTGGGTAGCTGTTCTTGGGGCATGCCTTGTTTAGGTCGGTGAAGTCTACGCAGACTCTCCACTTGCCATTCTTCTTCTTGACGACGACTGGGATGGCCAACCATTCGGGGTACTGAACTTCCGCTATGGACCCGGCTTTTAGGAGTTTGGTCACCTTATCGTTTATGGCCTTAGCCCGCTCGGGTCCAAGCTTCCTTCGTTTTTACTTGATTGGCTTGTATGTCGGGTCAATATTGATTTCGTGGCTGGTGACGCTTGGGTTGATGCCCTTTATATCATCGATCGTCCAGGCGAAAATGTTGACATTCTTAATTAGGAAGCTGATCAGCTCGGCTCGAATGGGCACGGTGAGCTCGGATCCGATGCTTATCCAGCGAGCAGGGTGGGCTTGGTCGATGCTCACTTGGATCGTGGATTCCTGCCTGGGCTCGGAGGAGCTGGCTTTGTCGGTGGGATTGATATGGAAATTAGTCATTCGTAGATGCTTCTCGGCGATGAAACACGTGTGGGCCATCTTTTGCCTTTCTCGGATAGTGAAGATTCCGGCTGAGGTCAGGAATTTAACGCATTGGTGGTAGACCAAGGCTATCGCTTGGAGGGAGAATAACCAAGGGGTCCCATGATCGCGTTGTATACAGCTGGTTTATCTACAACCATGAAATTCGTGTCTAGGGAGATACCGCCCAAATACACTGTTAGCTTGATCAATTTGATCGCCATGGTGGTTATGCCATCGAAGCTTGTCAAGGACTGAGAGCCTGGCTTGACCCGATCGGATGGGATCCCCATTTTCTCCAAGGTTTCCTTGAAGATTAGGTTGACGGAACTTCCAGTATCGACTAGGATTCTGCTTACTTCAAAATCGTCGATGTTTAGTGTGATTACGAGTGGGTCGTTGTGGGGCATAACGAGGTGCTCGATATCGCCTTCGCTGAAGATGATCGGTATATCCACCTTGGTTCTTGCGAGGTGGTTCTAATTAACTCTCGCCCTTTTCTCGTGCTGTTTGAGGGATCTGACGGAACTGTGAGTTGCATCGAATCCTCTCATGATCCTTAGGACTCCTCTTCTGGGCTTCTGTGTATCGGCTTCGCTCTCCTCAAAGCGTGCTTGATTCGAGGGTAGAGGTAGGTCGTCTCCGGGATCGGTGAGCAGGTCCTGTTTCCCGGAGGTGAAGATGGGAATGTTTGCGTTCGTGGTATTAGGGTTTTCCTGCTCGAGAACAAGGGTCGCTCCTTGGGCTACAGGAGTGTTAGTACCCTGAGCGCTTGTTCCCGACGAGTGAGTTCTCATGCTTCCTTCCTTGTTGAGATCCATGGTCGCGTGAAAAGATATCCTCTTGTAGATGCGAGATCCCCCTACCTGGCGCGCCAAATATTGAACTCGAATCGAGATCGACACTAAATTTGTAATAGGTTCGGGGATTCTTTGATAAGTGGAAAGAGGAAACTTTGATGAGAATGTGGGAGCCTGCTCGGGTGAATAGTAATCGAGTGGGAGGTTTTGGAATTTAGGGAGATTAATCGTACTAGGCAAAGGAATAATGTGTTTCTAGCAAAAAATGTAGTGTATTTCACCTTAGTTGTACACAAATGATGGTACAACTATATATATTACATTGGTATTAGGGCTTTTGATACATGTGGTTATATTTTAACCACATGTTCATAAAGTAACCCTTAATGAGCATAAAGTAACTACACTAAGATTTAAAGTAACTAAGCTTAGTTAACAAAGTAGTGAGTTGGGCTTTCCTGCTTGATGGGCTGGGAGTAGGATTTTGCCTTGGGCCAAATCCATGGTGCAACAAATATTCCTTAGTTGATGATATAAAGGATTAGGGAAATCTCAAGTCAAAAGACCGGCCCTTCGACAAACCCGTCGATTCCGGTCTCGATCATGAGACACTTTACTCATAAGCCAATTAGGCGAGTAAAGATTTACGCCCTTGAAGAATTTGCCTACAACAAAAGGAAAATTGAAACAAGAACCCAAAGGATCTCTGATTTAACAAACGAAAGGTTTTAAACGAAAACCAAAAAAATACTTGGAACAAAGATCCGCTAAACAGAAAAACAAAACCGATCTAGTCGGAAAATCATCGGACAAAGCCGAACCGAAAATCGGACAAGCCGAAAACATAGATCCGTATGTACAAGCCACGACGTTGGCAGAAGCGTTCCAAAAAAAAAAACCTTAATTAAAATATTCGGATAAATCTCAGCCGTTGATGGCAATCTACGCTGAACAATTAAGCAGGGACTCCGTAAAAGATCGCCTTGTTTACCCAATAGTACCTCTTACTTGTGCTTTCGTCGCTCAGATAGAGATCACCACTCAGGACAAACCCTAATTTCAACAAGCCCAGATAGACGATCAGAAAATGGCGTACGCTTCTCGATTCCTCTCCAGATCTAAGCAGGTATACTCTCTCGCTCGATTTCTTTTGATCCATTTCAATCCTTTTTCGTACAGCGACAAATGCTTATCCTTCGTTTTGATTCTCTTCCTTTCGTTCCCCCCTCTGATTTCTGGGTTTTGTGTGTTTCAATGATTGATTTGATTGTATGTATCACCGAATCACATAATAAGGTGAGCCATTTCAATGCGATACCGAATTTGTGTGTCATCTTCTATACAATCTCGATCAGAGAGTTTGTTGAATCGATTGATATGGTTTTGAACTCTGCTTGGAAATGATATCGATGGGTTTTTCAGGGCTTGTTTCCTTTGCTTTTTCTTTGTTGATTGCTAATACAATTTGAAATGAATTGTGATAAGATGGTTTGCTATACAAGTATTTCTCATCAAAGCTTGTGAACGACCATAAGTTTGTGATTTTATTGATTAGCTGCAACTTATCTTACTATCATTTATGCAGCTACAAGGGAGTCTGGTCATTTTGCAGCAGCACCATGCTATTCCAGTCCGTGCCTTTGCAAAGGAAGCTGCTCGTCCAACATTTAAAGGAGATGGTTCGTCTACAAACTGATATCTTTCATTTGCAATTTTGTATAAAATATTTATGTTTTTACGTAGTTTAGACATATGGCAAGTCGAATTCGTTGCTTCTTGTTGCATTATTTTTCTGAAAACACTTGCTTTCCTTTGTTTGTCAATTCATGCTTTTGAGTTTAACATGGTGTGAAGGTTTGAAATTTTAGAGAAACGATCCTGTTCTTTAAGAAGAACAAATTATTGGTCAATGCGATAGAATCTTAAGAAATCCAGGCCATGATCGCTAATACTGTTGTTCTGCTCTTAACTTCGTATGTTGGGTTTATGTGAATTCATTTTATGATGGATTATGTTCAACGTGTTGTTGAAATCTCTAGTGTGTGTTTAGCGTGAGCTGATAGCAATGTCATTTACTATTATTGACTAAAGTTGTACACTTTTGACAGAGATGTTGAAGGGTGTCTTTACGGAGATCAAGAATAAGTTTCAGGCTGCGGTTGATATTCTCCGTAAGGAGAAGATCACCCTTGATCCAGAGGACCCAGCTGCAGTAAAACAGTATGCAAATGTAATGAAGACCATCAGGCAAAAGTAAGCCTCTTGTTGCTTTTACTTCTGTTTGATGGGAATTCTTGGTTTTTCACTTTACGGTTTCCCCAAACTTAATTTACATCTGGGTCAGGGTTACTGTTTTACCTTGCTAATTTTATTTGCTTTTTATGCGTGTTTTTGGTATGCAGGGCAGACATGTTTTCAGAATCTCAACGCATCAAATATGATATTGAGAACGAGACTAAAGAGATTCCAGATGCTCGTGCATACTTGTTGAAGTTGAAGGACATCCGCACCAGGTAATTGTTAGAATTCTAGTAGTTACGGTCATTCTTTTGGATAGTTGTTGTTGCCTCACCAGTCAAGTTGCTCTTCTTTTATTGGGAAAACACTGCATTTATTTGTTGCATAATGTATGGAATTGTGATTGTTAAGCTTATTTGAAAACTCCATTTTTGATCTTCTTACTTCCCTCTTTGCTATCCTATAGTTGCCAACATTTAAGTATTGTTGAAAATCTTCTTCCTGTGGTAAATTTTGCAGGAGGGGCCTTACTGATGAGCTTGGCGCTGAGGCCATGATGTTTGAATCTTTGGAGAAAGTTGAGAAGGAAATAAAGAAGCCTCTCTTGAGAAGCGACAAGAAAGGGATGGATCTTTTGGTTGCAGAATTCGAAAAAGGCAACAAAAAGTGCGTCACCACCACATTCGTTAACCAGCCACAAAAAAAAAGAAGAAATACTTTCCCATTGCTACATATTATAGCTAATGAAATTACATGGTTGAAATCTGAACAGGCTTGGGATCAGGAAAGAAGATCTTCCTAAATACGAGGAACAGGCAGAGCTGAGCATTGCCCAAGCACAGTTGGATGAGCTGAAGAGTGATGCTCTTGAAGCAATGGAATCTCAGGCAAAGAAGTAAGTTTTGGATCTTTTTTTCTCTCATCATCAAGCTTTGATCCACATCATGTTGTAACACGAAGGAACTTGTGATTTTTCAGGGAAGAATTCAAGGATGAGGAAATGCCTAATGTGAAGTCGCTGGACATCCGTAACTTCATCTAAGGTTTGATCCCCGGAAACATTTGATTTGTTGTAAGAAAGGCAGAAGAAAGATCTCTGAAAGGGAAGATGGGTTATCTTTTGCTGTTTTTGGTTTGGTGATTAATAAGGTCTCACCATGGATTTAAAAAAATACCAAATGGGTTCTCTAACTTTCTCTGTGCTTATTACGCTTGAGATTTTTAGACACAAATCTCCTTTCATGTTTTTTGATAATGGTAATAAACTGAATATGAGTTATTTTTGAATAAAAAGTTGATGTTGAACGGAACCTAAAATCTGCAACCGAACACTAGATTGAAATGTACATTTGTACAAGTTGAAATAATCAAAGCTAAAAGTAAAAACCTAATGAAAATTCTAAATTGAAAGGTAATTTTCTTTGAGTCCTACCAAACCGAATTATGACCATTGGTTTTAGATTGGCTATTAGTTTCTTCTAATTGCTTAAACCAAGATTGGCGGTTTCTCTTCGATTCTAGGCATCTCTACTACTTTCTGATCGAACACAACAAAAAGCAATGTTTAATAAAGTGTTAGGCGCTAAGCGGATGGCGTCCCTCTGCCTAGCGCCTAGATATAACTATATATATGTATATTTAATTATATATATACATGATATATAGACTATTTATCTATATATTGTACTTATCTAATATATAAAACATAATAAATTAATTTTAATGCTTAATAATCATCATCCATAAATAAATAAATAAAACCTAAACGTAGAGTAAAACTAAAAAAATAAAATAAAAATGAATTTTAAAGAAAAACGACGTCATTTTGAATTTTATTATCCAATTATGAAAACTCATCGTTTTGGAATTTTTTTTTCGAATTTAAAAATAGCGGATTTTATCCGCCTAGTGATATATCATGGTTTTTACCCAGTTTTATACCATGATATATGTCCGTTTTATAGAGTCTTTTGGTGTTTTGGAGTCTTTTATGTTTTATATTAGGTACAAGGGCGTTTGGAGCTTAAAAAATGTTTACTGGGAGTTTTGGAGCATTCGTGGAATGAAGTGGCGAAATGCAAATTCGGAGTCAAGATTTGGAAGCTGTGTCGAGCGACGTGACCAAGTGTGTCGCTCGACACGATGAGTTCAGAAGCAAAGATTTACGATTTGAAGTTTGGTGTCGATCGACACAATCTATGGTGTCGCTCGACACGATGTTCGTCCAAGCCCAGATTTTCATCAGAAAAGTCTGTTCGTAGCCCGAAAGTTCCAGATGTTAACTTACTTTTAAGTTTCTAGCCGACTTTATACCCTTATAAATACGTTTTTACAGCCATTGTTTAGGCGGAGGCTTTCATTTATTGAATTGCTTAGACTTATCTTTAATAAAACCATGTTTTCTTCTATGATCATGTCTGAGTAGTTCCTTTGTTAGGTTTAGGGTTTTTGAAAGTGTTTGATGAGTTGTTAGATCTGATCTGAATGTTAGGATAATATCTTTAGAAGTTTTTCATATTGACTTGAGTTTATTGCTGATTTTAGCCTCGGGAACTGAAATCTGATCTAGGGTTTATTAATAGAAACGATAGTTTTGTTGATTAACTTGAACTAGTCTTTGATGAGCAAAATACCTATTCGCAAAGGGATTTGGTCTAGGGTTTTGTGAACAATTGTGCCTGAAATTAATGCTTGTTTAGATTTATAGGATTCGCAACGACAGTTAGTTTTCTAGGATTTAGACATAGAAAATATTCGCAGCGACAGCTGGTTTGTTTTACTTTTGTGTGCATGTTCATGAACTTAGCTTAATATTCCTAATAACTGATTTATCTGCAATTCTGATTCACTGTAGAATTCCCTATGCCTAGCGTCTTTCTCTTATTGTTTCACAACCGTTTGTTTTAATTGTTTATTTACTGCTTTCAGAATTATTTGTCTAGCATAATCTGAATTTAATAATCTATTGTATTTCCTAGACTCCATGTGGATTCGATAACCCTAAGTACTGCAATTGATCTCTTAATTTGAGAGAGTAGGTCTAGGGTAAATTTGATCATATCAAATTTTGACTCCCCGGCAACGGCGTAAAAATTTGATATGGTCAATTTACCCTAGACCTACTCTCTCAAATTAAGAGGTCAATTGTAGTACTTAGGGTTATCGAATCCACATGGAGTCTAAGAAAACACAATAGATTATCAAATTCAGATGATGCTAGGCAAATAGTTATGAAAGCAGTAAACAAGCAATTAAAAACGGTTTTAATTCAATTAAAGGAAAAGCTAGGCAAAGGGAATTCTACAGTGAATCAGAATTGCAGGTAAATCAGTTATTAGGAATATTAAGCTCAGTTCATGAACATGCACACGAAAGCAAAACAAACCAGTTGTCGCTGCGAATATTTTCTATGTCTAAATCCTAGAAAACCAACTGTCGTTGCGAATCCTATAAATCTAAACAAACATTAATTTTAGGCACAATTGTTCACAAAACCCTAGACCAAATCCCTTTGCGAATACGTATTTTGCTCATCAAAGACTAGTTCAAGTTAATCAACAAAACTGTCGTTTCTATTAATAAACCCTAGATCAGATTTTAGTTCGCGAGGCTAAAATCAGCAATAAACTCAAGTCAAGATGAAGAACTTCTAAAGATATTATCCTAACATTCAGATCAGATCTAACAACTCATCAAACACTTTCAAAAACCCTAAACCTAACAAAGGAACTACTCAGACATGATCATAGAAGAAAACATGGTTTTATTAAAGATAAGTCCAAGCAATTCAATAAAAGAAAGCCTCCGCCTAAACAATGACTGTAAAAACGTATTTATAAGGGTACAAAGTCGGCTAGAAACTTAAAAGTAAACATCTGTAACTTTCGGGCTTCGAACGGACTTTTCTGATGAAAATCTGGGCTTGGACGAACATCGTGTCGAGCGACACCACAGATGGTGTCGATCGACACCAAACTTCAAATCGTAAATCTTTGCTCCTGAACTCATCGTGTCGAGCGACACACTTGGTCACGTCGCTCGACACAGCTTCCAAATCTTGACTCCGAATTTGCATTTCGCCACTTCATTCCGCGAATGCTCCAAAACTCCCAGTAAACATCTTTTAAGCTCCAAACGTCCTTGTACCTAATATAAAACATAAAAGACTCCAAAACACCAAAAGACTCTATAAAACATACATATATCATGGTATAAAACTGGGTAAAAATCATGATATATCACCTAGCCGACCTAATTTAGGCGCCTAGGCCGATTTCTTGAACAGTTACCAAGAGTTTAAAGCTATTGGACCAGTCATAAATCAGCACGTGGCTTACTTATGAACAAGTATAAACCAAAGACCATACATAATAAGAGACGTGTTACTGTAACTAGACAAAAATCCGCCATGGCGATTTCTCTAAAAGCACCTTCTCTTCCTGGAACGAGAGAGTGTTCTCTCTTCCTCAACCGGGTCGTCACTCCTGGACCGGTTTCCTCCCCGGTTAATTATAACCGGAAGTCTCGTCCTTGTTTGGATGAAACATGGTTGGGTTTCCGCGTTGTTCGCTCGGTTCTGGAGACGGCGAAGTCGGAAAATCCTGAACCTCCAGTGAGATTGGTCGCTCTTGTAGGGAAAGGAGAAGTAAGCCCACTCAAATCCACCTCCTGGGACGAAGTTATGCTCCACACTGTAAGTCAATTTATCTTAGATCAGTTTTCTAAATTAGATTTCTGTATGGTATCATCAATTAACAATCTTTTTTTACAAAATCCTGATAAACAGGCAAGAAGACTGAAATGGGTTGATGAAGGATATGAAATGCTTGTCTTTGATGATGAAATTTTACGGTCATATGATCAGAGAGTTACGAATCTGAAACAGGAACTGAATCAGACTGATATCTTGGCTGTAGTTGCTGTTCATAACCCAGAATCTGTCAAGTGGATTCAGACAAACAGCAAAAACATCAACAACATTATTTGCTTTGAGTCTTCTCCTGATTTGATGAACAGGCTTGGAGGAGCTGATTTTTGGAAGCGGTGAGAAAGATAAAGAAGCAACCAAGGTTGTCAAGACAGTAGGAGATGCTTGGGAACGTCGTAACTCTGATGATATAAGGTTTTGCTTGCTTGTCATCATTAACGCTTACATAAGGCCAGTTCCTGTGTTGCAAAACTTGAGGTCCAAAGGGTTTTCGACACTTAGTTGTATGGTGAAAAACTGTGGACCTCAGATTTTGAACGGTCTTTTGGATCCCAATTGTCGAAAAGCTTTACAGTGTTTTGTAGGGGTCAAATCTCCCCAGTTCGCAGGTTATGAGCTCGCCAGTTCGCGACTTCGCATGATCGACATCAATTCGCTAATAACTCGTATCGATCAGCTCGCCGAATTGGTTACAACCATGTCACTTGGGCTCGGCAAAATCGGTCAAACACGTTAATAGTCTAAACGGAAATCGATTCTTCATTCGGACACCTTAACTTCAACACTTTTAATTAAACTGTTGAACTGGGGGCTAACTATAGGGGTCAAATCTCTCCTAGAAGAATCGATAAGCCTAAATCGACTAAGTATACGTTAAACGGCCCAACGGTCAAGCCCAGAAGACAGAGGCCCATTAAAGGCCCAACACTGTTCATCCGAACCGACCTATTTTCTCTATAAATAAGCATGTACCCCCTCATTTGTGAGGGATCCGAAAATTTTTGTAAAAGAACTGAAACAGCTCTGATCTTAATAAATAAGAACAGTTCAAGAACCCTAATTCGTTTTCTGTCTTAGTGTTTGAAAACCCTAAAGAAGCTCTATTTCATTTGAATCTTCACAAATTCTATTGTGTGAAATTCCGGCTCGCACAATTTGGCGCTTGAAGGAGGGTATCTACTTGCAACACTAGTTTCATACACGAAACAAACACTTAGACGAACTCGTCAAGATGTCAATAACGAACCCGCAATCTCCAGGGGCCGACGGTAGTTCAGGTCCGAGCGAGCCCATTGTGGATGGGCTAAACAACCAGTCCGCATTGGAGGCGGAAGCAAGCAGACCTGCCCCGACAGGAAACCTGGCAACCGCCAATACCAGCTCGGCCGATCCGGCAGCTTTCGATCAGCTCAAGGCAATGCTCGAGCAGTTGCTCAAGCAATCGCAGAACCAGGAAACTATTACAGCAACCTGGCCGCCGAAATCAGGGCCTTGTCGACAGCCCGTCAACCTCGAAGACTTCCTCAAGATGCCGCGCTTCGCGTCACCCCGGTCGCCCTTAACTTCTCCCCAGCGGCCTCGCCTTCAACTCGCAGAGCTCGCGAAGATCATACGCCAACGCCTCTCAGAGACGGTATAGTTGCAATCGCAGACGATCTGGAAGGACGCGAATTCGGAGCTGCTCGACACAGTCTACCGACCAGTCGTATCCAAAGTAGGGATGAGGGCGAAATCGCAGAGAATATGCGATGGACGGGGCAGGCCGAAGCCCCGACCAATCGCAGAGCTATCGCTTCACAGCAAACGGAAATGGACGAGCTCAAAGCCATCATGCAGGAGACAGCCCGCGATCTCAAGGATATGAGATCACAGGTCCATCGCGCAACCAGCAAGGCACCAGAGATCGACTGCGTCCTTGAAGAAGCTCGCACTACTCCTTTCACCGAGCGAATAACAAAGGCACGTCTATTCGATCCGGGGAAGCTCAGGCTTCCTATTTACGATGGAAAGGGCGACCCCACAGAGCACATTAGGGCTTTCTCAATCGCTATGGGGCGAGCAAATTTCCGACTCGACGAAATTGACGTTGGTTGCTGCCTCCTCTTCGTGGAGCACCTCAAGGGGGCAGCTCTCTATTGGTTTACGGGAATGAAGAAGAATTCGATCGACAGCTTCGCGCAGCTCTCCGAAGCATTCCTAAAGCAAAACGCAATCTTAATCAAGCGCAGAACGTCCAAGGCTGATCTTTACACCATTTCGCAAGCGGCCAGCGAACCCTTGGGAGTTTTCGTCGAACGCTTTAAGGCGATGCTTACTCAAGTGAAATGGATTGACGACCAGTCCGCACTAAGCGCGCTTCGAAAAGCCCTGTGGTACAACTCGGATTTCCGAAAAGAGATGACGATCAACGAGCCCTCGTCTATTCAAGATGCGCTTCATCGCGCCAACGGCTTTGCAAAGAGCGAGGATGAAACCAGAATTCTGGGCCAGAAGTATGGGAAGACCAAAGTTCCCAATCCGCATGAAGCCCCAGCTACAGCGAAGAAAAAGCCAGGCAACTTTGTGCAGTACAGGGGAGGTTTTAAGGGTGCCCATAACTATCAGGTGGACTCGCCCGACTTTGGTCGAGGAAAAGGGCGAGGTCGCGGAAATGGCACTCCGGGTCGTAGTAACGGCAATACGTGGATAAGGAACTCGCAATACGACGAATCCACATATTGCGACTTGCACAAAATGGGTAGACATTCGACGGCTAACTACAAAGTACTCGATATGCGACTCGCAGCGAAGCTAGCCTCCGGAGAGCTCAGAGGAAATATAAGTGTTAACGATTTTCAGCTCGAGCAATCCAACGATGCAAGAGAAGGAGATGGTCCGTCCGGGGACAATAGCAAGAATAGCAAACGGGACAGTCGGAATAACGACGAGCTCCACCTCGGCCGGCAAACCAATAGTGATGGCCAAAGCGGCTCGAAACAAAAAGTCTGCAACATGATCATGGGCAGCTCGCGTTATTGCTCAAACACCATCTCGTCAATCAAAGCTTATCAAAGATGAGCTGAGGTAGGAGCGAACAAACCCATACCGTCCAAGTTTCCAAACGATGTCATCCAATTCGAAGAGAATGAGATCGATGACATTGACAAACCTCACGACGACCCTCTTGTCATCCGACTCACCGTCGCAGGATGGGACACGGGTCGCGTTTTGATCGATAATGGAAGCACAGTCGACATCATTTTCATTGACGCTTTTAAGCGTATGGAAGCGTATGGAAATCGACCTCGCACAAGTCGAATCCAATCCTAAGCCTTTGACCGTATTCAATGGCGAGACGACAATGACACTTTGAACGATAAAACTTCCAGTATGTGTGGAAGGAGTAACAAAAATAGTGCAGTTTGCGGTATCGGACAACCCGGCGATTTACAACGTGATGATGGGAACCCCTTGGCTCAATTCGATGCGTGTCGTTGCCTCAACGTACAATCTCTGCCTTAAATTTCCTACAAAAATCGGGATCAAAACAATCAGAAGGAGTCAGTCGGCGTCGCGGTCTTGCTTCATGACCGCGCACAAACTAAGGAGTCAGGCGACAGTGCCCATTCCGAGCGAGCCGCGAAAAAAGTTCAAGACAGACAGGGAGCCGCGCACAAATCTCGGACCTTTTGTAGCAACTACAGATCACGGAAGCCGCCGAAGAGGAAGGAGCGGGTCCGACATGCGAGCCCGTCATATCGGTGTGCATTGACGACGAATTCCAGGAGAAGTGTGTGGAGATTAGCGCAACGCTAGATGAAGCCGTCAGGCTCGACCTTGTCGAATTCCTTAAAAGGAACGTTAGAACTTTTGCGTGGGCCGCAGAGGATATGCCCGGGATCGATATCGACATCGTCAGTCACGAGTTGAATGTCGATACGACCTTCAAACCCATAAAACAGAAGCAAAGGCGACTCGGACCGGACAGAGCTCAAGCGGTGAATGACGAAGTAGAAAGACTCTTGCGAGCCGATTCGATTGCTGAGGTCAGATATCCAGATTCGCTCGATAATCCATTCGTCGTGAAGAAGAAGAATGGCAAGTGGCGAGTCTGTGAGGACTTCACGGATTTGAACAAGGCATGCCCAAAAGACAGTTTCCCTCTTCCTCATATCGACCGCCTCGTCGAGGCGACATCTGGGAACAGGCTGTTATCGTTTATGGATGCTTTATCTTGCTACAATCAAATTTTTATGCACCCCAGCGATCGTGATAAAACATCTTTCATTACAAATCGCGGGATCTATTGCTACAAGGTCATGCCATTCGGCCTTAAGAACGCTGGGGCTACTTATCAACGATTGGTGAAAAGGATGTTCGAAGGCCTCCTCGGTAAGACAATGGAGGTCTACATAGACGATATGCTCGTCAAATCGCTCGAGGAAAAAGACCATGTTGGCCACCTTGCAGAATGCTTTGCGCTATTAAACAAATATAACATGAAGCTCAATCCGGCTAAGTGTCGTTTCGGCGTGACATCAGGCGAGTTCCTCGGCTATATGGTAACTCGTCGCGGGATCGAGGCAAATCCGAAGCAAATCCATGCGCTCATCCAGATGGTCTTGCCTAAAACGAAAAGGGAAGTCCAATGATTAACAGGAAGAGTCGCAGCATTGAACAGATTCATCTCGCGCTCTACTGACAAATGCTTGCCTTTTTATGAAACACTTAAGGATAAAAAGGGGGCAGTTCGACAGGCCTTTGAGTGGACAGAAAAATGCGAAGAAGCCCTCTAGAAGTTGAAGCAATATCTCGCGACTCCACCTGTTTTGACCAAACCCATAGCTGGCAAACCGCTCTACCTTTACATCGCGGTCTCCACCTCGGTAGTCAGTGGAGTTCTAATTCGCGAAGACGGCACCGAGCAGAAGCCCGTTTTCTATGTCAGTAAATCTTTAACCGATGCGGAAACAAGATATCCTCTGACAGAGAAATTAGCACTCGCGGTTATTACGTCGGCTCGCAAACTCCGACCTTATTTCCAATCACACTCGATCGTGGTTCTTAGTTACTTTCCACTACGAGTTGTTCTCCACAGCCCAACTCAGTCTAGGCGACTCGCCAAGTGGGTCATCGAATTAAGCGAGTTCGATATCGAGTACCGAAGTAGGACGATAATCGAACTACCGGAGGCAGCGGCCTCGTCAGAAAGCAAAAATAAAGACTCGTCCCAAATCTGGCAGTTACATGTCGACGGCTCGTCATCTAAACACGGATCGGGAGTAGGCATTCGACTGTCGTCACCAGACGGAGAATCTCTGGAACAATCATTTCGCCTTGGCTTCAGAGCATCGAACAATGAGGCAGAATACGAGGCCTTACTCGCGGGTCTTCGATTGGCTAAAGCTCTTAAAATGACAAGGATAAAAGCCTTTTGCGACTCTCAGCTCGTCGTGAATCGGTCCAACGGCGAGTACGCAACAAAAGACGAATGCATGGAGGCATACCTCGCACTCGTCAAGACATTAACGGCGGGTTACGAATTTTTTACCTTAACAAGAATTCCAAGGGCAGAGAACTCGCAAGCAGATGCCCTTGCTTCACTCGGCTCGTCGGCGCAGCCCGACAAAGATCTTCAAAGAATCGTCTAGGTTGAGTTCATCGAGAAACCAAGTATCGAAATCGCCAGGGAAGTCAACGTACTGACGAGATCTCAAGCCGCGAAGCGGAAGGTGGATCTTAACAACGACTCGCCCACTCACCCCGCGACAGACCTGATGGATCACGACCAAACCGAAGATGTTGTTGAACCGATTCCGATAGATCTCGACCAGTCTGACGCAGTCGGGGCAGACGTAACAACGGATGTGATGGCGGAAAACAACTAGCTCGACCCGGGTAATACGAATTTTAACCATGGTCTTCTCCCTGAACAGCTTGAAGAATTGCCAGAGGATGCTTACCCGTATAGCGAGGAGCCGCCACCAGCGCACGAAATCGTCGATATTCCCATTGACGACGAGACCACAATCTATGGTTGTGATACTAAGTGGATGGCTGACATTCGCAGATATCTTGCAGACGGCGAGGTGCCAAAAGACAAATGGTTGGCTCGCAAGCTAAAGATGCAGTCATCGCGTTTCATTCTGTTCCACGGGGAAGTCTTTAAGTGGCGACTGTCTAGACCACTCCTCGTCTGCGTCGAGGGTGAAGCAGCTCGCAAGATAATGCACGAAGTTCATGGCGGATCCTACAGAAACCATTCGGGAGGCCGCTCACTCGCCATTTGAATTAAACGACATGGATATTTCTGGCCAACAATGATAAAAGACTACGAGCTGTTCGCGGCAAAATGCGAGAAATGTCAACGCCATTGTCCTTTCATCCATCTACCTACAGAGTTTTTGAGTTCGGTCACCTCACCTTATCCCTTCATGAGGTGGGCGATGGACATCGTCGGACCGCTCCATCCATCTCGGCAGAAGCGATATCTATTAGTCCTCACAGACTATTTTTCCAAGTGGGTTGAGGCGGAAGCATTTGGATCGATCAAGGACAAGCATGTCGAAAACTTCGTCTGGAAGAATATCATTTGTCGACACGGCGTGCCCTACAAAATAGTGACTGACAACGGTTCGCAGTTCATCTCCAAGCGGTTTGAACTTTTCTGCGACAAGTAGAAGATCAGAGTCAGCAAGTCGACATCTCGCTGCCCACAAGGCAACGGTCAGGCGGAGGCGTTGAACAAAACAGTTATTCACGGGCTAAAGACTCGACTCGATGCTAAGAAGGGTCGTTGGGCAGATGAACTCGAAGGCGTTTTGTGGTCCTATCGAACCACACCTCGTCGCGCTACGGGCGAGACACCTTTCGTCTTCGTCTACGGAACAGAGTGTCTAATTCCTCCCGAGGTCCATTTCCCAGGAGTTCGCCGACGATTACTTCCAGAGCAGGACAGTCTCAATCATCTCCTCATGCTCGACGAGCTCGACCTCATCAACGAAAGGCGCGACCAAGCTCTTATAAAGATGACCGAATATCAAATTGCGGCGGCCAAATATTACAACTCTAAAGTGCGAGTTTGGCGTTTCTACGAAGGAGACCTCGTCCTTCGCGGAGTTTTTCAGAATACGGCCGAGATGAATGCCGGCAAGGTCGGCGCTCACTGGGAAGGACCTTACCAGATCACGAAGGTGGTTCGTCCAGGCGTCTACGAAATCGCTAACAAGAAAGGCGAGATGATCCCGCGTTCCTGGAATGCACGACATCTAAAAAAGTACTACTGCTAAAAGTACTAAGTCATTTGACTTGAACTACGGCGCAACTTGATCCCTTCACAGGGTACGTAGGCAGCTCGTTTTCGAACGAGTTCAGTTGCCCCCCTATTCGAAAAAGGGGGGGAGTGGGTCCGTATATCCATACTCCCAAACCCGGTGTAATAAACTAAGGTTGTTAAGACTCGATCAACTCGCAAACGACTTAAATGTCTACACGCGACAGTTTATTACAACTCGATCAGCTCGCAAACGACTTAACTGTCTACACGCGACTCGATCAACTCGCAAACGACTTAAATGTCTACACGCGACAGTTTATTACAACTCGATCAGCTCGCAAACGACTTAACTGTCTACACGCGACTCGATCAACTCGCAAACGACTTAACTGTCTACAAGCGACTCGATCAACTCGCAAACGACTTAAATGTCTACACGCGACAGTTTATTACAACTCGATCAGCTCGCAAACGACTTAACTGTCTACACGCGACTCGATCAACTTGCAAACGACTTAAATGTCTACACACGACAGTTTATTACAACTCGATCAGCTCGCAAACGACTTAACTGTCTACACGCGACTCGATCAACTCGCAAACGACTTAATTGTCTAAACGCAACAGCTCGCAAACGACTTAATTATCTAAACGCGACAACTCGCAAACGACTTAATCGTCTAAAATGCGACAGCTCGCAAACGACTTAATTGTCTAAACGCGACAACTCGCAAACGACAACTGTCTAAAATGCGACAGCTCGCAAATGACTTAATCGTCTAAAACGCGACAATCGGTAAATGACTTAATCGTCTAACGGCGACTTCAATGTCGACTCATAGCGAAGTTTACCTATACATCCAAAGTGGATAAAGCGCGCTATATAAATTTAGAGTTCATCACTGGAGCGGATGTATTCAGTGGAATACGAATGTAAACCAGGGTGTCCGTCTTGCAAACCCAGTTATACTTAACACTGGTCAAACTTGGCAAACATAATCGGGTCAGAGATTATAATCGGGTAAGAGATTCTGTCGAATTCATCTATACTCCGAAATTTGTTTAAAGTAACGAACTATAACAGGCCTAGCTGAGGAGCTCTAATAGGCCTCGCCAATAAACGGCGAATCTCAAAACAATTATGAAATTGCTTAAAAGCATTTTGGATAAAACCATCCAGGCACCAAAACAAAATACAAGTCTTAAAACCTTAGCAAAACAAAAAGAAAACAACAAATCCTAAAAATTTATTACAAGGTAGATTAGGCGACCAGCTCGCCATCTTCGACACCTTGTTCTTCGGCGACCAGCTCGCCCTCTTCAACTCCTTTTTCTTCGGCTAAAACAACCTTACTAGCCGAACTCGCAGCCTCGCTAGTCTTCGGATCCTGCTCTAAGGGAACCGGATCGACAGTCTTATCCGTCTCGCCCGACTCGTTGTCGCCCAACTCCTCGCTCGCGCTTCGCAACCGCATATCCAAAGAGCCGTCATTAGAGCCAGAAGCTACATGAATACCAACAGGCTTAGCATTGATCTCAACTCGCGGAGAAACAACTATATCCCTTACATTAACGGGAACCACATATTCCTTACCTAGTGTCTTCTTAAGCTCAGCGGCTATCTCATCAAAGACGACATCGGCCTCACCCAGTATGGCCTTGTTCTCAATTAGAAGAGCGCGTTCAGCCTTGCGATCAAATGGCTCCTCCGTATCAGGCTTCTCCATGTCGTCAAGAAGCTGGATGTTGGCATCCGCTTGTCCAAGATAGACCATGTTTTTAATCGGCTTTTTCATCATCTGACGAAATAGCTCGTAAGCATGGTTCAGCTGAGCTTGAACCTCGGCAGCCGCGGTTCGCCTTGCAGATAAAGTAGCCGCTTCAATGTCTCTCTCGCGGTCTGCGTTCAAAGCCGATATTTGCATCTCCAGCTCGACATGTTTCTCCTCGGCCTTCTTTTTCTCAAGACCGACTCTTTGAAGGTGTATCCCCAAGTCATCAGAACTTTTCTTGAACGCTTCGCGTTCGGCAGCGAGTTGTTTCATTTGGGCCGCGAGTTTTTCCTTCTTGGCTTCTTCCTTCTTCCTGGCCTCGTCAATAAAGGCCTGCCTAGACCTCGCCTCTTGGTCATACGCTATGACCATCCTGTTGCAGTGAGCGATAGCCTGGAGAAGAGTTGGAAGTATGAGAAATGAAGCAAGGCGGAACAGAGAATAATGAGAATTTACCTTAGCCTGGCGAGACGCGAATTCCTTGTAGAGCTCGCTCTTTACCAGCATTTCCAGGATCGGCATGTTATCGCCCGGATATGTGACCTTAGCCATTAAGGCAGCTGCAGCTAAGGGATTGTCGTAAAGCTCGACATACTTTCCAGATCGCGGACCTGGATGAATGGACTCGCCTTGAGGCAGAGTCGGCAGCTCGCGACAAGTCTTCTTCTTATCGCCAGCTTTGCCCTTGCCTTTCTCAGAGGCAGAGTGTTTTCTTTTTCGAACCACCTGTTCCTCTGGCTCGACGAGCTCGTCCGTAATGGTAATTGGTTGTGAAGTAATAATAGCCAACGTACCACTCGCGGCTACAGCAGCCGCTTCGTCGCACTTAGCGGCAGGAGTACTTTCTTTATCGACACTCCACTCAGACGTCTCGACAGCAAAAACAATGGCCTTCGGATCAGCCTTCTTCTTAGACTTCGCCGCTTTCTGCTTGGCAATATCATGAAAAGTAGGTTTGGGCGGCATAATGTCGAGATCGTCGGACTCGCTTCGGCAGAGGTGGTCTTCTTCGTCGATTAAAGCTATCTCGCGAGCTTGAATGACTCTCTGAAGATGGAAATGGCGCTCCAAAGACACTTCCGAGCCTTTAGCTTTTTGAACAGATCGTCAATTCCGGGGGTGGGAGTACCTAGCGGTCTGCGAGCTGTAAAAATAATTGTACAAGTTAAGACAAAGCATAAAAAGGAGAAAATCTACCAAGTGTTCCCCACTTTGCCACCGCCGGGTGTTCTTCTTTAACGGACGCGGAAGAGATCACCATAAAAAAAAAGAATTTCCTCCAGCTATGGTCTTTGTTCGGGAAGTCGTCTAAAATCTTGTACAAGGGGCGACTCGCCAGAGTATACCACTTCTTACTGCTCGGGTTGGTATTCTTTCGGAACTCGAGAAAATTTGTGAGATGACAAACTTCGATGGGCTCGCCACATTCTGCAGCTCGCGTCAAAAGTCCTACCAGTTGACGAACTCCTCTTGTATTGATCTGCGCGAGTGCGATGCGATGAACCCACATGAATCGCAGAATCGTCGCTGGAATGGGGAATGTGAGGTAACAGTCCCTAAACCAGCATTTATATGTGGTGAATGTGCCGACAGGCGGGTCGTCTTCTCGCTGCTCGGCAGTTGGCACAATCATCTCGACCGCGTCTGAGATTCCGCACTCTGCGCGAAGGATATCCAGGGACTCCTCGTCGCACCATGAAGAGCCTAGAGGCGGGCGTTGGTTTCGCCTCGACTTCTTTGTCTTCTTCTTAACGACCTCGGCCAGTCTGGATCCAATCCAGGCATCCAATCTTTCTGCTTGTATGAGGGGATTGTACTCCCAGTTGCATTCTTCAATCTTTACTCGGGGAATCGGCTCGGCAGAACTAAGCGACTCGTCACGAAGATGAGGAATTTCGACGACCAACCTTTGTTCATTCGCAGCAGGAGGCTCGCCACTCTGTGAAGGACGCGAGGTCCCAACTTCCTCTTGGAAACCCTCTCTTGGAGCTCGCATCGGTGAGACACTCTCCCAAATCTCGCAACTTTGCCTTGAGACGGGAGTGGGATAGGTGAACAAATCGGCAAGGAGAGAGTTACCTCTAGCTCGACCCTCTCGACAAGACGCACTCGTCTCCTTGCGACCAGACGTACTCGCGTCCTCGCATCTGCGGAACCGACCACAGCTTGAACTTGCATCAACGACCGATTTGTTGTTAGCGGAATACACCCAGATCAATTTTTCCTTCTCAGCGGGCTCGGCAGATCTCGCAGACTTAATCGAATTTGTTGACGACATAATTTTTGGATCAAAAAGGAAGGATTTTTCGAATTTTCCCAAGAACACGACGGCGGCGATGAAAAACACGGCGGCGGCGAAGTGATGGAGCGGCAAAAAAACCCTATCAATACTTGAAAGAAAAACGAGAGAAAAAGAGAGAGAGCACACCTGTTTTCGAAGAAATGGGAGTTACGAGAGATTTCTGAGGAGCATCTCTCCTTTTATAGGCGTAAGCGCGGTTCGAGTTTCAAGGTGGGCCTTATTTTAATTTGGGCCGAGAATCTGGGCCTAAAAGATCATGGTTTCGAAGGGAACCATATCAACTTGCGATCCCGCGACTTCGTATTAGCTCAAAACGCGACCTCGCGAGTTCACCTCTGATTTAATTTGCGACTTTAGGACTTCATTTTCTCAAGACTTCGATTCTCAGCGATCACCATGGCCTCGCGGTATTTATGGAGTTGATCAAGTCGCACCCACGTCACTCGCTCAAATCGATCTCTTCGTCAAAACAACTCGC
Source organism: Draba incana (assembly GCA_963576765.1). NCBI lineage: Eukaryota > Viridiplantae > Streptophyta > Magnoliopsida > Brassicales > Brassicaceae > Draba > Draba incana. The sequence continues at coordinate 21,355,631 of OY755211.1, read as the reverse complement.
GACTCCGCAAACTTTCATCTCGTCGCCTAGCGCATATCGAGCAACTCGTAGATTTGTGACATGATCTTTGAGCAGCTCGCGGATTTTCACCTCAATCAGCTCGCGACTTCATAATATCGAAATCGACTCGCTCGTAACGTCACACTCGATCAGCTCGCGACTTCCTCTCCATCAAAATCAACTCGTAGCTTCATTCCACCAAACGGCTCGGAGAATACGCAAACGAAACTAAAATTGAGGACTCGGCGACAATGGCGACTTGAACAAGTGTGTGACTTGTGCTCTTTTCCCCTTGGTCTGGTTTTTTCCACCGGGTTTTCTAGACAAGGTTTTTACCGAGGCTTGTTCACACACTTATACGTCCTCGTCTCGCCACCTCGCATCTTCGAGCGGTTCGCGGATTTGGAACGTCCTCGTCTCGCCACCTCGCATCTTCGAGCGGTTCTCGGATTTGGAACATTCTCGTCTCACCGCCTCGCATCTTCGAGCGGTTCGCAGGTTATGAGCTCGCTAGTTCGCGACTTTGCATGATCGACATCAATTCGCTGATAACTCGTATCGATTAGCTCGCCGAATTGGTTACAACCATGTCACTTGGGCTCGGCAAAATCGGTCAAACACGTTAATAATCTAAACGGAAATTGATTCTTCATTCGGACACCCTTACTTCAACACTTTTTAATTAAACTGTTGAACTGGGGGGCTAACTGTAGGGGTCAAATCTCCCCTAGAAGAATCGATAAGCCTAAATCGACTAAGTATACGTTAAACGGCCCAACGGTCAAGCCCAGAAGACAGAGGCCTATTAAAGGCCCAACACTGTTCATCCGAACCGACCTATTTTCTCTATAAATAAGCATGTACCCCCTCATTTGTGAGGGATCCGAAAATCTTTGTAAAAGAACTGAAACAGCTCTGATCTTAATAAATAAGAATAGTTCAATCTGTCTTAGTGTTTGAAAACCCTAAAGAAGCTCTATTTCATTTGAATCTTTACAGTGTTTGAACCAGTGTAGTCCTGTCGATCAGGTGTGTAGTTATCGATGCATTGCTTCTTACGAGAGTCCGCACTTTGAAGCATTCTCTCTTTGTGTACTATAGAAACACAATTGTCTTGAACTCGATGCAAAGATTCCCGAGAAGCCGTATGTGCCTCCCATGACGAGTTTTTGAGGGAAGGAGTTATGTCATGAGACAGCAGAGGACTTGTTTGTTGGATGGTTAGGAGACTTGGATTGGAGCTGGCGTGTCGTGGCAGGACAAAACCCAGCTTATGATTAGTTTCCATGTCAGTACCAGCTTTTCTACCGAGGGAAAGGGAAGTCTTCGTTTTGGTATGAGCCCGTGTTTCAGGTGAGGACGCTTGAAGGGAAGTTGGTGTGGAGAAGGAGAAGGTACTCGGTTAAAAGAGGAAAGGTTCCTGCAACGTTCCGTTTCAGTGTTTTAGACAATGGTGTGGTGTCAAACGAGTTTTGGACTATTGTGGATGTGTCTGATGATCTAAGTTGGGGACTGTTTCATTACAATGGAGCGGCTCGTGTTGCGGGACAGTCTTACACAGGGGCTGTGCTTGTGACACCAGATGGTTCGTACCCTGTTGAGAAAGAAAGGGAGAGACTGCAGTCAGCATTGGAGAAATGTGGGATTAAGGAGTGGGAACTCTTTGCTGTTGATAACTGTTCTTGCGAAAATCCTCCATTGGGGATTCCACAAATCTCTAGGCTACATTCAATAATCGGCATCACCCAGGACCAGAATCACCCTCTAGAATATTCTAGTTGATGGACAGGCACGAACAAAGACAGTGGAACTTTCGTATAAACTCATGTTTCTTTAAAGTTAAATAAGTTTGGAGGAACAACATATAACAATCAAATTATCAATAAGTTGCAGTACATCGTTTCAGAGAAGGAGGCAGGACCTTACCAGTTACCAAGAAGAATCACTTCCATCGATCAGGTTTATGGAACGATGGCAACGGTCAAAACACCCAAGATGATAAAGCTTTTCACATTGCGTACATGACACAGCTTTCCCAGACACCTTCTCTTGACAAATATCACAAACGATTTGATTCGACCTCGAGAACATAACTTGGACCATCCTATGTTTGGCTTTCAAGCAACGTCCTCTCCATGTTCCAACGACTTTGGGCCCTAACATCCCAAGAAAACGTTTACCTTTCATGGCGCAACTGACGTGGATGATGAAATTGCATATTCGACAAAAGAGATTGAACCCTTTTATATCCTCTCTGCAGCTGTCACAACTCGCCATATCCCGTGCAAGGGGTTTTGGCAAGAGAGTCAAAGTGTGGTCCCAATGAAACCGATGTCTTGATGGTTTCCCCAACTCTGCACAGAAATCGTGTGTTTGGAAGCTGCAGGTCTCGCATTTCCATGGGTTACCAAGTATATCTGTTTTACATATGTCGCAATTTTCTTCCTCACGAAGCTCACACTTGTCCACATCTCTCATCACATGAATGTGTCCCAAATCATTAACCTGCAACAATTTAGATAAAATGACAAGACCGTTTATACTTTCTTTCACTCATTATTATAAAGCCATACCGTAAGTTTGTTTTCTAATTTCTTGGTTTCACAATCTTGATTTGTTGTTCTTGTGACGTCTTCACCACAAGAATACAGATCTTTCAAGTACAATGGTGAGGGCTTTTCCTGCTTTGTGAAACAAAAGATCATTCTACTCGGTTCATCATTAAGAAACAAACACAAACAATGAATATCGTTGTAAATTACCTCACGTAGAATACATTCGATGTGACCAAGAAAATCACATTCTTGGCACGAATACACATGATGTCCTGCGTGTACCATTGTCTCGCAAACGCCACAATACTCCAAAGAATCATCCTCTTGTGGGATTATCTTAGAGACTAGCGGATGAACATGCAAAGATCTCTTGGAGATTGACTCGGGTATCCCAAGACACTTGAAATGAAACTCCAGCTCACATTTGATGCAGTGGTAATAAGCACCTTGAGAGCTAACTGCTTCAGTTCCCATGCATATTCGACAACCTCCACCTATAACTTCTTTAGCATTTGAAGCTACATAAAACAATATGTGCTCATGGGACTTGTGCATCAAACCGCGCAACAATGAATCCGCACACCTCATGTGAATGTCAACATTGCATTCTTGGCAACTAAACGGGACACTGTAAATTCTCTCCCTACACGCATCACAAACTGTTCGACCACCACCTCTTATGTAATCAATCCGTCTAAGCGAGTGTTCTGGATGCACGGGGTGTCGAATCTCTATCGGAAGATTGAGGCAACGCTCGTGGAAAAACGAGTAACAGTAAACGCAACCAAAACATACCGAGGAAGGAGACAGAGGAAGCTCACATAGCAGGCAAGAGCCTCTAGCGTCTGGTCCTGGTCTACACCTTCTAAGCAAGTGTTCATGGCTGTAATGAAGCGTTTCTTTTAAGTCCCAACCTGTGACGATGTTATTCAAGAGAGCACAACCAAGATCAAGATAGATCTCACATTCTTTACACTCGTAGAATGAGCAAGAAGACATGTTACCACACCCAGAGCAGATGATGTATCCTGGTTTTCGATCATATTGGAATAGACAAAACTCTAGAGGATGTTCTTTGTGAAAAGGATGTGACACTTTCTGCGGAAGCTTAGAGCAAGATTTACATAAATCGAAATTGCAAGGCTTACAAGCAAATTCGACAGGTTCGTCTTTGAAGCAAATGTTGCAGATGCCATCAGATACGATCTTCGGTGAGATTAAAGGGCAAGAATGGGAGAAATGCTCGAGTTTTGCCATCGTAAAAACGCGAGACTTGTAGTCCTGAGTAAGAACGAAAAAAAGAGTAATACAAAACTAAAACCACCTAGTGATTTTGATCAGAGAATCTCCATGATCGAAACCAGAACTCGGAAAAATCATTGAGAAGGAGCTTTTGGTTAGTGGAAAAAAGTTAGTGAACCACTCAACTCTTTCTACTTTAAAATAATAAATAACCAGAGTTTGACTTCGGATAAATGGGATTTTTTTGTCGGAATATGGGATATTGTTTAAGCAGAGTATCAATTTATTAGCATGGTGGGACTAGGAGGTTATGGTTAAACTTTGCATGCATATACAAAAGAAAATGCTCAGACACAATCACTCTTCTGTTTTGTCTGACAGTGAAAGTTAACTATATAATGTTTTCCCATGGCTACGAGTTCTAGTCTAAGTCATATGGAGGAAGAGCAGCACCATTTTAGACATCATCGGTCTTAATGGCTCCACTTGTAGACGTTAAAACTTTGTATATCCGCTTCGAACACACCTCACCTAACTTTATCTCTCCTCCTAACAATACTTCCACCTTCAAGTCTTTCAGTACAACCTCCTTCTCATGAACCTGTTCCCCATATTTTATTAACCAACACCACACAATTAGCTTCACAAACAGTTAGAAACAACAAACAGAGGAAGCCAAATCCATATTACGTACTCACCGATATGTTAGGATCCATATAAATCTTGAGAAGAGACTTCATGGATGGATATTTCTTCCACACAGCTATTGCATATCTTGGTTGTACCTTTGGTATTGCTACTAAAGCTCTTAACCTATTTAGACCAAACACCATCATGATTCATGGGTTATTTAGAAAAAACTAAACACAACATAAAATTTTAATGTTTTTAGTTTACTTTTACCATGGACTCTTCTTGAACAAGTGCTTGTCAGTTGAATTCATGGAGGCTAGCACACTGTCAGCATTTACTGATAACCACGACAACTTCGGCCTGTGCATCAGATTGTGGAACCATGATTAGTTTACTTCAAAACCAACCAGGAGAAACACAATAGCCAGAACCACACAGTTGCACGTATATGTATCAAGTATGATCTACTTCTATGAACTGTTGAGCTTTCAGATTTGGCGCAATTTAATATTTTTCACAGCCATGTATGATTTAAGGCTAGAAGAACATGACGAGCCTTACTGCCCCCTTTTCATGATGATCTTTCGATGTCATCTTTATTGCGTAAAACTTTTAAATGCGTGAAACAATATGTGATCTGTATACTTCATGGTTTTCAAGAGATTCTTGGTTTAATTGGTCTGATAGGATTATTAAGGGAAATAAATTGTAAACTCCATCTAGTGTCCTATTGAGATGTTATCTTTTGGTAACGAAAATTGAAATAACGTAGGTATTAGTACCTGACTATGCAGGAGGCCAGACTGATTGTTAAACCAACAACATGCTCAGCCACCTCAGCTTCGTCTACACAATTCCTGGAATGCACTCCAACATAGTGAGTACTTAACTTTGCAAGTACCTGTAAACATCAGATACCCGAAGAAAAGTATGGTTAAGGACACAAGCAAAGGAGAAACTAAGAAATTTCCCCGAAACATGCTCACTAGTACCGTGGTACCTCATGGATAGGAGGCTGCCTCCAACCATTGGATTTTCCCAAGTTTTTATACTCTTCCCTTTCCCTAGAAATCAGATTATTCAGCTTCATGATGGCAACATTAATGCAACACAAATTTACCTTAACAAACTCACCTTTTGTTGATGTAGGACATTAACTTATTGGTAAGGTAGCAGACTGTGTAACATGGGTACCGGTCCTGAACTCTTGAGATGTTTTCTAGAAGTCTTTCATTAGCAACGAGGTTACAAAAGTCTTCAGCTTCATGCATAAGTAAAACATATGGAATCTTGGGCTCTAGGGGAGAAAGCTACAACAGAGAATAGAAGATGCACATAGCATTAGTGAAGCACCGATCCTCTAAGGCCCTTAACACGAGGGATTCATTTTTAGCTCATTTAATATTTCACAATCAGTCACTTTCTAATAAGCAATTATCTCATTCTTAAAGATAAAGGCTTAAGAAAACCTGTAACAGACACAATCATGCAAATAATATCGATTAACAATGCTAATATGCCTGGATCTAAAACACAGAATAGAGCACGTTCAACTTTATATAGTTATTTCAAACCTTATGCAATTCGTGCACAATCTAGAGATGAGAAAACATGGCTTTGACAACACCACTAAAAGTATGACAAATCAAAACGTGCAGCAGAGAAGAGCATGATGCATATGTCAGAGAAGAATCTTATGTTCAAGTAACATGCTCACTCTTGCAATAAAGTAAGATGCAGGCCTGATTGGAGAATTAACACTCGTCGCAAGTTCTGAATTCTAAAAATCACTTGTGCATAAACATATTTTAGTTGTGGGATTTAAGATGCAAACAAATTAACATTTTGCAGAGTAGCTGAGATCTTACTCTACCTGAGCATTATCCTGTGGAATTGACATTTTCCACACAATGGATCTCTCAATTGGATTAGATGTTACACGGTATGAAATGCCTTTCTCTGCCAACCTCGAAAGCAGACATCCTATGTTAACATATAAACAAAAGCATTCAGTCTCTATACTTATGATGAACCATCCAATCTTGAAGAATGGAGAAAGTTGTTACCTCCAACTGATCCTTCAACCAATTTAGTATCAATCACAGCAACGATAGATTTAAGTGCTAACTTTCCATTTCCCAATTTCTGCTTTTCCTTCTCCATTTTTTTAAGCTCAGCTTCTTCTGCTTTCAAGGCTGCTTTCTTTAGTTTCTCTTCCTGGAGTTGGAAGCCAATTAAGTAATAGATCCAGGAAACACAAAATAGAATATCCAACTAAAAACCTACTCACTTCTTTTCTTAACTTGGCCGCACGGATTTTTTCCTCCTTTGACATGTGTTTTTTAGGCAATGCTTCAACAGAATAAGATGTACTTTTGGAACTTCTGATCTGCTTCTGTCGACCCCTTTTCTCAATGCTTATAACTTGTTCCTCTTGGTCAGAATCTACCTGATTTTTGCAAGTTTATCAAAATGAGAGAATACAAGATACAACACAATGTGCACCAAACAAAAGAAAGAAACAAATGACACTATGTGAACCCCAAATTCTCCTAATCCTCGAAAAGAAAGCTTTATGGATCACAAAATGAAAAGTGCCAAGATTGCCTTGCAGATAAGTACCTCAACAGCATCATTGGGAAACGAAGATCGAAAACTGGCTTCCTGCATCCAATTAGTATTATTATCTGGAAGAAAACAGCCACCACCATTTTTTGCAATTGAGGTTGCATATCACACAAACTTTATAGTTCATAAACTAATCAACTTTGGTTGTGGACTAAGCATACCGTATGAAATACTTGGCTTAGATATTCTTGTACTAAGATCACTGTTTGCCTCACCAGAATCTGCATCACTGGATCCAGATTCCAAGTCACAACGTTGCTTTAAAGAATCAGCATGCACGCAGTCATACTTGTTGGAAGATTCAGGTCGAGGACCGTCATCAGAATCGGAACCAAGAGATATTACTTGTTTACCTAGTGAGATTTCCAAAAGAAACATAGACAGGTACATTGTTAACCTCATAACTACACTAATAAAATTTTCAATTGGAGAAAAAAAAAAAAAAGAGAATGCAAAATCCAATTCTAGGCAACTATAAGCATCAACATATGAAAGCTTTGTAGAAATTCAACTAAACAATTCATTCAGTAGAAAAGAACCCATCCAATAACAAGTACAGTAAAACCCTAACAAAGACCCAACAGGAATCACACATACCGGAAAACTTATCTTCTAGGCGTGAAGGAAGTCCAGTGACGTCTTCATAGAGAGGTAACTCGTCGACGAAGAAAGGAGTAGAAGCAGATCCCGGCGGTTGTTTCTCCTGTGTCGGAAAGATAGGATTCTTTCGAGCCTTCTTCGACGGGAATGGAGGTGTATCCTCATCGTCGGAGATCAGAATTGCATCGCTCATGACAAAAGATTCAGAGAGAGAGAGAGAGAGAGAGAGAATTTCAGAGTACGATTCAAATGGAAGCGGGACGGCCTAAAGATTCAGTGATAACGATTCGTCAAGATTCAGAGTGTTTGGCTACAAGGTTTACGATATACTTTACCACGATTGTAGTAGAATCAGTCAGTCGCCCTCGTTTTTTCCATTTTGACTTGATTTTTTACTATTAAATTTCAGTTATATGATTAGGTCTTTCCACTTGCTTCGGTAGCATTATTTGGTAAAAATGTCAGAAAAAGCCTGAATTTTCAAATTATGGACGAAAAAAGTCTGAACTTTTTTTTCTTAACGCTGAAAACTTCATTCAAAGGGTTTGGCAGGAAATACCGAAACAGAGTATTTTGCCCAAAAAATACTAAAGAGAAACAACAACAGCCGACAAGGTCACATAGAAAGCAGAGAAAACAAAATAGGGAAGCTTCTTTCACAGAAGACTTATGCGAAGAGAAACAGAGCTTGTCAAACTCTAGGAAGACTTGAACCGTGAAGCTTGCTACGGCCAAAGTGAAGCCTATGGTGCCTCCATAGAGATACGGTGGTTGAGCCAAAAAGGACCTCCCCGAGCTATATAAGATTGGTGACGACCATCGGAGATTACACTTGTCGCCATCGCTTGAGCGATGCTATTGTTTGAGACTTGCGTGTACGAAAGAGTCCAACTTTCAAAGAAACGAAGACTTTGGATAATGTGGTCCACTAACCTTCTATACGAGGGGAACTTATGAGGGTGAAGGAGCGCCTCTTTTGCTTGAGTGAAATGGGCTTCGAAAATTATGCGACGAAAGTTAAGATCACTTGCCGCTTCAATCGCCCAAATGAGGCCCCATAATTCCGTTTGAAGCTGAGATAACATCCGAGCATACGATCTTCGACTATGGAACAAAGCCACACCATTAGCGTCACGAGCTAACCACGCTACACCTCCATCGGAACTCGCAACCGACCATTCTGCCCCAATGTTGCATTTGATAGTACCCAACGACGGTTTAACCCATGCAGATTGAAGATTAGACGGCATGGGAGAGGGGTTGATCCTTGTGGATGGTAATGGCGGGCTATTAATGTCTAGCCATATTGATGAGTCTTCCTTTGCTTTGTCCTAAATAGATTGGGGGTTGGAGCTTCTTCCTTCGAATACCAACTCATTTCGCGATTTCCACAATTGCCAAAGGATCCAAGGGAAGCTCTTTCGAGCTGAGAGAGGCAGAGATTGTTTATTATAAATGGCCAAGAGATGATGGATGTTCAGGAACACCGATGTTGGAGAGAAACCAGACGGCGGGAGAGGGATTTGAGATTGTTCCCATATTTCCTGAGCCACGGTGCATTGAAACAATATATGGTAAATTGTCTCCGGTTCCATTCTTGAGCAAGAGACGCAAGTTGTATCCAGCATTATGCGCCGAGAATGGAGTCTTTCTTTAACCGCTAGAGCTCCAGATAATGCTTTCCAGAGAAAATGTTTCAACTTAGACGGAGCCTTAATTTTCCATAATTTTTTCCACAAATTTTGTTCAACCGGCGGGATATGTTGCTGCGGGTTGGCGTTTAAGCTTTGTTGCAAGTCTAAAAACTTGTATCCACTTTTTGATGAGTAGAAATCGTCTTTTTCCAAACACCAAACCACCGAATCAGACCGCCCCTGAAATAACGCCATATTCAAAATCATGGTAGCATCCTCTTCTACAAACAGACTTTGGACCATGTTCACATTCCAGGCACCGGATAAGGGATTGATCAAGTCCACAACTCTGAGTGTAAGGTCGACCGGAGCCTCTTGACGATATCTTGGAGTTCTCGGGACTACATCTAGGATCCAATGGTCCAACCATACTTTAGTATCTACACCATTCCCAATCATATGAATTAGACCTTGTTTGAGCAAATTTCTACCATGTAGAATACTTTTCCATGCATAGGAGGGACGTCTTCCTGGACCACTGTTTAGGAAAGAAACCCTCGGAAAATAACGATGCTTCAAGATTTGACCTAACGGGGAATTAGGATTGTTCCAAAGTCTGAAAGCTTGTTTCCCAAGTAACGCTTGATTAAACATGGCTATGTCGTGAAAACCAAGACCTCCTAGCTCTTTTGATTTGCATAACTTTTTCCAGGCCACCCACGGGATCTTCTTCCTTGATTCTCCGCTACTCAACCAGAATTCTATCATCGCACTCGTCAGCTTAGAACATAACTCCTTAGGTAATTTAAAACATGACATGGCATAGACCAGGAGAGCGAGTCCTATCGATTTCAATAAGATCACTTTCCCACCATGAGAGAGAGATTTTGCAAACCACCCATTCAGACGACCCTGCAGTTTTTCACGCAAGAAACTCAAGAGCTTATGCTTGGATCCACTAAAGCATTCTGGAAGGCCCAGATATGAGCCTTCTCCTCCAAGTTTCATAATACCTAAGGCAGTTTTGACTTGCTCCTGCACTTCCAAAGGTACCTTTTTACCAAATATGATCGAGGATTTTGACTTATTGATCTCTTGACCCGAGGCCAATCCATAGATTTTCAAGCAATTCGAGATTTCTGAAGCTTCCAGAGCCGTCGCTTTGCACATGAGAAGACTATCATCGGCGAACAACAAATGATGAATAGATGGACTTCCGTCTGAAAGTTTGAGCCCATTAATTTTACCCGATGCTTCCGCGTTGTTGAGGCAGTAAACTAAGGCTTCAGCGTAAAGGATAATGAGAAAGGGGGAGAGCGGATCGCCTTGCCGTATACCCCGTTCCGGTTTGATAAAGTCGTGAGATCGTCCATTCAAAAGTACGGAGTAAGAAACTGTACTTACACATGACATAATCCATCGTATCCAAACTCGATCAAATCCAAGTTTCTCCATCAAAGTTTCGAGAAAGTTCCATTCCACTCTATCGTATGCTTTTGACATATCGGTTTTGACCGCCATGTACTCCTCCGTCACCTTTTCATTAGTCATGAGACCATGGACCAACAATATCCCAATATTTCTGGTAGAAAACACCCGTAAGACTATCCTCCCCTGGAGCACCACTACTCTTAACCGTGAAAGCAGCTTTTTTAATTTCGTCTATCGAAACTGGAGCCGTGATGGACGAATTGATTTATGGGGTAATGCGGCCGATCATCCCTTCAAAAACAGAGTCCAAATCGAAAGGATTGGAACTTAAGAATAATTCTTTGAAATACTCTACCGCTATGTTGACTTTGGAACCCTCAGAGAAGTGTTCCCGATTTTCTTCATCCAGGAGCATAAGGATTTTATTTTGCAATTTCTTCCCTTTGACATAATTATGAAACTATTTTGTGTTCAAATCCCCAGCTTTCAGCCATTGTTCCCGACTTCTCTGCCTCCAGAAACGTTCCTCCTCTCGGTAAGCTTCGGCTAATTCTCTTTTTAATCTCTTCATGTGACCATAGTTTGGTCTTAGTTTAGCATATTCCTTCTGGAGATGCATATGTAACCGCTCAATCTTCTCTTTGGAGTTGATGTTTGAAGTTTTTTTCCGCTGCGCAATTTCTCTTCTACACATGACAATCCGATCCATTACTGATAATCCATCTGCATTCTCACCTCCCCTTCCTTTACGTACAACGTCCTCAAAACCATCTTTTTGGTGAGTCTTTTATCGAAAAAGAACCTACCTCTACCAGGTTCCTCACTTTCCAGAGCAAAGCAAGTTCGTATTGGCCTATGATCTGAAGCCCATAGATTCATATATTCGACGTTGGATCTCGGAAAAAGGTTAAACCATTGATCATTACCAAAACTACGATCTAATCTGCATTAAATCCAACCCTTTTCTCTCCATGCTACCCAAGATAGATTGTTACCGCAACTTCTCATCTCTCTGATTTTGCAATTCTGAGCCATGTTTCTAAAACCCCAGAACGTTGATTCACTACGTAACGCACCTCCTAGTTTTTCCTCATTCGACATGAGTTCATTGAAATCACTTGTGAGTATCCATGGATCGTCTCGATTCGTACCAATGCTTTCAAGTTGATCCCACACAAACTGTCTTTGGGCCCTTACCGGATCTCCGTAAACACACGACAAAAAGAATTGCAGAGATCCCATCCCAATTCTCATGTCTATCACACGCTTATTTTTTGATAAGACCTCAACATCAAAACTCTTTTTCCACATCACCGCCAAACCACCACTTAAACCTACCGGCTCAAGCGTAACCACTTTATCATAACCTAGACTCTTAGACAAATTAGAAATACACGCAAACTTCTGTTTAGTTTCCATTAAAAACCAAAAATCAGGGAAATACTTCCTTCGAAGTCCCCGAATCCTCTGAACTGTCTCGGTGCTTCCTGCTCCTTGACAGTTCCAACTCAGTATGCTCATTGGGGTAGCAGCGGCTTCAAACCGGAAGCCACCGTATTGTCCAAGGTTCTTGGTGATTTTGATGATGATTCTGAAACATTTTCTGTAGCTTTGCGTTTTATGATGTTTTTTATTACTGAAGAATGACCTCCAGAAAGAGCCGGTTTTACCGTAGCCCCAGGAGATGTACGCAACTTTCTCTTCCATGTCGGAGGTCTTCGGCGATCCTTTTTTCCGAGAGAGGAGTTTCCGGCGTTTGGTTCTCTTGATGAAACACCAATACGAAAATCCTTTGGACTCCTCTCTACATTGGATGTTAAGCTCAATGAGGAAGACACTTCCACGTCGTATAGATTCTCTAAGACAGGGAAAGGATCTGATTTTGCCGATTTGCCCTCTTTGATCTTTCCTCTTGTTGCTGGTGAAATATCTTCTTCGAAACCAAAGACGTGCCCTTTGCCTTTGTCTAGTTGAAAGGTGATCCTTGGCATTGATTCCGCAGACTTTTCTTCTAGAGATTGTTGTACTCGGAGAACTCTAGCTTGTCTTTCTGTTGGATCCGCGTAAGATACGTACTTAAGATCGATATTGCGCATTTCTCTAGAGTAACCTGGCCTTAGGGGAGGGAAACCAGGAGGTCCTGGAAGAGACAGGGCCTTGCTTCCTTCGACTTTGTCACTGGAGTTTGCCGGAAGAACTACCGCCATCTCAGAATTTAAGGATGCTTCCTTAGACCTCTGTTTTGGCTGGAGCCAGGGGCATCGCGGTTGTTCATGAGTGAGTCTTAGGCAATGGAAACAGCGTTTCCTCAGCTTCTCAAACTCGTACTCAATGTCCACGAAACCACCTCTTGGTAAGTTTAGCCTCTTTGTCTTTCTTGCGGGGTTGTCCACGTTGAGCCTCACCAATACTCGAACATATTCTGTTTTTTGCGAAACTTTTGGGTTATACGCGATCTCTTCGACTTTACCAATCACCTCTCCTAGCATTTTCATTGTCTCCAACGTATAGTGATTCGCCGGGATGTTCCTGATCCGAACCCAAACCTGGAGAGATGACAAGAAATCTTGAGGAAGATGTGGAATCCATCGTTCCATTAGCATAGTCCAATGATTATAGGACCAAGGACGGTCATTAAGCACGGTAATGAGATCTTCTTCCCTCTGGAAGATGAATTGAAATCTGTCTCGGGATAGAGCTATTCCCCTTACTCGATCATTCATGCGCCATACCCTAGGCATAGCCTCAATCATCCTGGCCATTGGTTGGCAATCAGGGTTGAGGAGGCGACCCATGATACTGAGAGCGTTTTCGTCGTAGACTCTAAATCTGGGGCTGTCAAGAAGGTTGAGGGGTTCATCGTCATCAATCGACATGTCTTTGATTGCCATGTGTAGGTTATCAGCCATTGATAGTGAAGAGGAACCAAACCGGAGAAGTACTTGACGGCGAATGTAAGAGAGTTTTGGGAGGAGGTCATCGCAGAAGCTAGAGAAACCGCATTTAATTATGCAATATTCAGCCACGAATTTTTGGGAAATCATTCTCTTGATTTGTCTAATTGACGCGAAAGGGTTGAAAAGGAAAGTTGACAATAAACACGAAGATATCTGGTGGGGAAGAAAGGAAAGAAAGATCGAAAAACTTACTATAAACTACCGTAGCAATCAAGCCGATATTGCAAGCTCCACCCAAAAATGGGGAAATGAAAATTTGAAATGGAAAAATCGAACCCTCTAGGACAACTAGAGGTGGCTGAGCGAAAGAAGATTACTTTTTGTTTGTGGATTTGGTGAGAGGATGATGCCTTTCCATGTGATTCTTTACCATCAGTTTGAACTTTCAAAACGCCATTTAAATCCCAAAGTTTTGGTTGACTTCTTTAAAATATGGTTAACTTTCGTTGACTCGGCCATTTTAGGCATGCCGTTAAATTTCCGTTAGCAATACGATTACGGGGTCAATTTTCCGTTAACAATCTTCGTTAGACAAAACGATGACGTTTTAAAAATAAAACAAAATGTCGAAAAAACATGAACTTTCAAATTGTGGACGAAAAAGCCTCAACTTTCCAAAAATGTTGTTTAAATCCCAAAGTTTTTGAGATTCCCATGTGATAACGTAAAAACAAAAAAAAAACCGTTTTCCTAGGTTGTGTGGCATCCCACACACACTTCGACGGTAAACCACAACCTCTAATGCTAACAAGCAAGTTTACATGCCCGGAAAGCGAGTCCATGAGATCAATCCACGATATACTATACGTTTTTTACGCTTTCATCCTAAGAGTTTCAAAGGATTGATTTTTTGTCAATCACTCGTCTAATTAAAGATAAACAAAAGGTACAAGAAATGTTTGTTTATCACTTGCACTCTTATTCTTAACTTCTTTGGTAATAACGTGTAGTGGAATGATCTAAAAGACACGATTTTCGCGCATGTAAGCTTTTTTGTTGGCATCAAAAGGGTTTGATATTGAGACTGCATAATTCTCTCCATGTTTGGACTTCATTCAAACTTGGAGAGGTTACTACGGTACACAAAGAATTCCCTCCACCCCATCTGCAATTGATCATCAACAAAACTAGAGATAACAAAGTGGAATTTTGATTCTAGAGATTAGTGAACGCAGTTGTGGATGAAGATTGTAGATGTAATACGATGTCTTGGATTGATCTCAAGGACTCGCTTTCCGTGCATGTAAACTTGCTTGTTAGCATTAGAGGTTGTGGTTTACCGTCGAAGTATGTGTGGGGTGCCACACAACCTAGGAAGACGGTTTTTTTGTTGTATGTTATCACATGGGAATCTCAAAAACTTTGGGATTTAAACATCATTTTTGGAAAGTTGAGATTTTTTCGTCACAATTTGAAAGTTCATGTTTTTCGACATTTTGTTTTATTTTTAAAACGTCGTCGTTTTGTCTAACGGAGATTGTTAACGAAAAATTGACTCCGTAATCGTATTGCTAACGAAAATTTAACGGCATGCCTAAAATGGCCGAGTCAACGAAAGTTAACCATATTTTAAAGAAGTCAACCAAAACTTTGGGATTTAAATGGCGTTTTGAAAGTTCAGAATTTTTTCGTCCATAATTTAAATGTTCAGGCTTTTTCTGACATTTTCCCCAATATTATTTTGTTGAATTATTGATGGGTTCTTTGAATTTTGTTTTACAATTTTCATAATGTATTCCGACTATTTAATAATTTCATTACTTTATGTTCGACATTTACTAAACCACTGAAATTGTCCAAACTCTACCACTGGCCATGTTCATTGGTGACACCGTCGTGTCTTAAGAAGTGTTCTTATAATATAAAATTATTAAAACACACACTCTCTTTTCCTTTTACTCAACTTTATACCTTCTCTTTCATCCTTTTACTCAACTTTATACCTTCTTTTTTATCATTTTACTCAACTTTAATTAAGAACACTCTCCAAAGGTGTCTAATTTTAGACACTCTCTCTCCTCTTTAAGAACACTTCATCATCATCTACTCAATTTTTATGAATTTTATATTTCAATATACCCCACAAAAACACTCTCTTTCTTTCTTTTACTCAAATTTTAATAATTTTATATTTTAAGAACACCCCATAAAACACCATAAGATCTCCAATAAACATGCCCTCGTTGTCTTTTTTTCTTGGGGGTCTAAAAACTCTATCACTCTCGTTCACTATTGTGGAACATGCCTAGACATTCGAGAATTAATTCAGTCAATTTTCACTGTTGTCGATTGAACAAATTCTTGAAACCACTAGAAAAAGAAATCTAAAATCACATCTACAAAACAACTGAGACATGTAGAATCTCGCATAGCATAGTGCAAAAATAGGTGACCTTCGTCTTCAAAAAAACCTACAATATGGTCGAAATAATCAAAAACTCAATACACTCTTAGTCTATATAGACTTATGAAACAAAATCAAAACTAAACCAACAAATCTGCTATATGAAAATAAGCAAAAAAAAAACCAAACATATTTGGAAACAAGAGACAAAATTAGAGATTTTAGCCATCCAAGGAAGGATAGAAGTTGCATTAGCTCTCAAGCCCGGCGAAAGCTTTAGGTGGCAACTACGAATGTTTTGAGAAACAAGCCTTTTGGTTTTATCCTCATTGATCCAAAACATACATTTATTACAAAACAACAACAAGAACATTCATTGATAACAAAGTCTCAGACATCCAAGGAAGGATAAAGAACATCATTGACTCTCAAGCCCGGCGAATGGCGATAGCCTTAGGCGGCCACTGTCAATGTTTTGAGAAACAATCCTTTTACATCTATCTTCACCGGCATGCAATTACTAAACAAACCAAGCTACTGATGAAAACAATTGACTGAAAAACATGAAAAGCGTAAATTCAGACAAGAAACAATGTAATTTAATTCGAATCCTAGGGATGGGATGTTTATATATATATATATATAGTGTGAAATAACCAACACATTTTTTTAAAAACAATTAATTAAATAATTAATTCGAATTAATAAGCCCATAATTATTAATTCTCAACGGTCAATTCAACAACATCAATAACCATCGGAACACAGAAATAAATCCAATAAAACCCCTAATCCAATTTAAACCGATTAAACCAAACTCCAATTCCAATAATCAATCTAACATTTCTAACAACTTAAACACCAGGTCTACTAAAATGCAACACATAAATAAATCATATCATCCTCCTCCTAATGCCTTGATTTCGCGATCACATTTTTCTTTTACCTGCAACATATGAGAAAACGAGTTGCA
Organism: Draba incana; assembly: GCA_963576765.1. NCBI lineage: Eukaryota > Viridiplantae > Streptophyta > Magnoliopsida > Brassicales > Brassicaceae > Draba > Draba incana. The sequence goes on along the minus strand of OY755211.1, from coordinate 21,338,634 downwards.
TAAGTATTTAATAAGATCATGTCGGGGGTAACGATCTTGGTATACGCAACAAGGACGTTGCGATCTGTTAGTTGGGGAGATTGTGACACCCCGGTTTCAGAGCATATGAGGTATATGCGATATATGCGGAGAGACTTAAAAGAATTGATTTGGCTACCTATATCACCAAAGTGCATTTATCTTTTCGGTCACAGGTATTGAGAGAACTCCAGAGTTAAGCGTGCTTGAACTGGAGTAGTCTCATGATGGGTGACCTACTGGGAAGTCATTTTCAGTATCGTGTGAGTGAGGACAAAACACGAGGAGAGATTGCGTGATGATTTGCAGGGTTAGTAAACAAGACTTCCGAGCCTCCCGGACTAACGCACCGACCGTCGGACATGGTGGGCCCACATGCCTGAGAGTGGACGGGGACAAAGGTCGGGGCGGTCGGGGCGTTAGTAAGAGAAAGAGGCATCACCAAATAAGTAGGGTTTATGTATTTGACTACAAGATGAATGGCTGAGATTTAGGGGATGATTGGTTGGGCTGTAAAATATGGTTACAGCCTTAAATTTAAGTTACAACCTTAAAATTTACCAATCACACTTAACTGATTTTAAAACTATAGCCTAAAAAAAAAATTGGTTGTAACTCCCTCGTATCCTACAGCCATATTTCCTATAGAAAAATAATGATGGATTGTACGTCTTGTTTTTTTTATTTTCCTTTTTATTATTCTTCATTTCCTTATATAGTACATATACTGATATACATATAATTATTAATACTATTATAGATATGCATAATAAATTCTATGTTATTTTGGTATTATATATCTAAAACTTTCCAATTATACTTTAATTTAAAATAATTATAGCCAAAACTCTACAACTACAACAAAAATGTCTACAACCCAAATTCTACAGCAAATAATCTACAGCTACTGAAAAAACATCTACAACCTAAATTCTACAGCAAATAATTTATACCTACAGTCCAACCAATTACCTCCCTTATTTCCTTAATTTAAGAACTCTAATTATATGGGCTTTCTCTAGGATGGCTAACTTAGTCCAGCCCGTTATCACATTGGACTTAAATGCAATAATATTGGAATGATCTGGAACACATTGGGTTTTGCGTGGCCGGCATTTAGAGGACATATCTCAACCCTCTCGAGTCTTGCAATAAATCTAGAATATTCGCTTTGAGCATCCACAAGGCGATAGAGGAGCAGGTGAGATAGATAAAAGCGTGACGTCTGATCTTCGTATGTAATGTAGCCATTGCAGCTCCACAATGGCTACTTAAAAGGTCTTTTTGAGGAGGAGAGGAATTTTACTGTGGTGTAGAATGCCCACTCTTCATCGACTTTGCCATATCCAGATACGATTAGTCACCCAATGATTGGTTGGGTTTCTTCTGTTTACTATGTTTTTGCTATATGTTTTGTGACTTGATGTTTAAAATTTTTCAGTTTATTCAATGCATCATTTTCAGTGAAAACAAAAAAATCTTAAAACATTGAACATACAAAAGAAGAAATGAACGTGGTGACTACTAAGACTATGAAAGAACAAAACATCAATGTAATGAATTACAAATCAAGAAAAAAAAATCACAACCAAAGATAAACGTAGATGAGTTAAGATAAACAAATTGTTGATAACAAAAGACAAAGATCATGAGACCTCGGCTCGAGGGGACTTACAATGATGAAGACCATGAGAGCATATCATCTTGTGGCTTATTGATTCTTACAAAAACATAAGACTCTCAACCTGAGTAATGTGGAGATACAAAAAAGCACGGTTCCGCGTTTCTTGCAACTTACCAGATTATGCCTTGCGATTCCTTTTATCACCACTTTTCTCACACTTTCTTTTCGGATCATAGCAGAGGACATAGTATGATGAATGACGCAATGAAAAAGGTGCCAAGATAAGCTCACCCGCATCATTGACGTTAACAAAACGATGAAGCTCATGTGCAATTGATGATGCGTAACTCGGCTGAGTTAAGGTTGTCCACAAACTAGGCAAAACAAAAACCTTCTTCGACCATTTATGTTTCAGTGCATCTTCTAGAACCCACAAAGCCAAACTATCATTAGCAAAAATTTCAGTGGGCGTGATGGCTAGCTTCCCCTCATACCTTATCATAGTCGTAAAAAAACCCCGAAGCAGATAATCGGTACCACCAGGTCCTTTGATAAGACCAAATTTCTCAGATCTAACATCAAAACTCATGAATGCATTTTCATTCTTTTTCTCATCAGAAACATCATAATATACAACACCATTGATACATATCTGGCTAAATCCAGGAAAGTAAGTATAATAATTATCTTCCATCATCTTCCACGAATTCTCATTTCCCAATGTCAAAACCTGATAAGCAGGCTTTGGTCCGGTCAAACACAACACTTTGTAAACACCATCAACAGGATCGTAGCACAGGAAATGTTTGATGACAAGACTTCTGGGTTCGAATTCGGACAATGCGATGGATATTGTGGTACTGGAATTGTATACCACAAGCTTAGAGGTACAAGCAGTTATGTAGCAAATCAAACCGTGAACAGAGGAAGAAGTGATTGTGAACTCATTTGCAGCCACTTTGTAAGAGGCTACAAAAGCTGCATCGCCTGAATTTTGGGTTTGAAGATATGAAAAGATGAAACAATCTTCTTCACACTTGAAAGTGAAAAAGAGACGATCCAATTCTCTTCTCTATCGCTGCCTTATCCAACATTTTAGACAGGACATTCATACATATCACGAATAGATAAGGCGAGAGCGGGCATCCTTGCCGTAACCCCCTTTCACTTCTAAAAAAACCAGCTAATTCACCGTTAACCTGAACAGAGAATGACGCTGTTGTGATACAAAGCTTTATCCAGTGAATGAACTTTTCTGGAATGTTCAAAGCAGAGAGAGTTTATCAACTCTGTAAAAACGGCCGTTGGACTGAATCAAAAGCTTTGGAAATGTCTATCTTGATCGCACATCTAGAAGAGACCGAATCCTTATGGTAATTCTTTACCAATTCGGACGCAAGAAGAACGTTTTCCATCAATAACCTCTCTTTCACGAAAGCGGATAGATTTGGAGCAATGAACTTCGGAAGGATCATTTTTAATCTATTCGCCAAGATTTTTGATGAAAGTAGAGATTGTTTCCATCCCCTACCTTTTGTTGCTTGATGAAAGTAGAGATTGTTTCCATCCCCTACCTTTAACCAATGCAATTTCGAATTTTGTCTGAGAAACTTTTCTTCTAATTCTGCTAACCGCTGCCATTTCGCGAACATTCGCGATTCCTCCTCCATGGCTTCTTGTGTGGGATTCAAAAAGGCTTTTCCTGGCATTTACATAAATCTTCAAGGGCAAGCTTCGTTCTTTCTGGTAAGTCTCCCAAATAATGCTTGCTTAGCTTTCTTAATTCTGGTTCTAAAGCTTTTAGCTTTTTCGATAGACGGAACATGGCTGATGTTGATGTGAATAGAGGTTCAGTATCTCCCCAGAACTTATCCATCAATTGCAAAAACCCAGGAGAACTAGTGAGAGCATTGGTGAACTTGAATGGCTTTCGAGGTTTTAGTGGAGCAGCCCTGATTTGAATGCGACAACGCGTATGATCTGAGCATCCCCCTGCTTCGAAAACAGAATAGGCTTGCGGGTAAGAATTAGGCCACGCTTCACTCATGAGTACACGGTCCAGCTTTTTGCAAATTAGACCTTCCTCTCGTTTATTACACCATGTAAACAATGGTCCATGAGATGCCATGTCGTTTAGAGAATTATAACGTACAATTAACTGGAAATCTCTCATACCCGAAGGTGTTGATGTATGTGTGAAGTTTGAGTGCTCCTCTCCTCTTCCTCTAAAATTTCGTTAAAATCTCCAAGGATCAACAACGGTTTGTCTCGAAACAATGGTGAGCCTTGATGAGCCTTTAAGTCTGCCCATAATTCTTTTCTTTCTTCAGTCTGGTTGGATGCATAAACGAAAGTGCAGAAGAATTCCTTGTCCATTCCTTCAAGTAACACCGAGCATGAAATCATTTGACCGCTTTTAAATATCGGAGTCACTCGCACCTTAGAACTCCATACTACCCAAATTCTTCTAAGCCTGTTATACTCATAATTTGTTAAACAAAACCAATCTTTAAACACCGTAGAAATACATAGCATCACCAATTTTTGGATGCCGGCTTTTCGATTACCGAAAGCTTGTATTTCAGAGATCGATAAACTATGTTCTGCTTTCTTAAGGTCAGGGCCTGATTTGAAAACGAGCAAAGCGAAAATAGCTTGGAAAGATGTATGTAAACCAAAGGAGGAAGGGGGTTTGGGGTTAAGACCTCTTGGTGAGTCGAACAAAGACAGTTGCCTAAAACTAATAGGGAGACTCCTCACAGTACGTTCTTCATTATGGGTGAGATGGATTCATGAACATTTAGTGCGGAAGAGCTCGCTTTGGACAGTGAAATCAACCTCAACATTAGGATCTTGGAGGTGGAAAAAACTTCTCAAATATCGGGAAATAGCAAAATCTTTTGTTAAGATAGAGGTGGGAAACGGGGCTTCAACCTCATTCTGGTATGATTGGTGGTCTTCGCAAGGAAGACTAATAGATATCTCGGGTACACGAGGCTTTATTAATCTCGGGATTAAGATGGACGCGTCGGTGGAGCAAGTTCTCAAAACACACAGGAGGAAAAAGCATTGCGAGGAGAGAAACAATGTTATTGAAGATGTCATAGCTGAACAGAGGAGGAAGGGAACGATGCATTGTGACGATATCGTCTTATGGCGGAAGAAGGATGATGTTTTTCACCCAAATTTCAACTCCAAGTTAACTTGGAATCTGGTTCGGGAGAATTCAATTATTCAAGATTGGTGGAAGGGAATATGGTTCACTCACGCAACACCAAAATATGCTTTCCACTCATGGCTTGCTACTCGTAATCGGTTAGCTACAGGTGATATCATGGAACGTTGGAGCAAACACAACTTGTGTGCTATGTCAGACTTCTCTAGAAACACGGGATCATCTCTATTTTGAATGCAGGTATACGGAGGGAGTGTGGAGAGAACTGGTTGGTAACCTCCTAGGTTCTAACTACACCACCAATTGGGACCGAATCCAAGAGATCTTGAACACGTCATCGCAAAATAAGATACAATTGTTTCTACTGCGATATGCTTTTCAAATCTCCTTTCACTCAATATGGGGGGAACGAAATAATCGGAGACATGAAGAACATTCAAGAACATCGACTCAACTCACGAGTATTATGGATAAGCAAATAAAGAATCGTTTATCGTCAATTCGAGAGATTGGAGACACAAGATACGAATGAGCAATGTCGACTTGGTTTGAAACTCGTTGATAGGGTTGAAATTAAAACACTAGCTTAAATTAAAGTTGCAATAGTTGTAAATTTTTTTTTTTTGTTTGGATTAATTTTACATTCAATTCAAAAAAAAAAAAGACATCCGGTCCGGTGGAAGACTCGGAGATGAACAATTTCATGAAATGTCGGCGGCGAATGATGGAAGCCCAAAGCTTCGATACGAAGAGGAACCTGGCTAGAGTTTTAACCGGTAATCGTTTGAGTATCTCCATTGTGAGATCGATCGGAAGCAGATCCGAGATTGTGCTCCGGTCATCTGAGATAGAGATTCCTCTTCTTTCATGGAGACTCAGAGATCGAGTCTTGGAGTGATAAGTTCTTATGCTCTCATCAAGCTTGGCTCTCTGCCTTTTCATGGCGGAGAGTAAAAAACAAAAGTGAAGATTTTGGTGTCACAGTAGAAAGTTTGAAAGTTTGCTGGAGAGAGAGAAGAGAAGAAGATTTGGAAGCGTTTGGGTTTTTGATAAAATAATCTCGCCTTCTCAAACGCTTCTGTACTTGATTAGAAAAGCTAACTCGATTGATACTCCGTTTCTTGGCTTAGGCCCTTCTAGTTGGCTTTCGTATAATTAATTGCTACGGTTTGATTTTAGGAAAGCAAATTATTGCTCTTTCCTTTCTTTCCCTCCTTATTTCCCCCGTATCCAGTATCCTTTCCTTATCCCCTCAATACGTGTTTATCAAGCTCACACAAAAGATATGATTTTGCAAAATATCTTAACCTAGTATGTATATCACATCTTATGGAAGTTTTTAATATCCTCAGAGGACCTTACCTTACTCAGGGCATCACTACAAACCCATGGGCTGTGAAACTCAGAAACATAAGCTTGATATCTTATATTTCATTTATAAAATTTATCAAATCTCGTCAACCCATTGATACCCTCTTTCCAATAATAACAACAATCTCCTCTTTTTACTCAAATTTTATTAATTTTATATTTAAAAACACCTCATCTTTTTACAAAAAAACACTCTCTTTCTTCCTATTCCTCAAATTTTAATAATTTTATATTATATGATACCCACGAAGTATCACCGTTGATCATGCTCTTATAATGCGAGCCACAAATATAACATTTCATGGTTTATCGAAACTAAGACCAACAACCTTCTTGTATCCCATGTTTGAAACATATTTGATTTTGGAGTTCAAAACTTATGGTACTAACCTACTAACGTCTTTCTTGGTATGGTTTAATATCTATAGTCTATACTATAATAGTTGTTAATTCACTATACCAATAAAAACTCGGGGAATTTGCCAAAATATGTCATATTCATTCGGACAATATCCCAATAGACTTTTATTCATTTTTTACTATTTTTTGACAATACTACCCTTATTTTAAATAAAAATAATTCAAATATAAGGTTTTAAAATTCTTAAAAAATCTAACAATTATAATCATGTCATGAATAACACATTTCTATAAAATTTTGTATTTTTGAAAGTTGAAAATCATGTGTTAAAATGATTTTAGTTTTCCCTTCTACGGCTGATTTTAGTAGTAGATTTGAGATTCTCCCTATGTCACATAAATTACCGAGTGTAGAAACAAGTTTCTACCACATTCTAACTTCGCAAGGAACACCATTTCCACGACTTAGACTCACTCTACCGAACGCAGATAATACCTTATGCCGCCTACTTCTACCAATATAACAACCATCTACTGAATAGTAGAATGTAGTTTCTGGATAATTAGTTACAATTTCTTTAAATCTAAGATTGAATATTTGTTTCCTAAAATAAAGTTTTGGAAAGATATTCAAGATAATTTAAGATTTTTTAAAAATATTTTATGTGTGTTTTTTTTTAACATAATTTATCTTTTAGATATTCGTTGAGTACTTTTTTATAAATATTTTATGTATTAGTTGTCCCTTAACATGGTGAAGAACTCGATATGGATTTAGGAACGAGTTATGTTGATAGGACGCATGTTAGTGGGAGTGAAGAAGTGGGTAATGTAGTAGAAGATAGGTATGTGGATATGGTGAATGATGCATTTCGTGTTAACGTTAGTTTTGATAACTATCATCAGGATGGTAGTTATCAAAATGTAGACGAACAGGTACGAAATCATTCCAAAAAATTCTACGACTTGTTGGATGGAGCGAATACTCCATTATACGATGGTTGTCGTGAAGGTCACTCACAGTTATCCTTAGCTGCTCGAATCATGCAAAATAAAGCAGATCATAATATGAGTGAAAAGTTAGTGGATTCGATATGCGGAATCTTGACAGATTATTTACCTGAAGGAAACCACGGTATCTTAACCGAGCTGATTTCCACGGTATCTTAACTGATATCATAGAACTCGAGTATGAGGGGGTGGTTAATTTGAGAATCAGACTTTTTAAGTGTAAGTGGTACGACCCGGTGATCGGTAAAGGAACTCGGAAGAGCAACGGTGGCATTGTAGACGTTCTTCAATCGAGAAGATATAATAAATATGAACCTTTTATTTTAGGTAAGTTCATCATGCATATCTCTCCGTTTATCACTTTCTCAATACCATATATATATATGTCTGTCTATGTCTGACTACTTCTATATTTTGATATTGCACAGCCTCTCAAGCGGATCAAGTTTGTTATATCCTGTACCCATACCTGCAGAAACCGAGACATTTATGGCTAAATGTTGTTAAAGTCAACCCGAGGGGAAATATTTCAGGAGATTATGTAAACACGGAACCGACTCTTTTACAACAACAAACTGATGATCATGTAATGCTGACTACAATTGAAGATCTTGTAGTTGAAAATTCGTTACAAGGAGCAAACCCAGTTAATCTTGATTACGATGTCGGCGATGCGGAACCAGTCGACGAATTCCTGTGTAACTTATCAGATTTCTGAGGACGACGATGCGGAAGATGAAGACCCTACTAATTATGAGAAGATTATTTTCTGTTTTTGTATGTTATTTAAGTTTACTTTTGTTAAATATTATTAAAAAAATACTTAAATTTGCTACTGATTAACTACTAATTACCTACTAATTTCATTAGTTATGTCCAAATTTGGGCTTAATTAACCCGGGTTAACTTAACCGCCCAAATTTGGGCCAAAATTTTGTTAAGCCAGCCCATAATTTTGTTAAGCCCGCCCAATCTGAAAAGAGAGAAGAGGGAAAAAGCCCTAATCTTTTCTCTTCCTTGTGTAAACACGCAGCCAACACTCGAGCTCTCTCTCTCTTTTCTCTCTCGTGCAAAAAAACCCTAACTGTTTATCTTCTTCGTCGATTCAACGAAATCAAGTTCTCTCTCTCTCTTTTCATCTCCTCGTCGATTCACGACTGGAGAAGCTCTATCTCTCTCTTTTCATCTTCCTCAACGAAATCAAGTTCTCTCTCTGTTGCGATGGCCGGAGGAAAGAGGAAACGCGTTCTCGTCAAGCCCACTGCTTGCAGAGTGAGAGCACCGGCGAATCTGCCCACGAGATACGATTTCAGCCTTCTCAGTCGCATATTCTGGGAATCGAGCCGCTACATCTCAATCGAGTCAACAACAACAAAGATCTCAAGCTTCTCCATTTCAGCCTTCTCAGTCGTCTCCAGTTCAAGCAACTCCATCGCATCCATCTCGAGTAACTTTATCCCCTCACAGTTCTCAAGCTCAGAATTCAGCCATGGCAGAAGAAGATGAAATCCTTTCTGATGGCGAAGCTGAAGCTCCGATTGAACCTAATCTCTCTGAAGACCAGATGCAGGCTTTGAACTCACTGCTACTTGCACCAAGACCAAAGCAAATAACTATCCTAGATCCTGACCTCATCGAGCCTAATTCCACATGGTAAGTGCTTCAGGTTTGTTTAAGTTTCAATTCCTTTTGCTTGTTTTGAGATGCTTCGTTTGATTCTGTAATAGTAGTTAGGGTTGAATTGTTTTCAATATTGAACTGTTTCTGAGTAATTAATGACAAGTCATTTAGCATAAAAACTTGTTTGATTCGTGATTGCTAATTGTCTGTTAGAAGCTGTCTGGTATACTCTCTGTTTGATTCGTGATTGCTGATTGTCTGTGAGAAACTTGTTTGAGCCATTTCTGTTCTGTTTGAGCCATTGTATGTCTCTGATTCATGTTTATGTCCTTTTAGGTTTGGTTATGTCAAGTCCAAACTCACCCGGCAGATTACCAAGGTTTTCACCAACAAGTTTGATGGCCCCTACTTCAGTTGGTCCTGTGTACTGAGGCATAGACAAGAACGATACTTCGTTGAATTCGCGGTAATGTTCTGTAACACTCTCATGTTTACTTGTTTTTGTTTTTTGGATCACTAACACTTGTTTCTGATGCATACTTGTTTCTGTTTTTGGATTACTAACACTTTCATGTTTCTGTTTTTTTGTAGAAAAAACACAGATGGGATCCATCATTAACTGGTTTAGTACAAGAGCACTTTGAGTCCATCATTCAACTTCGCCTGAAGGACATGGTCAGCTCTGCGAAGTGTAGTGACGAGCAGCCGAAATGGATCACCGATGATCTCTGGGCTGAGATGAAGCTTCATTGGAGCACTGAAGAACAAATGGCTAAGAGTTCAACTACATCAGCAGCTCGGATGTCTGACTGTAGAGGTCTCGGTCCTCATAAACATTCCTCGGGACAAAAGTCTTACACACAACTCGAACAGGAAATGGTTAGTGACTTTAATGTTCTATTTTGCTTGAATCTGTCATAATTGGTTTTCTTTGTTAATGTTTGTCATGTTCACTTTTGTGTTCCTGTTTTAATCTTCGTATTTTGCTCATTTCTTCAGATAGTTGAAAAGGGAAGAGCGGTGAGTTGGGGTGAAGTCTTCATCAGGGCTCACACAAGGAAAGATAGAACCTTTGTGGATTTGAAAGCTCAGCAAGTAGCAGAGGCGTATATCAAGAAGAAGGACGCCAAGTTGTCTGAACTTGACGTGGATAACACAGAGATTTCGGATGGGCGTCATCCAAAGCTTTCTCTGGAAGAGGATAATGAGATATTTTTAGAGGTGATGTGCTTTGTTTATCCTTGGGATTGTCCTTTCTTTATGTTTGGCTTTGTGTTTGAAAACTGTTTGAGATTAATTGTCTTCCTTTTTTTTTTGTAGTCCACAGTCACAAACGATAGAGGAGACGTTTTTGGCATTGGAAGCCTCAGGAATCAGCTTAAGGGAAATCAAGGGAAACCGCAAAGCTCGTCTGCTTTCACGCAATTGCAACAACAGCTTCAAGACGCTCAACGACAAATAGAGGAACAAGCTGCTCTTATTGCACAGCAAGAAGAAGAACATGCTCGAGTTGCAGCTGCTCAAAAGGCTCAGATCGCCGAGTTAAGCGTAGTGAAAAAGTTCCTGACCACAGACAAGAGATTTCTCGCATTTCTCACCAAAGAAACTGAAGCTGAAGCCGAACCCAGTGTTGCTGCTGCTGCTGATCCACTTACTTAAAGGTTGTAGCTTCTCTCCTATTCTCTACTACTGATGAAACTTCTCATGTCACCTTAAAACTTGAAACTTTTCTTTTGGTGTTTGTAATGATTACAACTCCTTAACAGTTGGAGTTGTTTGTACTTTTATGTTATTTTTGTTAAGACATGAAACTTATTTTGGTGTTTCAAATTGTGTTTGAACTTATGTTTCTTTTGTTTAATGGGAATTTCATCTTTTGTTTACCATCTAATTGAAGACGAAATTGTATTACATTGTTTAAATTAGCCACAAACCAATAGCAAAACAGTAGCAATAATCAGTGGTAATTTAGTAGCAGAATAGTAGTTAACAAAACTCACAAATCAGTAGCAAATTAGTAGCCACAATTTGCGACTCACTCAAAAACCAGTAGTCAATTAGTAGCCAAAATTTGCGAATCCCAGGCCAGTAGCAAATTAGTAGCCAAATTTTGCGACTTATAAAGGTGTAGTAGCAACAAATCAGTCGTAACTCAGTAGCAGAGTTAACGACTGATTGCCTACTGTCTTACGACTGTGAAAATTGGTAGTTAATCAGTCGCAAATATGCTACTGATTAACGACTTCCTGGATTAGCGACGAGAGGTTTTACTACTGCAATATTCAGTCGTTAATCAGTCGTTACTTGGGGTTTCGCTACTGATTAACTACTATTTATGCAGTAGCAAAAACACAGTATTCTTGTAGTGGGTTGATCTGCTCCCAGGTTATCTATTAGTCATAGACTTAGATTAAACCTTGTGATAGTGGTCATTAACGTTCCTGCTGATGTGGCTCATGTCCTGGTTATAATCATCATTTCCCATACAGTTTTGACTCAATGAAAACAAAAACTTGAAAATCCAAGTTAAAACTCAAAAACAAAAAGTTTGGGGAAAAATTCGGCGCAAAAACTTTGGATCAACAACAAGGTAAATTCATTAGTAATGAGTAAACATCCCCCCAGACTTAAATCGCACCGTCCCGGTGTGACAAAGTAAGAAAAGGATGATATAAAGAACAAATGATGAAATAAATTGATCAAAAACTGAAGCAAAGTAAAATTTGTTGAAATATAATCATATTCTCATAAACTAAAGTCACATTAACATTAGTTAGTTACTTAATCAAGAGACACAAATTGTCTTGTTCAAGAGTTGTGTCTTAAATTAAGAGTCATGTTTTTTACTTATTACAAAACACATCTTTTCATTTGTATAAGTATGTGATCAAGTTTTCTGTTTCTTGCATCACAAGAAGTTGTAATACGTTTCAAGTTATTAATACAAGTTTCGATTACAACATATACTATGTTTTTTCTTTCATCTCGTAAACATCATCAAACACAAAACATTAACATAGTATCAAAGCTTTACGGTTGAGAGGACAAGAGAGAAAGCACTAAATTAGAGAGAAAGAGGCAAGAAGAAGAACATATACGTCTCAGCAAAAAGTCGAGACGATGCAAGGCTCTTCACATCAAGTGATCCCTATATTCAATGGGGAGAAGTATGACTTCTGGAGCATTAAGATGGCAACCATACTCCGAACCAGAAAGTTATGGTCGGTGGTTGTCGAAGGCATACCGCCTGAACCGGTGGAAGGAGAAGAAACCCCTGCATCACAGAGAACAAAGACCTTTAGAGAAGAAGCGGTTACGAACGATACGGTGGCTTTGCAAACTCTGCAAACTACCGTAACGGATCAAATCTTCTCATGCATTGCAGCATCATCAACGTCAAAGGAGGCGTAGGATGCACTGAAAGATGAGTATGAAGGCTCTCCTCAAGTTCGATTGGTTCAACTCCAATCGTTGCGCAAAGAGTACGAAAATCTGAAAATGTATGATGGTGATGACATCAAAACATTCACTGATAAGTTAGTTGTTTTGGAAAATCAATTAACTTATCATGGAGAGAAGAAATCAAGTTCACAACTCATACAGAAGATACTCATCTCTCTCCCAGCCAAATTCGATAGCATCGTTAGTGTTCTAGAGCAAACTCGCGATCTAGATTCACTAACAATGTCAAAACTTGATGTCAGCCTTTTTATACACAGGGCCATCAAAAACCCCTCGTGTACGTTGTAGCACAAAGGGTTATCGTATCCACAGGGAGGTTTGATTGATACACTAGGATTGCAATGATCCATTCTTAAGCTAGAGCGATGCTTTTTACAAGTAAATAAAAGATGGAACTATGTAACATGTGATGAGGATGGTTTTAATTTACAAGTTCTCAAAGAGACGAGAGTTAGGCCATGGAAATTCTTATAGGCAATGAATCAAAGATTATCACAACTGTCAAAGTTCTATCACGCACCGTTCTAGAACTCAAACACGAAAGTATAACCAACTAACTGTCGTTACGAAGGCTATATATATTTAGACCCTCATGAATCATCGAATCTAAACACGCATTTAGCACGAGTTCGATATGTTCACAAAATCCCTAAGCCAAATATTCTTTGCGAATAGGTAACCTTGCCCATTTAGACTAGATTCAGGTTATTAATCCCACTGTCGTGGCTAACCAACAATCCTAAAATCAAGATTCTAGGTGATCAAGCTAGATTCAAGCATTGAGAACAGTCTAAACGAAGAACTAACGGATAACCTTGACAGATCTTCGATTTTATTGATTTCTCATCAAAACCCATGAAATCTCCATGTCCTAACAAGTAATTTACTCAGAAATAGATGAAGAAATCATAATAACTGAATAGAATTTCATAAAAGAGTTAGAGTTTAGAAGATACAAAGAGTTTGTAGGTGAAGAACACATGGATCTCCCTCCAAGATCTTCGAAATCTCTCTCTCTCTCTCTCTCTCTCTCTCTCTCTCTCTCCGAAATAGATCTAGTTTTTACAAGTTTTCTAGATACATTACAATGAAAACAAAACAAAACTATTTATAGAAGTGCCCAAAATTAGGTCTGCAGGTCCGCCGTCGATCGACATTAAAGGCGTGTCGATCGACACGGGACTCTCTGGAGATTTTCTATGCTTCGTCATGAATTCCTCTGTTTTAAAGATTCCTGTCGATCGACACAGTTTCCTGTCGATCGACGGGAAATGTTGTTCCAGAGACCCTCCGGTACAACGGCCATATCTCCTGAACCATAGATCGGAATGACCTCAAACCACTTCCATTGGAAAGCTATCTCAAATACCTACAACTTTCAGGAAGACCTCGGAAGCTAAATCCAAATGCAAACCGTTCTTGTAAGTCGATATTTGAAGCACTTCGGATGGTTTCGGCACAAACGACTATTTTCCTGCAAAACACTACAAAAGACACACAAATACAAAATATACTATACAAAACCGACTTATATCATGGTTAAAAACGGGTAAAAACCATGATATATCACCCCCCCCAGACTTAGCATTTGCTTGGCCTCAAGCAAAACATACACCAAGAATGTGAAAGAGGTTTGAAAACATAGAACATACCTTCTTTCGATGCAGCGAATTGACCTTTCCAAAACCAACCCGAATCAGACCACCATGTACTTCTCCGCAGATACACACAACCTTCCAAATCCATCCACCACTTCGCAGCATAATCCGTTAGTCTTCATCGCTTGATCTCAATGTTCTCAAAGCCATGAACCTTCTAGACTCATTCCCATACTATACCGCGATAAATCAACCTAAACAACACTTGGTAATCTACCTCTCCCCCAGACTTATTTCGTTCTATATTTACATATATACATACTTTTTTTTTGTGATTGTCGAACTCAAAGCAGTGCATATTTCACTAATGTTGTTCCTTGTTAGGAGACAGGGTCGTGACTCACTACTATTGTTCCTTGTGAGGAGACAGGTTCGTGAGATTGCTCGTCCTCTACATCCTTTTTAAGGGACTCAGACTGCTGCTTTTGAGCTGGGTGATCATCTCGAGTACAGATTCACTGGATTTATTCCTCATCTTGTACTCAAGAACTATCATTTCACCCCAATCCTAGTAATAATTTATTTACATGTATATATTTTGTATATATGGGGAGAGGAGTACCATTACTTTCAACAAAGGGTTGCATTTATCAGGTACGAATGAGGAGTCAAGCTCAATGGACATCGATCCCAAAGAGTATCGTGCAATAGCTCTGACTTGGCGGATTATACTGGAAGTAACTGATGTTTCCGGTCAACTGGTCAATCCTTGGATTTTTCATTAGTCTTAACTCTGAAACTGATCCTGGAAGAATGGTCACATGTTGAAAAAAAACAAAAGAAGGGTTGTTCTACTAATTTTGACTCAATAAAACAAGAAAAAATATTTTCAAAAATTTGAGTCAAAATCAAAACAAAAAGAAACCCGTCAGTACTTCCTCCCCCAGACTTAACCAACACTGTCCCCAGTGTTATCAAGCCCGAGATTGGTAAAATAAATCAAATGAAATGCGCACTTGATCAAAGAAATACAAAATTTACCATTTTTGGGGTCCTGTCGATCGACACTAACTTCTGTCGATCGACATACCATGTTCTGCCTTAGACCGTTGTGTTGTTGAAATCTTTAAAACGACCCTGTCGATCGACATAGTGTATTATGTGTCGATCGACAGAGTATTTTAAAGATTTAGATGGTTTCTCTAGAGGTCCTCGTGTCGATCGACAGAGAATCATGTCGATCGACAGTGCTGGCTCTGTCCAAACTTCGTATTTGTCGACTTCTCGCAAAGTGTCTGGTTCGAAGCCCGAAGTTGTCCAAACCTGCATCTACTGACATTCAACAAACGATCAACGGGAACAACTTATTGCATTTCTTAAATAAAAATTCAAGTTCACTTAGCATTTGAAATTTCAACTAAAAATCCTAAATAAAAGTACAAATTGAAAAACAAATGGGTTGACTCCCATTAAGCGCTCATTTTAAGTCATTAGCTTGACTATGGATAGGTTTGGGGAGGTCCCCAATGGCGCGTTTAACGTCACTAGCTTGACGGTTGCTTCATCTTTGTCACTTCCTTCTAGAACAAAAGAGAAAAGATTAACAACAAAAGGGAATAAAAATAAAACTCTAGCCTTAAGAAGAATCAAAATCCCAATGATCAATGCAAAAACCTCCCCGGCAACGGCGCCATTTTTGATGTCAGCCTTTTTATACACAGGGCCATCAAAAACCCCTCGTGTACGTTGTAGCACAAAGGGTTATCGTATCCACAGGGAGGTTTGATTGATACACTAGGATTGCAATGATCCATTCTTAAGCTAGAGCGATGCTTTTTACAAGTAAATAAAAGATGGAACTATGTAACATGTGATGAGGATGGTTTTAATTTACAAGTTCTCAAAGAGACGAGAGTTAGGCCATGGAAATTCTTATAGGCAATGAATCAAAGATTATCACAACTGTCAAAGTTCTATCACGCACCGTTCTAGAACTCAAACACGAAAGTATAACCAACTAACTGTCGTTACGAAGGCTATATATATTTAGACCCTCATGAATCATCGAATCTAAACACGCATTTAGCACGAGTTCGATATGTTCACAAAATCCCTAAGCCAAATATTCTTTGCGAATAGGTAACCTTGCCCATTTAGACTAGATTCAGGTTATTAATCCCACTGTCGTGGCTAACCAACAATCCTAGAATCAAGATTCTAGGTGATCAAGCTAGATTCAAGCATTGAGAACAGTCTAAACGAAGAACTAACGGATAACCTTGACAGATCTTCGATTTTATTGATTTCTCATCAAAACCCATGAAATCTCCATGTCCTAACAAGTAATTTACTCAGCAATAGATGAAGAAATCATAATAACTGAATAGAATTTCATAAAAGAGTTAGAGTTTAGAAGATACAAAGAGTTTGTAGGTGAAGAACACATGGATCTCCCTCCAAGATCTTCGAAATCTCTCTCTCTCTCTCTCTCCGAAATAGATCTAGTTTTTACAAGTTTTCTAGATACATTACAATGAAAACAAAACAAAACTATTTATAGAAGTGCCCAAAATTAGGTCTGCAGGTCCGCCGTCGATCGACATTAAAGGCGTGTCGATCGACACGGGACTCTCTGGAGATTTTCTATGCTTCGTCATGAATTCCTCTGTTTTAAAGATTCCTGTCGATCGACACAGTTTCCTGTCGATCGACGGGAAATGTTGTTCCAGAGACCCTCCGGTAAAACGGCCATATCTCCTGAACCATAGATTGGAATGACCTCAAACCACTTCCATTGGAAAGCTATCGCAAATACCTACAACTTTTATGAAGACCTCTGAAGCTATATCCAAATGGAAATCGTTCTTTTAAGTCGATCTTTGAAGCACTTCGGATGGTTTCGGCACAAACGACTATTTTCCTGCAAAACACTACAAAAGACACACAAATACAAAATATACTATACAAAACCGACTTATATCATGGTTAAAAACGGGTAAAAACCATGATATATCAAAACTCATTGGTATCTTAAAGGCACAAGAAGCCAGAGTTGCTGCAAGAGAAGAAAGCACAAATGAGGGAGCATTTTATGTTTTCTCTAAAGGAAGAGAATCCGGTTTCAAAAAGGACAACACCAAGAACCGTGATAATCAAGGCAAGAAGTGGTGTGAGTTTTGCAAGAAGGGCAATCACACAGAAGAAGAGTGTTGGTCGAAACCGAAGAAAAATGATCAAAGCAAAAATCAGAAGAGTAACAAAATTTGTTACAAATGTGGTAGGATCGGCCACTACTCAAATGTGTGTCGCTCTAAGAATAAAGAGAGAGCACATGTAAGTCTCGAAGAAGAAGACTTGAATGAAGATCATATGCTGTTTAGTGCAAGTGAGGAAGGATCAACACCGTTAAGAGAAGACGTTTGGTTGGTGGACAGCGGCTGCACAAACTATATGACGAAAGAAGACAGATACTTCTCAAACATCAACAGAAGTATCAAGGTGCCGATAAGAGTTGGCAATGGAGATATAGTCATGACAGCCGGTAAAGGAGATATTACCGTCATGACGAGCCATGGCAAAAGAAACATCAAGAATGTTTTTTAGTGCTTGGTTTGGAGAAGAACCTATTGAGTGTTCCTCAAATCATCTCAAGCGGCTATCGAGTATGTTTTGAAGATAAGAGATGCATCATACAAGATGCAAATGGCAAGAAGATCATGAACATTGGTATGACGAACAAAAGCTTCAAGATCAAGTTAATGTCAATCGAGGAAGAAGCCATGACGGCAAATGTTCATATGGAGGAAACATGGCACAAGAGACTTAGTCATGTAGGCAAAAGGCGCTTACAAGAAATGCAAGACAAAGATCTGGTAAAAGGGTTACCAAGTTTTAAAGTCAATAAGGAAGCATGCAAGGCTTGTAATCTTGGAAAGCAATCACGCAAGAGCTTTCCATAAGAATCTCAAACTAAGACGAGAGGAAAGCTTGAGATTGTGCATACGGATGTATGTGGAACGATGCAAAACCAATCAATCGATGGAAGCCGCTACTACGTATTGTTTTTGGATGACTATACTCACATGTGTTGGGTATACTTCCTAAAACAAAAGTCAGAGACCTTCTTAATGTTTAAGAAGTTCAAAGCGATGGTTGAGAAGTAATATGAATGTACCATCAAAAACTTAAGATCCGATGGTGGCGGTGAATTCACATCTCACGAGTTCAACCGGTTCTGTGAAGAAGTAGGCATCAATAGGCAAATCACATTGCCTTACTCGCCACAACAAAATGGTGCCGCATAACGCAAGAATAGATCATTGGTGGAGATGGCGAGATCAATAATTGTTGAGCAAGACTTACCGCTCAAGTTATGTGCAGAAGCTGTTTACACCTCAACATACTTGCAAAATCATTTACCAACAAAGGCGATCGAAGATGATGTGAGACCAATGGAGAAATGGTGTGGGCACAAACCAAACGTGTCACACTTAAGGTTATTTGGAAGTATATGTTATGTACATATACCGGATCAGAAAAGAAGAAAGCAAGACGCAAAGGCAAAGCGCGGGATTTTCATCGGCTATAGCAATCAAACCAAAGGCTATAGAATTTTTATCTTGGAGGATGAGAAGGTTGAAGTATCAAGAGATGTTATCTTTGAAGAAGATAAAAAGTGGGATTGGGATAGACAAGAAGAAGTTAAGAAAAACTTTGTCTTACCCATCGATGACGCAAAAGAACAAAAAGATCAACCACAAAGAATCTCGACCCCGAGTTTATCTCAAGATGATGATCATGAAGAAGAAGAAACTTCAGAGCCACCAAAGAAATACAAGTCCATGAAAGAGATCATGGAAAAGGCACCAAGAATGGAGAATGAAGAGGCGGCTCAAATCATAGAAGCTTGTCTCCTTGCTCATGAAGAACCACAAACTTATGATGAGGCTTGTGATAATGAAGAATGGGAAAAAGCCATGAATGAGGAGATAGAGATGATCGAGAAGAACAGAACATGGAAACTAGTAGACAAGCCAAAGAAGAAGAATGTGATAAGCGTGAAGTGGATCTACAAGATTAAGACGGATGCAAGCGGAAATCACATCAAGCACAAGGCGAGGCTAGTTGCGAGAGGTTTTTCTCAAAAATATTGAGTCGATTACCTTGAGACATTCGCCCCTGTCTCAAGACATGATACAATAAGAGCCTTACTTGCATATACGGCTCAAATGGAGTGAAGATTGTATCAAATGGATGTAAAGTCGGCATTTATGAATGGAGAGCTTGAAGAGGAAGCTTATATCACATAACCGCCTGGGTTTGTGATCAAAGGAAAAGAAGAAAAGGTGTTAAGGTTATACAAAGCCTTATATGGCCTCAAACAAGCCCCATGAGCATGGTATGGAAGAGTAGACTCTTATTTCATTCAAAATGGTTTTGAAATAAGTATGAATGATGCGGCTTTATACATCAAGAAGAGAAGTGGAGACGTGTTGATCGTGAGTCTATACGTCGATGATATCATCATCACCGGAAACAATGATCGTCTCATCAACTCATTTAAAGAGAATATGAGGAATGAGTTTGAGATGACGGATCTTGGTTTACTAAACTACTTTCTTGGTATGGAAGTAAACCAAGACGATCGTGGCATTTTTCTTTCACAAGAAAAGTATGCAAACAAACTTATTGATAAGTTTGGGATGAAAGAAAGCAAGAGTGTAAGTACACCACTTACACCACAAGGAAAAAGAGAAGAAGATGGAAAAGAGTATGGAGATCCAACGAAGCATATGAGCATTGTAGGAGGACTTTTGTACTTATGAGCATCAAGACCTGATCTGATGTATGCAAGCTCCTACTTATCAAGATACATGTCATCACCGCACATGAAACACTACCAAGAAGCCAAAAGAGTGTTAAGATACGTCAAGGGAACGTCAAGCTTTGGAGTGTCATTCACAAGTGCAAAAGTACCAAGGCTAATAGGCTACTCGGACAGCGATTGGAGTGGTTTTATTGAAGACAAGAAAAGCACCACAAGTTATGTCTTTAGTCTTGGATCGACTATGTTTTGTTGGCAATCATGCAAGCAGCAAACGGTGGCACAATCAACGGTGGAAGCAGAATACATAGCTGTATGTACAGCAACAAACCAAGCAATTTGGTTACAAAGACTCTTGGAAGACTTTGGTTTAAAGTTCGACGAAGGCATTCCCATCTTATGCGACAACAAGTCGGCAATAGCAATTGGAAGGAATCCGGTTCAACATAGAAGAACGAAACACATAGAGATCAAGTATCATTTCGTGAGAGAAGCCGAACACAAAGGACTCATTCAACTTGAGTACTGCAAAGGAGAAGATAAACTCGCGGACATACTTACAAAGGCCTTAAGTGTTTCAAGGTTTGAAGAACTTAGGAAGAAGCTTGGAGTGAAGCCGAGATATGATTAAGGGGGAGTGTTGAAATATAATCATATTCTCATAAACTAAAGTCACATTAACATTAGTTAGTTACTTAATCAATAGACACAAGTTGTCTTGTTCAAGAGTTGTGTCTTAAATTAAGAGTCATGTTTTTTACTTATTACAAAACACATCTTTTCATTTGTATAAGTATGTGATCAAGTTTTATGTTTCTTAAAACAAGTTTTTATAACAAGTTTCGATTACAACATATACTCTGTTTTTTCTTTCATCTTGTAAACATCATCAAACACAAAACATTAACAAAATTACCAAACTTCAGGATGGATTGGTCGGTCGACCTAATGAGAATCGGCCAACTATCTTAACGTTTAAACAGTTCTTGTTGATTTTCTTCCATTTTTCTACCTGTAAAAACCCAAAAAACAAGAAATAAAAAGCTCCTAAAATAAAACTTACCAGTGGGTTGCCTCTCACTCAGCGCTTCTTTAAAGTCAATAGCTTGACTTTGGATGGACTAGACATGTCAAGGTGGTCTTGGTCCATTGGAGTACACAATCGAGGTATCTCCATGATTATGAAGGTTGGCATCAATGGGGGTTGTGACATCAGCTCTATGGTGGTCTCCAGCAGTAGGCATTACTAAGAATCCTCCAGGATCATGAACAAGAGCAAAAGATTTTGAATTAAGCTCATGAGGTGAATGCCTCCTCTTCTTTGAATATTGCTCAAGTGTATTGTTTGATGCCTTCTTCTTGTGATAACTACTAGGTCTAGCTACTTCTTTGATAGATTTGGGTGGCTTGCCTGTAATATTTGTGATTTTTCGTTGCAAGATATCATGGTCTATGATCGCTGATGTTGAGTGTTGATCAGACGGTTTGCTTCGTTGGTCGACTAGACATGAGTCGGTCGACTGATAGTTCTGACTAGTTCTTCTTCCAATTTCTTCCAGCATCACATTCTCTTCAGCATAGGACTCCATATTAGATAACACCTATCTCTCTCTACAACTTCTTCCTTCGCCTCCTTCAGCTTGTTATCAGCACTTATGCTCCCTTTAGCAACATGGTGGGCTGTTTGATTGGGTGGTACTTCATCCACTTCATGTATTCATGTGGTCGCGCCAATGGAAAAACATTGAATTCCTAGCATTGGTGGGGGTTGTTGAAGTGTGATGTTTAGAGCTTTCTGCTTTACAACAGTTACTGGATCCTTGAATATGGTACTCAACTTAGGTTGAGTTATCAACTTTTCTTCTTCTCCAAGATCAAACACTTCATCCTCCTCGATTTCGGTTGCAGATACTTCATAATGAATCGTCTTATGGCTAGTTCTGCAGCTCAGCACAAAGCTTCTCGGACCTTCGAACTTCTTCGATATTCCACTCTTAAGAACCTCAGTACACTTCATAAAAATGTAATCCAATGCACCATAAAAACTAACCTCATCAGCAAATACTCTGTCGACAATGATGTTCACACACGGCAAATCCCGAAATTCGGTAACCGATGTAATTGTTCGACTTATTTTCTAATGCAGATCATTGATTGTCTCAACAGCTTCAGGATAGGGTGGTATGTCTATATAGACACGTTCACAGGGCTTTGGTTGAGAAAATTCACCGTTTTCCGCTTCTGGTTCCTTCAGTCGGCCGACTGAGTTAAGTGGTCGGTCGATTGTTCCTCCTGTGATGATTCCTCTTCTTTTTCTTCTTCCAAAATCAGTAACTCATCATATCTTGATCTTCTTCTAGTTACTTCACTCTCTTCTGTATTGATCTCTTCGACATATGACTTGAAATATGGATCAGTTTCACTTGGAAGAACGCCATCTTGTATTTTCATAGCTTCTTTATTATAAGCCACTTAAATGTTCATCTGCCTTAAGTGAGTCTTGATTGCTTCAATCTTGTTTCTCAAGTCTCCATAGGCTGCATCTATCTTGTTGTGTAGCTCTGCATTGCTCTTATGCAGTTCATGAAGAATCTCTAGGCACATGGACTCAGACTTGCTATCATCTTGTGGTTGCAAATCCTTTTCTTCAAGCTCTATGAGTTCCTTGGTCTCTGGATCGATTCCATAGTTTGGGACACGTATTTTTCCACTCCTAGTCTTGATAAAAACGCAGTGTTCTATTGGATTATGGTCAGTTCTTCTCGGAAGAGTACCTTGTTGTGCTTCTTGTGTCCAAACTAGTGTTGTGCAATCCTCTTCAAACTCGCTGTAGGTGTTGTCATGATACTGATGTCTTTGTTCTTCATACCCAACTCTTCTACCATAACTCATATTCACCATTGGATTGACTTGTTCATCAAAGTAGGCCATCTTCTTATCTCTTATCAGAATCTCCTCCATCATTTCTTTCAGCTCGTTGAGTTGCTCTTGGGTGGAATCTTGTTTGTTCTTCTTTATCATGGTCTCATTAGCGTTGTCGCTCTTGGAAAACCTCTCAATGACCTTGAGAGCGTTGGCATGATTCTGCCCTCTGAAGTTGCCGCCACTTGCTGAGTGAAGTGCTTGCTGGTACCTCGAATTTCCACCTTTAAAGAACATGTTCACAACTTGTGATTTTTTGAATCCGTGATGAGGAATGTCTCTTAGGTACCTCTTGAACTGTCTCCAAGTATCACTGAACGTCTCCAAATTGGCCTGCTGGAACGTGTCTATCTTTCTCCTCATCTCTTCAGACTTCACCTTATCAAAGAAGTGATTCAAGAACTCACTTCTTACCTCCTTCCACGTTTTTAATGAACAAGGCTCCAGTAGCTTCAACCATCTCAGTGTTGTGTCTCCTAGGGTGTGATGGAAAAGCTTACAACACAGCCACTCATGCGAATCACCATCAAAGTTGATGTTTCTAATCGTTTCTTCAAATACTTCAATGTGATCAAAAAGATCTTCACTTTTCAGCCCATAGTACATCTTATCTCTCACCATCTCCATGGTGCCAATATCGATCTGAAAATTTCGTCCATGCATTGGTGGCAACACGATCGCTGATCTTCTTTTGTAGAACTGAGCCGGTTTGAGTTCTTCTTCTTCGTTTGATTCTTTTGTTTGGAGAATATTTCCTTCATCATCCAAACGATTACCATCTGCATCCACTCTTTGTCCATAAGTATTGAGAATAATCTTTGTTGCTTGAGTGTTATTGATTGGGCTCCTCTTATTCTCTGCTGATTTATCGAGTTTCAGCTCTTCATCGGCCGACTGTTGAGATGAGTCAACCGACTGTGTTGATGAGTCGATCGACTGATGAGATGGGCTGGCCCACTGTGGCTTCTGATCTCCGTTTGCAATATGATCTCTCCTCTCCTTAATGGAAGTATTACTAACTGGTTCAAACATGCACCTGAAACACACTCATGAGAGAGAAAGGGACAAACCAACGAACAAACAAAGATAGAAACACGAATACCTCGAACAAATTCCTTAAATCTGCATATAACACCAGAGGTTTTCCTTGAATTGCTATATCTCCATCGTTTTTCATCTTTATGTTTAACTCTGAAAAGCTGAGATTGGTCGGTCGACCATTGACTTGATCTTTGGGATCCAAGTTGTCTTCTTCATCTATCATCTCTCCTCTAACATTCAATTTAATGTCTGCCATCTTCCTTGCCTCTTTCCTTCCTTCGTAGATCACCAAAATTGGCTCTGGGATCGAACCGGTCACTTCTGGGGTCAAGTCGGTCGACCAAATGGTTGGTCGGTCGACCAAAAGGTCAATTTTCCAACCAAAGGGATTGGTCAGCCGGCCTAAAATGTCAGTCGGCCAACCAAATGCACACGGTTTTTTTTTTTTCGCTCGATTGCTTACGCCTCACCTTTTTCTGATATTTGCAGCAGGTCCACATGCTCTGTATCACAAAACAAGAGGAAGAAGTGTTCTTTAGTAATCGAGAGAATAAAACCCGAAAAACAATTTCCTAAACCCTAAAATCTAAGACTAACACCGAAACTCTCCGGCAACGGCGCCAGAAAACTTGATGGTGTGAAGTTATTCACCTAAAATAACTGCAAGTGCACAGTGTACAGTTGTAGTATTTAGGTTATCGATCCTTCAGAGAGCTAGGGCTAATCTTAGATTGTTGTAGCTTAGGATTGTTTCAAGAAAATCAATGTGGTGTGATTAGGTAAACTAATGGAACTAACTTACTAACTAACTAACTAACTAATTGCAGTAGGTTGAATGAAATATTGGGAAATGTAGACTTAGGGTTTATTGATGGTGAATATGGATCATGCAAAAATCAATGAACAGGGGATCAGGAACTCAGAAGGAGATAATATAGAGATCCCTGTGTCCAGGCGATTCTACCTATGAGACTAAAGACTAGACCAGAAATTTCTTTTCAATCTATGGAATCTAGCTCATGCATTCAATATAGATTTGATTGTTCATAACCTACTCTAGCGAAATTTCTTTTGTCTAGAATAAGATTACCTACTAAAAACTTGATTCCAATCTTACTACCAACTCTCGTTGCATAGCTTAACCTAGCATCAATATTCTAAGTGGCTAGTTTAGAACAAGCATTAAGGACAGTCAAAATAGCAAGAGATCTATTCAGACATGGTGATTGAATCACAAATCATGTTTAAAGAAGTAGATATCATAAAGTAACCGTAGACAATAGAAGATCAGAGGGGTCATGATATCTCAGTAGAGTATGAATTAAGAACACCCTCCTTTACTTCTTCAGAGTCTTAGAACAATAACTGAAACGAAAAACACCTAGAACTAAGAAACAAGAGAACAATGAAACTATGAAACTTTTTAGGATGGTGGCTGTGAGAGTGGTGACGACCTCTGAGCTCCAAAACCTTCATTATATAGTGTTTATGTCGTAATTAGGGCTGCACCTCCTTTGGGAATGATTTGGGCTTCAGTTAGGACACAACGGGTCGGGTCTAGAACTCGCGTTTGGATGACATGTCTTCACTAATTGAGCCATATCTTGAGTTCCATATGTCCAAATGACTTGGTTCAAATTTAAAATGAAAGCTAACTTCCGTATCTTGAATTTGGTATGTATATGACCTTCTGGGTCGACCAATAGCTTAGTCAAATGTCGGTCGACTTTTTGAACTCCGTTTCTGTCTCTTCATCCAGTTTTGGCAGTGTTGCTCCAACTTCCTTTGTTTTAGCTTCTTTTGCTCCAAATTGCCTCTTGCTTGTAAAACCTATGTAAATACTCAAAACGTACTAGAAAAACTCTATAAAAGCACATGTATTGTGGTATAAAAACCGGTAAAATCCACAGTACATCACACAGCAACTCAGTCAACGGCCTAGCAATCTTGGAGAAATCCTTGATAAACCGTCTGTAAAACCATGCATGCCCTCAATCTTCACCTTATCCACCTCAATACCTTTCTCTGAGATCTTGTGCCAAAAAACAATACTATCTCTAACCATAAAATCGCACTTCTCCCAATTAAGAACCAGATGCTTCTCTTCACAGCGTTCAAGCACCTTGCACAAGTTGTCTAAATAGTCGATGAAAGAGAACCCATGTATAGAAAAATCTTCCATGAACACCTCAACAATGTCCTTAATCATCTAAAAAAATATGGACATCATGCACCTCTGAAAAGTAGCTCGAGCATTGCAAAGACCAAAATGCATTCTCCTATAAGCAAACGTATCATATGGACATGTGAATGTGGCCTTCTCCTGATCATCTGGGTAGATGGGAATCTGAAAGAACCCTGAATAGCCGTTCAGGAAGCAGTAGTATGGGTGGTTGGCCAGTCTCTCAAGAATATGGCCAATGAAAAAGAGGGGGAAGTGATCTTTCCGTGTCACATCATTCAGCTTCCTGTAATCGATACACATTCTGTGCCTAGTGACTGTCCTTGTAGGAATCAGCTCGTTCTTATCATTCTTAACGACAATCACTCCTCCTTTCTTAGGCACTACATGAACTGGGCTCACCCAAGCACTGTCTGAAATCATATAGATAATCCCTGCTTCCAACAATTTCATGATCTCTTTCTTAACAACATCCTTCAAATTTTGATTCAGCAGCCTCTGATGCTCAATGGATGACTTTGACTCATCCTCCAAATGTATCATGTGCATGCATAGCTCTGGGGAGATACATGTAAGATCATCAAGAGAGTAGCCAAGCGCCTTGCGATATTTTCGCAGCTTGCTCAAAAGTAAGGTAGTCTCCACATTATTCAAATTAGCATTAATAATGACAGGATATGTGGAATTAGGACCGAGAAATGCGTACCTTAGCCCAGCTGGAAGTGTTTTGAGTTCGATCTTGGGTGCTAGAATCTCACTCCAATCCATGTTCCAGGCCGTTGTCTTAGGCACATCAATCTGAGTAACCATCGCTTCGATCCTTTCACTTGCATCCATAATCTTAGCATACTCAGTTGCTTCCTCATCCATATACCCAAACTCTCCTGCTACCTTAATCAAATCAATCGTTGGACGCTTCAACATCTTAGACATATCAAACTCCATAGTTATATCATCCAACCTCAGTGTGATGGTACCCTCTCTGTAGTCAATCAAGGCCCCTGATGTAGCCAAGAAAGGTCCACCCAAGATGATTGGGTCCCTTAGTTCATGTGCTTCGTAATCCAACACAGTAAAATCAGCGAGAATCCAGCAATTCCCGATCTTCACTGGCACATCTTCCAAAATACCAACAATGGATCTAGTCGACCTATCTGCTAGAACCAGTATAAGGGACGTGTATGTGAAATCAATATAGCCCAACTTCTTGGCAACTGATAAGGGCATGAGATTAACACTAGACCCCAAATCGCAAAGCGATCTTTAGAATGTAAGGTGCCCAATCTTATAGTTCAACACAAAAGCACCTGGATCTTTCAACTTTTTTGGCATCTTAGCTTGTATTATCTGGGAACACGTCTATGTGATCATCATGATTCTCTCCTCTAAGCTCATACTGTTATTAACCATCTTCTTGACATACTTCCTTAACAAAGGAGCCATATTACAAGCTTCAAAAATGGGCTCTTAACTGAAATTTCCTTTATGATCTCTTGGCATCTAGCCTCTTCAGCTTCTTTTTTAGTCCTCTTAGGAGCCTTAGGATATGACAAAGGTGTCTTGTTATCCTTAGGCTCTGATTGGCTTGCATTAGCACTCTTACTCAGCTCATCTCTCTTCGGCCCAGGGTTGTGTCGACCGACATTATTATTTGTGTCAACCGACACGTGACCATCTTGCCCATCCTTCGTCTTGTGCTCATATTGACCGATAGTGTTGTCTGTGTCGACGGACATGGGCCATGATCATTCATTCCTGTCAGAGGATACATCCTGAGAAAACTCCTCACGTCCAGTTCCAGCCTTGGTCAAAATCTTTGGATTCTGGGGATTAGGCTTGTGTCGACCGACACGCTTGTCTGTGTCGACTCACACATCCCCAGAAGCTTCACATTCTATTTCTTTATCAACTGCTTCATCTTCTTCAACCAAGTCCTGAGTCAATGGATCTATCCCAATATTAGGTCCCTCTGCCTAGCACTCTTGGTCTTCACAACACTGCAATTCTCCCTTGGGTTTGCATCAGTCTTACCATGCAGAAAACTGGTTTGTCTCTTCATTCCTTCAACAGCTTGAGCTACCTGAGTATCCAACTGCTTCATGTGAACCTTCAGCTGATCGATCTCAGTCTTCAGACTAACATAGATGGCGTCGATCTTCTTATTGAAATTCCCAATCATCACAGTCTGCCCATCCAATATCTGATTCAACATATCCTGGTAAGCATCTGGTGGCTGAGTAGGATCAGTCTTCTGTGGAACCTTGTTGTACCCATTGTTCACCTTGCTTCTAATACTGGTTGTTCTGCACATAGCCACTCCGATTCATCTTCTAATTCATCCCAGCAAAGTTCATGTTTCCCTGGTTTTGACCTTGATACCCATTATTCTGATATTTCTGATTTGACCACTGATTTCTACCCAAAAGTTCACATCCTCAACATCTTCGGCCTCTTCTTCCTCAATACTGGATACATGCTGCTTCTTTATCATGTTCATCATTTGGGCCATTGCTGCTTTCAGCTCACTTAGATCCTCCTTCCCAACACTTCTAGACTTAGCTTTTTCTTCATCTATACTCTTAGTACTACTACTCAATCTGCACTCTTGGTCATGAAGTTTCCATTAGAAGCTCAGTCTAGAGATAGTTGGTACCTCCACTCTACAACCTTGAAGAATGTGCTCAGTAGCTGCAACTCAGTGAAACCATGGTGAGGACAGTCTCTCTTGTACTTCAAGAATCGGATCCAGGCTGCCTTGAATGACTCATGTGGACCCTGCTTGAAGGCTAAAATCTTGGTGCGCAGCTCCTCTGACTTAACATCATCGTAGAAGTACAACAAGAAAGCCTTCCTAAATGCGTCCCAAGTGGTAAAGGACCCAGTTGGCAAGCTATTGAGCCAGCTCAATGCATCTCCTGCTACAGACTAAGGGAACAATTGCAGGAAGATGTAGTCTCTGCTGACTCCATTGGGTTTGATTTCACCTGCTATCCCTTCAAACTTCTCCAGGTGGTCCATTGGGTACTCAGATGGTAACCCATGGAATGGTCTCTGCTCTAGGTGAGTGTAGTACTGCAGCTTCACCTCAAAGTCGTTCCTCTCAAATGGTGGTAGTCTGGTAGCGGATATGTTGTTGTAAAACTTATCCGGCCTATTGTAATCAGCCAATGTCAGGATTGGATTTGGGTCTGCACCTGCACCATTGTCAACCTGCTGCTGCGGACCATCACCCGGAGCATCAATATGCACTTCAACCTGCATCGAATTACCCTCAACATCGAGTCTCTGCCCTGCAGCATTGCACCTGTTACCATCAGCATCAACCAAATCTCATGCTGCATTCCTCTGTAAAATCACAACAGCTGGACGTGGAGGCATTGTAGCTTCTCTGGCTGATTTCGCTGCTTTTATGTTCTCGCGCTCAAACCTTGCTAACTCTGAATTATAAAGGTTCTGAAGATCTTCTTTTGTTGTGTTCCTCCTGGTTCTGCTGTTAGGCATACACCTGAAAGAGACAAAGAAAAGAAAGAAAACCTGTAAGTAAAACTAAAAAAAAAAACCTAGACTAGACTCTATTCTTAGAATATCTATTGGCTCTAAACCAAGTCCCCGACAACGGCGCCAAAAACTGGATGTAGATAAATATTTCCTATCTATTTAGTGCAAGTGCACAGTGACACACAGTAGCACAGAAAGGGTCGAATCCCACAAGGACTCTCCAGAACACAACAGATTCTAATTTTAAGATTAGCTAAGAAAACAAGTTTGAATTAAAAAGACTAAAAAGAACAAGTAATTTTCGGACTTAGTTTATCAAATGGGAGAAAAGCTAGGTTTTCAGGTAATCGCATGAAATCCAATTGCAGTTAAGATTATTCTGGGGTAAATTAAGCTTCGTTCTAGAACACAAACTACTACGCTATCAAATACCAATCATCATCAATATTTGAACTATATTAATTCATTACAAATTCAACTATCGCTGTAATTATAATTCATTAACATGCAAAGGATTCTAGTTTGTTAAGTTCACAAACTTCTTAGCCTAACCATCGTCAAGACTAAGATAGTTTGCTCATCTAATTCTTTCCAATTAATCAACTCAGTAATCACTACAGTAGATTAATCTAAGACTTACAATCTAGTTGATCAGACCAGATTTTAAGTAGTTAAGTTCAATTAGATGAAGAACATATTCGAATAACCGTAGTTTGAATTAACCCTAACTTACAATCTTCAATCCATTGAAACCCTAAACCTAACAATTGATTTAGCTAGACATGATGCAGGAAATCGCAGACATGGTTATGAAAGGAAGCATAAACAAATTCAAAGATAAAAGGAGTAAAGGATTGAGAATTCTTCTCCAAAACCAGTGAATCCGAGTAGCTAGAGCTCTCACAAGTACAAGATCTCCAAATTCCTCCAAGTTACAAGGCTAAAAACGTGAATCCTCAAGATATGACCTAAAATCCCTTTTAACCATATCAGGGACGACTTGGTTTGATTTGGGCCTGAAAAAAGGAATTGTCAAAACCCAAACCGAAAAATAAGGAAATTCTTGTAATGGCCCGATTACTCTTGTGTCGACCGACACACATGGCTTGTGTCGACCGACGCAAGTGCATCTTGTTCCGGCTTGTGCGTGAAAAATCCGGAAAGCTTCCATTTTCGTCCAAGTTGCTCCAAATCATCTCAAATGCTCCAAAGTTCCTTTAGGCCACGAAAATACCTGAAAAAAACTCTAA
The DNA here is from genome assembly GCA_963576765.1 of Draba incana. Taxonomy (NCBI): domain Eukaryota; kingdom Viridiplantae; phylum Streptophyta; class Magnoliopsida; order Brassicales; family Brassicaceae; genus Draba; species Draba incana. The sequence continues at coordinate 21,307,678 of OY755211.1, read as the reverse complement.
AAACACAAAAACTCGGGTTCTAAAACCCGAAAAGCACCAATATATCAACCCACCATCCTATATTACAACTAATTAATGTCAGGTAATGCAAATGTATAGCCTGTCAGCTTGGATGAGTCCGCCCTCTTACTGCACCAAGTGGACATGTATAGTATCTCCGTCCAATGTGAGCACCTACAAATCATGGTTTAATTACAGGGATCTTCAGGCAGAAACAGTGTCACGGAATCCATTTCTTATTGGAATGGTACACGGACGCAACAAGGACACCTTGTTCTTCGAGGGTGGGGGTGCTGGAGCTGCATGTGTCTCCATGGAGAATTGCTTCTTCTGAAGCACTTAAATCTGATGTGACCCAGCTTTGCCCATCCATCTGACGTTGGCACAGAATGTTGAACTAAAATCGAAAAGTGTATTAAAGAAAACTTAATTTCAGACCACAGAAACAAATTTCCGCCACAACATATACATGTATAGAGATTGGCTCACCTCTCGACGGTGAAGAGCCATAAAATGAATGAAGATCTGGAGGATACAGAGGTAAACCCTAGAATCTACTTGTTGTGTCTGATAACCTTACCATAACAATGAGGCTATTTATATTGACTACAATGCGGTACTGTTCATTTTAATAGAAAACAGTGACAAATTGACTCCTGGCTAGACTCATAAGTTATATTTCTTAAGAACACACAAGTTACGGTCATTCACAAAATAAGTAGACAACAAAGACAATAGAGTAATTGTTTAGATCTCATTGTCTTGCAAAACTTAACAAACCAATCAAAGGGTCACAGTAAGCATAAAATGTCTTAACATAATTATGACAACAAACCACCACAAACCGACAGTGCTCACAAATATTTGTTAAGACTTTCATATTTTTCTCCAAAGCCTCATACTTCTGTTCCAACGCACCAAACTTGTCCATCAGCTCCGCCACACCCATCCCAGTCTCGTAGAGCTCTCCTCTGTAGTCATCGAGTTGCTTGCGATCAGCCATCACTTCCTCGTATTGCATCTACAATTCGTAGATCCTCCCTTCATGTGAATCAATACGCTTATGAGTTTCATCTAGACGTATATGCATATCATTCTTCTCCTCCTTGATCTTTGCGAACTCATCCAACAACGTCCCCATTCCACCACCTACTAAATCCACAACCTTGGCCTGGACCCTGGAAAAAAAAAATTAATCAACACCCAGAGTGACTTGCCGCTTTAGCTGTAGACATATGTATGCTCTAATCTGAACAATGGGTTGAAGCTTTCATCTGAAATTTCATAGGGGCAGCTGAAATATTTCTTCCCTCTCGTGTTAGGATCATTGGAAGTTGCTACATGAATCGCAGCACTGCAGTCACACGCGTGGGGTATCCCTTGTCTCGCATGAGCATAACTTGGTCCATCTCCTACAACAACAACAACATAATGAGACACTGTTAATCTTTTATCTAGATTGCACGATTCATCAGTAAACTCAAACTTCACCCACTTAGTTCAAAATTTTAAAATTAATAGTCAGGATCTGCAACTGAAACTGAACAGTATATCAAGGAACATAAACCCTCAATTCCCAATCAAAAACCACAGATCCATCCCCTGGATGACGTAATAATGTCTGACTAACATGTACACGTCGCAGAGCATCAACATATTTACCTTAATTGGTGCAGCGGATTCGGCTTCCTCATCAGCCCTAGAATCGCCGAATAATACCCTTCGAGCCATCATTGTCACGATTTCTGTAATTTTGAAAACAATGTAATAAATAACGACGTCGTATCTATTAATTAAATGAATTATAACCAATTCTGACGTCGTCGTATTGATATAAGGACAAATTATATTATTTACTTAGAAAATGTGAGAATTTCATATAATAGATTATATATTGTCTTCAAGGACAATCTTATAACTTAGTACGATTACAATAAACGTTAAAAGCATCATTCAAATAGACGATATATTGTCTTATAAAACAATTTAAGTCTATATACATTGCCATAATTAATATATTGTCTTCGAGGACAATACATTTACGTCATTGGTTACGTCCATGATTCGAATCTCAATCCAATGCCCCTCGTTCTTATTCATGAATTCTAACCCGTCACCTATCTCCGGTGGTATTACCAAAGACATCTCCGTACCGTGAACACATACCAAAAAATTAATGTTTGTTTAGGGCACGAGTTGTGAGTGTATACCATATTCAAAAATAAATATAACTTACGGCCCCATCGACAATAACATAGTTTCCAAAACGCCTATGGCCAGCAATGTAGTGATCATACACACGAAGAATTTTGACTTTGAAGTACCATGCACTGAATCCACGATGCACTTCGGATATATTAGTGTTATTAGGGTTTTAGAACCCTTGTTTTCGTATGTTTTAGAGTCATTTTCAGGTCTTTACATGGCTTAGGAGAACTTTGGAGCATTGGGAGCAATTTGGAGCAAAACGAAGAAAAATGGAAGTTTTGGTGGTTTTTCACGCGAAGCCATATCTCTTCTGAGATCGTGTCGATCGACAATTCTTGTGTGTGTCGATCGACACGCGCGCGGGGAGGTAATACGAGATTTTCCTAATTTATATGTTTGGACTTCATTATTTCCTTTTCGAGCTCAAACTAGAATAAGTCGTCCCTAATGTTATAAAAAGGGATTTTAACCCATTGTATTAGGGTTACCATTGATTTTAGCTTGCTTTTGGAGAGGATTGGAGACCTTGTTCTTGTGAGAGTTTTTGCAACCCGGATTCATTGATATCGGAGAAGATTTCTTATCTCTTTCCTTTTAATACTTTGAATTCCTTTATGCAAACTTTTATCACCATGTCCGCGATGTTATTATCCATGTCTAGCTAATTTCATTTTTAGGCTTAGGGTTTTCAATGGATTGAAGATTGATTGTTAGGATAATTCAAATTAGGGTTTATCGATTTATGTTCTTCGTCTGATTGTACTTAATCACTTAAAATTTGGACTGACCATCTAGAGATTAAGTCTTACGTTAATTTACTGCAATGAAAATTGAGTCAATTAACTGGAACAAATTTAGATGAGCAAGCTATCTTAGTCAGCGAAAATTGGGCTAAGAAGCTTGTGAACTTAACAAACTAGAATTCACTTCATGTTAAGAAGTTAGATTTACACCGGAAGCTGAATTCAAAACGAATTAACATAGATAAAATATACAATGGAAATTTGTATGTTATTAAATTGGTAGTTTGTTTTCTAGAACCGCGCCTAATTCACCCCTAGAATTTTCCTAACATTAATCCTATTTCCTGCGAATATCCTGAAAGCCTAACTTCATTCTCACTGTTTACAAACCTAATCGAACTTGCTTTGTGTTTTTGAATTGTCTTTTAAATTTCAACTTGTTTGCCTAGCTAATCTTGAAAGTAGAATATATTGTGTTCTAGCGAGTCTCTGTGGATTCGACCCTATCTATACTACTGCGTTTGATGTGCACTTGCAGTCATTATTTAGGAATAAAATTTCTCTACATAAAGTTTTTGGCGCCATTGTCGAGGACTCTGATTTAGCCAATAAGAGTTTTAGGACTAAAGTCGAGTCTAGGTTTTTCTTTTTCTTTTATTTACTTACACATTTTATTTTCTTTTGTTTTTGGTTTTCAGGAGAGTTACAATGCCTCCACGTCAGATGTTGCTTGTAACGCGGAATGCAGAGGGTCAATTGGTTGATGCAGAGAGGAAAAAAGTATAATGCTGATGGGCAGAAACTTGATGCTACAAGCAATCCAATCATTGAGCCGGAGGAACAGCAGGTCAGACCTCTTGGTAATGGTGGCGCAAGAGCTAATCAGATTCAGACATTGGCCGACTATAACCGACCAGACAAGTACTATGCCAATAGATCCGCCATTTGACCACCACCATTCGAGAGGAACGGTTTTGAGTTGAAGTTGCAGTACTACACCCACTTGGAGCAGAATCCATTCCATGGGTTACCATCAGAATACCCAATGGACCACCTGGAGAAGTTTGAAGGGATAGCAGGTGGAATCAAGGCTAATGGAGTCAGCAGGGACTACATCTTTTGTCAGCTTTTTCCTTATTCTCTGGCTGGAGATGCTTTGAGTTGGATGAACAGTTTGCCAGCTGAGTCTTTATCGACATGGGAAGCAGTCAAGAAGGCCTTCTTGTTGTACTTTTATGATGATGCTAAGTCAGAGGAGCTGCGCTGTAAGATTTCATCATTCAAGCATGGTCTGAGAGAGGTATTTAAGGCTACCTGGATCCAATTTCTTAAGTACTTGGTGTGTGTAAGTTTTAACCCAAAATAAATCCGCAAGTGCACAGACAATTGCAGTAGTATAAAGGGTATCGAATCCACAGAGACCAAGGTTACACTATGAAATTATGAGATTTTAAATTAAATTGAAGATAAAATAATGATTTGGTAATTTTCGTAACAATAAAAATGGCAAATAAATCGATATAAAACTCAATAAAAACAGGCACTAGATCAAGGTAATTCGCCGGTGATTTCGGATTCAAGGCTGAGCACCATTCAGGAATCTATTTAAATGCAGTCTAGAACTCAAACATAATAATAATATTGCCCCACTGTCGTGATGTATCAATATCTTCGTCTAGCAACCTAAATACCTAAACTGTCGTTTGGATTTATTAATGATGAAGACGAGCATTAATGAATTGGTTCAATTGTTATTTTCCCAAAACTCTTTTTGCAATTTCATTGTTCCGATTTGCATCTTTTCCCCGTGGGCTTGCTTGTACAATCCGGGGAATCATTCCACAACATTTGTTTGAGAAGAATTCTAAACCTTTATCTCTTTAATTTCATTATGAATTCTCTTTCATTGATTGTTGTGTTTTTCTTCTCCATGTTTGAGTAGTCCATTAGCTAAATTAAGGTTTTTAATGGTGATTTAGGATTGTTTTAGGCTGAGCCAAATAGGACCGATTATTATGTCTTCATCAATAGATGTTCATATTGCTTAGATTAAATTGATCACTTAATCTATGATTTTTAGGTTGAATCTATTCACCATTAAATCACCATTAAATAATGACAAAGAGCTCCAGCAACTGAAGAGGATGTGTTCTTAATAAATAATGACAAAGAAAGAAAAAGTCTCCCCACTCCCAATCGTGAGTCAATGAGCATTTAAAGAGAAAATCTCCAAAAAACTTAAAAAGGGAAGTGAATCCAATTTTAATGAAAGAGAGCGTGAGTTTCTCCCCCAAAAGAAGAGAACGTCTTTGACTTTTAATAATTTTATTAAGAGGAGAACGTGTGGGTCCCCCTTGGCAGCGGCGGCTAGGTCAAATCTGGACCCTCTGACCGAGCAGGTGCTCGCGCAGCCGGAGCAGGTGCTCGGTCGGGTGAAAAGTCTCTTTTTGCTCCAATTCTTTTCCTTTTCTCCAAAGAGCTCCAGCAACTCCAATCCATGCTCCAAAGCCTCCTAGAACCTGAAATGACACAAAAAGAACTAGAAAGACTCGAAAAAGACTAGAAAGCAATAAGTAAAATAGACTAAAATCCTAATATATGAGTACCAGCGGGATTTTCCACATCACAGATTTACAGAGTTGCAGCTGCTGAGCACTTTTTTCAAGGGAATAAAGTGGAAGTATCAAGTGTATTTGGATTCAGACTCCAATAGGAATTTCATGACCAGAAGTACAGAGTCAGCGAAGGACCTCATCCACAACTTGACATATAGCAGCAGCACAAAGAGCATAAATGAGGAAAGGGCTAGAACCGGGGCTACTGGGAAAGAAGATATAAGTGAGTTGAAGGCAACAATGACCACTATGATCAACATGTTGAAGAAGCAACATGTGTCTTTTGTGGAAGAAGAAGTGGCCGGACAAGAAGCATATGTCAATTTTCTAGGTGGTAATCAGTTTCAGGGTCAGAGGTATCAGAACAACATGAATTTTTTTGGGACTAACTACAAGGTGAATCAGAATGGGTATGTGGAGAACCATCAGTATAAGAATGTTCCTCAGAAAGACCCAACTCAGCCACATGATGCTTATATGGACATGCTGAAACAGATTTTAGAAGGACATACTCAAATAACTGGAGACTTCAAGAAGAAGTTAGATTCGACCTACAGCACTTTAGAAACTGAGATTGATGTGTTGAAGGTTCATATGAAGAAGTTAGATATCCAAGTAGCTCAAGTTACTGAGGGAGCAAGTCGATTTGGGAATAATACAAGGAGTTGCAATTCTATCACCTCAAGGAATGGAGAAGAAATTGAAAAAGAAGTCGATTTTGATGTTTCTGAGACCGTGTCGATCAACACGGCCCAATGTGTTGATCCACACAGTACTAAGCCGATCCAGGGCGTGCAAATTTTGACTAAGGCAGAAGAGGGGGGTTTCTCTGAGAACGTGTCGATCGACACGAGCCAGTGTGTCGATCGACACGAGGCAGTGTGTCGACCGACACGCCCCTAAAACGAGAAAAAGTTCTTCTGAGATCGTGTCGACCGACACGGCTCACTGTGTCGACCGACACGACCCCAACCAGCAGAAAAATGAGGCTTTGAAGACCGTAAATGCAGTCAAGCCACAACCAAAGGTCTCCAAAAAACCTTTGCCTTATCCTAAAGGTGCTAAGAAGTCTAAGCAGGAGATTGAAGATGCTCGGTGTGAGGAGATTTTGAAAGAGCTATCAGTTAGGATACCATTCTTTGATGCTTGCAACATGGCTCCTTCATTGAGGAAGTATGTGAAGAAGATGGTCAACAACAATATGATTTTAGAAGAGGGAGTCATGATGATTACAAAGACTTGTTCCCAGATGACTCAAGCCAAGGTGCCCAAGAAGTTGGAAGATCCAGTTGGCTTCGTTTTGAACTGCAAGATCGGACATCTTACCTTTGAGAGGTCTCTTTGTGATTTGGGCTCAGGAGTGAATGTCATGCAATTTTCAGTAGCCAAGAGGTTAGGTTTGATAAACTTCACATATACTTCTCTTATTTCGGTTCTTGCTGACAGGTCAACCCGCACCCCTGAGGGTAATCTGAAGAACTTGCCCGTTAAAATTGGAAATTGTTGGATTCCCGCGGACTTCATTGTATTAGACTATGAGAGTCATGAGCCCAAAGACCCTATTATTCTAGGAAGATCCTTCTTAGCCACTGCTGGAGAACTGATTGATTGCAGGAAGGGTACTATTGAGCTTAGATTGGATGACATGACTATAGTCTTTGACATGAATGATTTGCTGAAGCGCCCTACCATAGATGGTCAGACATTCTCGGTTGAAGTTGCTGATGATGTTGTTGAGTTAGGAGATTGTGCAGAGAGTGATTTTGGGTTAATGGTTAAGTAGGTATGTGATCAGGGAGAGGAAAAGCAGAAAACGTAGAAGCTGAGTTGACTAAGAAATCTGCAGAACTAGTAAATGTTTTTGAGCATTATGTTTTTATTTTATTTTTAGTTAAGTTCCTTAATATTTATGTATGAAATAATGTTACTTAAACAATATTTTTAATATGGTTTGGTGTTATATTATTTATTATATATATACGCTTCCAAAACGCTTACAAATCCTATTTTTTCAGAAAAATTGTTTCCGCGCTTCGCTTCCGCGTACCCGCTTCCGTTTCCATGCAAGATAGCTAAAAACTAGGTTGTATATTGATTTGTTTGCTACTAATATTTAATAAAAGTTGCGTTTTGCCGAAATTAAATGGACCCACAGGTTAGATGTCATTTCACTTGCTCTTATTTATTTTTAATGCCAAACTATTTTTGATGTAAATAGTTTGATGATCATATGTGGGTTTAGGCCTCTAATGGTGTTTGTTTTAGTAAAAATAAATCAAGAAAGAAAGCGAAGGCATGTGCCCCCAACGTGGAAAGGCGTTCTCTTGGATGCTTAACATAATTAATCCATTTCTAATTATTGACTACACACAATTATCTTTCGTCTTATTCAAACCTGACGACTCTTTAATCAAGCGACCATGTGGTGATCCCACTATGTAATTCATAATTCTCAATCACATTGAAAATTTTAAAACAAAGAAAAACTGCTTTTGGCTCATCTAAACCTGAAAGTGATATGCGAGTTTTGGTGCACAATTAATCTATAATAATCTACCTTTTCATATATGCATGTACAAGTTATACGACGAGGCAGCGTAAAGTTTTAAAAATACCAGCTAATTCTCCATTAACTTGGACTGAGAAAGAGGCTGTCGAGATACAAAATTCAATCCATTGAATGAATTGCACCGGTATATTGAGAGCTGAGAGAGTGGCAATGAGGAAATGCCATTGGATTGAGTCGAAAGCTTTCGATATATCTATTTTTAAAACACTACGAGGGGACACCGAATCTTTATGGTAGTCTTTAACAATCTCTGAGGCAAGAAGAACATTCTCCATCAAGAGCCGGTCTTTGACGAAGGCAGATTGAGTTGGGGATATAAACTTTGGGAGGATAAGTTTGAGCCTATTTGCAAGCAACTTCGAGATCACCTTATAAATCACCTTATAAGTTTCCTAGTTTCTCTGCTGTCTCCTGCATCCTCTTCTGAGACTCAGTCATTTCTCCAGCCATTTCTCGGCAACTCGCTCCAAATTATATCGTCTCAGCCTCACAACAAGCCATCTCCTTCTCTGTTTCAAGCAAGGTTTTCCTAAGATAACAAGTTTTCTCATGAAGTGACCTTAGTCGCTTGTACGAACCCATAAATACACTCAACACTTGTACATGTTTCCCAGAAACACTCTCCAATTTGCAGATTCTGCGAATTGTATTGCTCAATTAAGTCCTGCAAGTAGGGGACACGTTTGAATGGCCACTCAGATTCCCTAGTTCCAGCAACCAGTTCCTCGTGGTTCGTCATTTCATGTTTCACAGTAGAACCACTAGAGACTACATCTTTGACGATTTGATATGGATCGACTGAACTCAAATGACTACTTGCTTCATCCACATTAAACGGGTAAGTCTCTGTAAAGCTGGACTTGGAAAGAGCAGAATTTGATGGCTTATCACTAGGTAGAGCCTTTCTCCATGGCTCATTTGGTTCGATCACCACTGCCAATTGATCTTCATAAATAGTCGGATCAAACAGAGGGATTCCTAGTAAATAACAGCATAAGAGTTAAAGAAAAAGAACTTGGGCAGAAGAAAGTTGATGAGATATTCAAAGTGTAATCCTAGTATATATTCTATAAAGAATCAAAATGTCCACAACTGAAGTACCTTGGTTCACACCACCAGTAGGATGTATATAAGAATCAAACATGGCGTCATCCAAATTTTCAAATATGGAATCATCCTCTGTACTAACAGCCTTGACATTCTTTCTCCAGCGGTGCAACTTGTTGGAAGAGAACAAAGAGAACAAAAACAAAATCTGAAAATTTCTCTTTAATTCTCAACAAGTTTACATTTCGACAATATACACACTTATATACAAAATGAATAGACACGACTAAAGAAAGAAACAAACGGACACAACTTACGATTGGACAAATCGTGACTCTTGACCAAATAACTAACTTATGTAAATGTAAACTATGTATTACATAAAACTTTATGTTATACGAGATATTGATTATAGTTCAACACTCCCCCTTAATCAAATCTCGTATTTTGCTTTGACTCCAAGCTTCTTTCTCGTACAAGGCTTAGAACTTTGCCTTCTTCCTCTTTGCCTATGAATCCGGTTTGTTGTGTGTTGTAATCTATCCTTCAAGCACACCACCATGAAACACCGACTTCAAGTCCGATTGTTTCAACAGACATTTGAACTCTTGGATTTCTCTTACCCGCAAGCTTTCTCCATGCCTCGTTCAAGTCTCTCGTGGACTTGTCTCACGTCTCCTTGACGTCTTGTACGTGAATCTCTTCTCACGTCTTCTACGGTTATCTGTGTAACCACCTTCTTTGCGTGAATCTCTTCTCCACGTCTTCTTCGGTTGTCTCCCCAACCGGTTTCTTCTTCCTTTCATTTTTCGCACTCATTTGCGGAACGCATCCGTTCTTTACACCCTTAGGCAAGCTAACATCCCTGTGTTGCTTTTTCAAACAATCCACCTCATTGTGGTTGTTCATTTTGCACACGCTACACCACTTGTTGGTCTTCTCGTAGCGGTTTTTACTTTGCTTGTTTCCTCTTGAACCAAGTCTTTCTCCATAGAACGCACCCTCATTGATACGATCTTCTCGGAGATTTAGACGCCACTCATGCGCCTTCAAGATTCCTCTTTTGTGCGTAAACTTCTTCGTCACGTCTTTTTCGGTTATCACTATAACCTACTTCCGCTCCCTTTTTCCTCTTTTGATCGAGCATCAAACACACATTTGCATGTGTTTTATTCTCACAAGAGATACGATCTCCATGTTGTTGATGAGTTTCTATCATTGATGAACTCTGTCATGGACGATGTAGTTAATCCATCGTTGATGCTTTCTTCCTTTGCTCTTTTTTTTTTTTTAATTGCACCCCTCCGGGTGTCTCTTTTGTTTGTGTCGGTTGGTTTAGAACACCGTTGTCCATCACCGCACACAATTTCTCCTGCGATGGTTTCTTACCATCCTTGCTTGTCAATTTCACCGCCATAGAAGACGACCAATGAGTCTTCTCGTTCAGGAAAATAAATGCGTTTCTTTCATCCGATTGAATTTGCGTTTATTTCCGGAATGTCTCCGCCGCCGAACAATACGGCCCCAACGGATCAACCTCTAATTATGCAGTTACCGACATAACGACTCGACATCTTCTTCTTCTTCTCGCCTGATTCACTACCAATTTAGACAGTTTCTTCGAGATTACTTCATGATCTCCGATTTCTAATCTTTCATAGAAATCTCTGTGAATTGATCATGACCCTTGAATCAACAAAGCTCTGATACCATGTTGGAAGAGAACAAAGAGAACAAAAACAAAATCTGAAAATTTCTCTTTAATTCTCAACAAGTTTACATTTAGACAATATACACACTTATATACAAAATGAATAGACACGACTAAAGAAAGAAACAAACGGACACAACTTACGATTGGACAAATCGTGACTCTTGACCAAATAACTAACTTATGTAAATGTAAACTATGTATTACATAAAACTTTATGTTATACGAGATATTGATTATAGTTCAACACTAGTTTCATTGCTTTGATTGGGACCTTATCAGTGTATGCGAGAGAGAATTGTAAAATGGGTAGTTTTATAAGGTGGTGAGAGCGAGGTCATGAATAGGAGGGTAGTGGGCATTAGAAGCTCTTGAATTGGAAGGAGTAAGTGGACAATTAAGATGATGAAGTGGTAACGGATGCTAATTTTCAGAGTTTAGGAAAATGAATCGTGTATAATTAAGAACGGGAAAAGAAGAAGATAACTGGAGAATGAAGGAGAATCAGAGAAGGACGAAGCAAACTTGTCGTTAGGGTTAATAATTTGTTGGGCTTTTCTTTGACATGCTTTCTTCAAATTCTTTACTATATGGGCCTCTATAATTTCACGTCGTTTAAAAAGCAATTTATAATAAGATCGCTGACATGTCAATATAAAGCATTCTAATTGGTGGAATATTTTGCCGAACATAAATGAGAGCAATTTATGTGACATGTCAGTTTCATTGGCTAAAAATATTCAGAGTTTTTTTGCCTATGTGGCAGCTCTTAGAGGCCTATAATTCTTCTCCTTTTATATAAAGGTGATTAGTCACGGAGTGGAAGTTTTCTTAATCGAGTGGTTTGACAAAAAAATATAATAATAATAAAACAAAAAAAAACATAAAAATAAATTTTTAAATCTAAAATTGGCATTAAAGTTAACAAAATTGTAAAAACAAAAATCATGTAACGCGCGAGTTATATTCAAGTTATTTAAATGACACCGACCTCTTATTGCTATTATATTCTAGTTATTTAAATGACACCGACCACGGGGAAAGAGACAGTTCTGATTTGACAAAAGATGGATTGGCCAGGATGGCCTTTTAGAGTCAATAGGAACAGACTGGCAAGAGATGGAGGGTCGCCAAAATTGTCTTTTTGTGGACAAAATAATTAGTTGTCGTCATGAAATATCAAAATGGCGCCATCGGCATTCTCATTTCAGCAAAGAACGAATTGTTGAGTTTATGAAAGAAGTGGAAGAATGTCAAAATGATGGTTTAAGAACTCCTGAAGAGTTATGTGATCTCACTCAAAAATTAAGGAAAACTTATAAGGATGAAGAGGAATATTGAAGGGAAAAAAATTTGAACGACTATGTATAAGGAAGGAGATGCCAATTCAAAAAAATGTCATGCTTTGACAAAGCAACGACAGGCACGAAATCGGATTATAAGACTACATAGTTTGGTAGGAAATTGGGTTACATCCGAGGAAGAGGTTGAACAAGTCGTAGATAAATATTTTGATGACTTATTTCAATCTACATCTCCTACCGAGTTCCGAGAGGTCTTGGTGGAGGTTTTTGACGTCAATTACCCCTCAAATCAGTGATTTATTAACTAGGATGGCGACGGATGAGGAGGTTCAAAATGCTTTGTTTATGATGCAATCTGGGAAGGCAACAAGTCCAGACGGGATGACAAAACTTTTTTTCTAGCACTCATGGGATATAATAAAAGAGGATGTTCTTACTTGGGTCAATGATTTCTGTCAAACGGGAATATTTGACCGGAAATTAAACATGGCCAATATAGGTTTAATCCCAAAAACAGAAAGACCTACTAGGATGATAGACATGACGCCGATTAGCCTATGTAATGTTGGTTATAAAATTATTTCAAAGGTTTTGTATTAATGGTTGAAACAGGTTCTCCATGATTTGATTTCCGAGACACAATAAGTTTTTTGTAGCTGGAAGATTAATAACGGATAATATTTTGATCGTTCAGGAAATGGTCCATGGGTTGAGAACGAACAAATCTTGTTAGTCTAAATTTATGGCAGTGAAAACAAATATGAATAAGGTGTATGATTGGGTAGATAGGCCTTTCATTGAAAGTATTTTGCATAAAATCGGTTTTGCGGAAAATTGGATTTCATGGATGATGTGGTGTGTTCGATCGATTCAATATAAGGTCTTAACTAATGGTCAACCAAAGGGCCATATAATCCCTAATAGAGGATTGCGGCAAGGGGATCATTTATCTTCTTATCTTTTTATTTTATATACGGAAGCACTCATTGCTAATGTACGTAGGATCATTTATCTTCTTATCTTTTTATTTTATATAAGGAAGCACTCATTGCTAATGTACGTAAAGAGTATGTGCTCAGTCCAGCTATATCCTACCTACTTTTTGCTGATGATAGTCTCTTCTTCTGTAAGGCAACAGTGATAACACTCTCAAAGGCTAGTCTAATACTAGCACTCCCAGCCACGCTACTCGAAGACTCTAACACTGGCTCACAGCCACGGCCTCGGCCTCTACCTCATCTACCACGACCTCTCGCTCTGGTATCCATCTGTATGCACTCACACAAAACATGAAAAGATGACCAACCAAGAAGTCACACGCAATCAAATACATCTTACCGCAAAATCTCTTTAAAGTTCGAAGAGGATGATTCTAAGACTACTAACTGATTAACAACGTATAATCAATTAAAACACATAGTCTCAGACATCCAATTACACTGTCCTAAAACCGTATAGGCTCTGATACCAAAATGAAACAACCAACAATTTTTTTTTAATAGCCCGAGTTAACATTCCCATAAATGCTAACTCTCAACGGCTAGTCTAATACTAACAATGCGGAAATTCTCAAAAAAAAATTCAAAAAACCAATAAACCAAATATCAATTCCAACAATTCAATTCCAGCAAAAACCATAAAAGCTATAACAACTTAAATACAAGGTTCACTAGAAACTAGACAACTAATAAAATCCTATCATCCTCTTCACCGACCTTGATCCCGCGATTACACATTTCTTTTACCTGCAACACATAGAAATAAGAGTTGCGTAAGTATTTAATAAATACTTAGTGAGACGGTCTTCCAGCCAACAGGCTAAGTACGCATATACCAAAAATCAATAACAATTAATTTGAAAAGTTAAACACAAGAAATAATAGGATGTCGATCGACACATAACACGGTGTCGATCGAATGTGTCAATCAACGCTTGATCAACATGGGTGTCCATCGATAAACCACAAGGTGTGGATCGACACTCTGTTCGTAGTTCAATACTCAGAACAAAAACAGATCATAATCACGACCAAAACTATTCAATAACTATTCCATCACGAACGAAAACACAATCAATCATGAATTTATCACCGGGAAACAACACAAACAATACGATTTCATAATGTAAACACTTAAAACAATCGCTAATCGATTCCTAGCATATACAAGCCTACGGTCGCGCACTCACCACGATAAAACGATTTGAGGAAAAGAGACGCACGAAAACAGACCCTGGCCGTGACTTCCTTCACCGGAAAAACACCAACACGCTAAACAAACACTCACAACGTCCACACAAGCCTTAAGAACAGAGAAAACGGCGGAGAACGACCCACAATTCTCTCGATCCTCACTTTCTCTCTCAAATCACGATTTTTCTCTAACAAAGCCTCTCCAAATCATGACGAACTGCGGTTGGGTCTTATGAGGGACGATCTAGGGCTGCGCATCCGTACCGAGCCAAAACCGAACGATTGAAAACATAACCGAAACTGACCCAAAACATTGGAGTCGATCGACACCCACTCATGATGTCGATAGACATCCCTTCCAAATTACTAGAATTTGGTTTCGGGATGTTACAAGCTAATTTTGCAAAATCTTCCATTCAGTTTGGTCATTCAGTGGATTCGGCGGTTCGAGAGAAAATTCACTAAAATACTGGAATCATATTGATTGGGTGGATGGGTACCTATCTTTGTATTTCCGATAGCTTGGGAGGCGCAAAAAGCAGGTTTTTACTTTTGTTCGAGATCGATTACATGATAGAATAAATAGTTGGACCTCTAAATTTATTACAAAAAGGGGAAAAGAGGTACTAATTAAATCGGTTGCGGTAACATTTTCAACGTATGTAATGTCCTATTTTAGGTTACCTAAAACTATCACTTCTATGTTAACCAGTACGGTAGCACAATACTGGTGGAGCTCAATTGGTGGCCAGCGAAAAATGCATTGGGCAGCCTGGAAAAAATTATGCAGGAAGATAATATAATAAATCTACTCCAATGGATTCATGTACTTCTTACGGTGACACCCTGATACCAGAGCATGTGTGGTATACGCGGTAGGCTTAAAAGAATTTATTTGGCTACCTATATCACCAAAGTGCACTTATCTTTTCGGTCACATATCTTGAGAGAACTCCAGAATTAAGAGTGCTTGAGCTGGAGTAGTTTCAAGATGGATGACCTACTGGGAAGACATTTCCAGTACTGTGTGAATGAGGTCAAAACACATGAAAAGATCGCGTGGCGATTTGCAGGGGCAGTAAACATGACTTTCGAGCCTCCCAGAGTAATGCACTGACCGTCGGACATGGTGGGCCCACGAGCATGAGTGTAACATCCCGAAACCAAATAATGACATTTTGGTTAGGGTGTCGATCGACATCAATTTCTGGTGTCGATCGACACCAAGTTTTGGGTTATTTTTCGGGTTTGATTTTAATCGTTTGGTTTTAGCTCGATTTGGGTGCGGTCGTCCTTTATAAGGACCCAGCCGTATCTTGTTGTGTTTTAAAGAAGGTTTAGAGAAGAAAACGTGACTTGAGAAACAGAGAAAGAGATTTTTTGTGTCAGGAGTTTGAGAAGAATGAGAAGACATATTTATCTGTCTTGGTAGAGAGGAGGAAAGGTCAGTCATTTTGTGCCTGGTCAGTGTGATTTTTGGTAGGTATGTCCTTCTGTCTCTTATCTATCTATAGGAAAAATCAGATCGTCGTTCTGATTTGTAGATGCTGAGTTATGATTGTTTTCCCGTGAGTAGTCTATGCAGTTTTGGGATTCGATCAGTCATTTTGGGAAGGAATCAGGAGATGAGCTAGGTTCCGTTGGAAAGCTCTGTTGGTCTAGTTCTCAGATTGGGTTTCCAATCTAAATTCGGAGGTACATTTCGATCTCTGTGATCTTCTTAATCCACTACGTCATTCTGATTTCTGGAAATCTGAATTAAGGTTTTAGGGAAACCCTAGTTGTGTGTTCTAGGTAATTGAGGAAGTGTTCCTCGGTTGTTTCTGGTGAGATCAGTGGCTGCGAGTTCACTGATTTTGTGTCTATATCCTTGTCATTGGTTTTGTCAAGGTGGGTGCGTGATCGTGGTTATGGATAACCGTTTGTCACGGATGTTTAATGAATTGAGATGAAATTGATATTGTTGTGTTTTTACTGGGTTGTTTTCGTATGATTTCGTGTTTATATTGTATTTTTTACTGTTGGGAATGATCCTCGTTGAAACGAATCGAGCCGTGTGGGGATTTGGCTTGATCCCGGTTTCTGGTTCAAGATGTCGATCGACACCTAGTTGTAGTCTCGATCGACACCTGATGAATTTGTTGATACCGTGTTTCTTGTGTCGATCGACACTGAGGTGGTGTGTCGATCTACACTGAATAGCTTTGTGCAGATTACTTTTAATTGTTCTTATTTCAGTAAGTTGGAAATTGTGATTGTTGGTCGATTGCGTAGTTTTCACAATTGTTTATCCTTATTATGTAACTGGTAGACGGGATGACCACTTTACTTAGTATTTGTGATAATACTCATGCAACTCTTTTTTCCAAGTGTTGCAGGTAAAGGAGAAGTGTGATCGCGAAATCATGGCAGTAGGAGGAGAATGATAGGATTTATTGTTTATGCGTTAATTCTAGTGAACCTGGTGTTTAAATTGTTAGACTTGTTGGATTAAATTGTTGAATTGGAATTTGAATTGGTTTATTAAAATTAAATGGCTATTGGAATTTGGTTTATTTAGTTGTTTGGTGTGTTTTTCCGCTGAGTTGTGTGTTCCTGTTGAATTTAGCCGTTGAGGATGTATTATTTATTGGAATAATAAATCTGGGTTAAATATTAAAAAAAGTCGGGTTGTTTCACTGAGAGTGGACGGGCACCCATGAGAGAAGCGGTCGGGGCATTATAAGTGGTATCAGAGCGAACCCTGATATTTGTAAAGAGTCAGATTTTCGGGGTAACGATCTTAGTATGCGCAATGAGGACTTTGCGATTTATTAGTGGGAGTGATTGTAACATCCCTGTATTAGGGCATATGTGGTATATGCAGTATATGCGGAGAAGCTTAAAAGAATTTATTTAGCTACCAATATCACCCAAGTGCACTTATCTTTTCGGTAACATGTCTTGAGAGAACTCCGGAGTTAAGCGTGCTTGAGGTGGAGTATTTTCAGGATGGATGATCTACTGGGAAGTCATTTTCAATATCGTGTGAGTGAGGTCAAAACATAGGAAAAGATCACGTGGTGATTTGCAGGAGCAGTAAACATTACTTTTGATCCTCCCAGACTAACGCACCGACCGTCAAACATGGTGGGCCCATGGGCCTGGGAGTGGACGGGGGCCCATGAGAGAGGCGGTCGGGGCATTATACTTACTCTCCATATTTTGGCTGGAAGAGTATTATCTCGACTAGACCCTTGGTTAGAAAAGGGCTCATCAGACTAGTTGGATCAGGGACGTCTATTTTTGTTTGGACAGACCCTTGGATTTCAGCTCAACAGCCTCGAGCAGCCACCTGTAAAACAATAAATTACTATCTCTCCTTTAAGGTCTCCCATCTGGTGGATCCTACTACAAGGACTTAGAATATAATCCTAATAAATGCAATAATTGTTCTCGAAGATGTGGAAGTTATTCGTAGTATACCGATTAGGGCTATCAATATGCCAGACTCGGTTAGCTAGTACCATACAAAATCTATAAATTACAATGTTAAATCGGGGTATCAAGTTGAAAGTAGTAGTTTGCGATATCCTCAAGGGTTGTTTTTTAGGCCAACAATACAACCATTGCAGGCACATACATGGAAGATACTATGTCCACCAAAAATACAACATTTTATATGGAAAGTGATTACGGGTTGTCTTTCGGTTTCAGCAAATTTACAAAAGCGTGGACTCAGATGTAATACACAATGTTCCCGATATGGTTTAGAGGAGACCATCGTTTACACCCTCTTGGAATGTCCTCCAGACTTTCAAACATAGGCGCTATCGACTACTCCTAAGGAGCCAGGGGTTTTTCCGATATCCTCAGTTGTGACTAATTTTCTCTTATGGAGAATGCCTCGTGGATATCAGGATAAAATTTTCCATTGCACTTTATGGTATATTTGAAAAGCACGTAATGATAAGGTATTTCGAGAAATAGATGTGGCTCCACATATAGTTGTCTGTAATGCAGCGGCCGGAGCATATGCTTGGGAACAAGCGCAACTGGAGGATTCTTCCCCCCCTACAACGGAACTAGATCCTATAATGGAACCACCACAATTTGAAGGATTGCAGTGTTATACAAATGGATCTTGGAAAGCCACTGATCTTGCCTCTGGTATTGGTTGGTTTGCTTTTCAGAACGAAGATATGGTAACTTTGATGGGTGCTCGTAATACGAGGCGTAGTTTATCCCTGTTACATTCGGAAGTAGAGGCATTTGTTTGGGCTATGCAATGCTTGGTCCAACAATAGAAGATGGAGGTAGCTTTCGAAACAGACTATTATAATATGGTGACGATGGTGTCTACACCGAGGGAATGGCTGGCGTTCGCAACTTATCCTGACGAGATACAGAAGTTGAGGACCAAGTTTCAACATTTCACGTTGTCATTAATTCCGCGTACACGTAATTTACGGGCTGACAGACTGGCGAATTGTGCACAAATAATTGATTATAAAGTTTTTTTTGTAAGCTCGCAACCACCGAATTGGGTCACCAATTGGTGGTGATATAGTTTATTACATTGTTGAAAAAAAAAGACACTCGAAATTGTTACAACTCAGAAAGATTTTTACTCGTGTTTATGTGTATCTAGATTATAATATATGTCTATAAGTTTATTTTAAATAAGAGAATTTTGGAAACATAATATAAATTACAATAATTAGCACGCACGCAAGTTTTCTCCAATATCCACACCATCATCGATGCAAATGTGAAAAGTTTTGGGTGGGCTATTGTGACTGCAATCATTCATCCGATTGAGTGGCCTTTGATTAGGATGCAATTTATTTTAGTAAGATTTTGCTTTTACAAAACAACCATTGGGGAGTCCCGCTCCTGAACAAATAGACAAAAACGTGAAAATCGGGGAAAACACGATTGGGGGTGTTTTTTGACGACGCTTTGACGCTCAAGTAAGAAATGATGATAAAGAGAAGAAAATATTAGAGTTTGACAACAGTGAGTCCAAGGAGATCTAGTGTAAAAGGTCGGAAAACTAAAGTTTTATGGTGAGAGTGACTCCAGGTCCGAAAAGAATTTGGATCCATGAAATATCAGCTTTATAGTAAGAAATTTAGTGGTGAGGGGATGAAAAGGATAAGAAAATAGAGGAGAACCCCGGTCATGGAATTATCGAAGTTCAAGAAAAGGATCGTAATCCAAAGAAATGGATGTAAAAAGCTGGACGGCAAGAGCTTCAAGTCTATAGGTTTAAGAACTCTAAAAATATCTCTTTAGTATAGAGTAAAAATAAAAAAATTAGGATTCCTTTTCATGAGGTAGATAGTGTGGTAATTATAGACTTTTACTTGCCCGGGTTTGAATACCGGGTACACAGATCATGCTCCAATTTGGGTTCGAGTCTATCTAGGTACTTTGCACTCAAGTACTTTTCCATGTCTTTGCTAACTTTTGGCAAGCCACTTGTGTGACCGCTCAGACTGTTACGCTGCCCTCTGACTCCTCCTACAATTGGGAGCGTCTGCTCCTCCAGGTTAGGCGCCGGGGTACTTCCGGAGTCAACTTGCTTATGATTAATCACCATCCGTGAGATCAATTACCTGTTTTTACCCTATCACATGTAGAGTTAATAGGGTTTTCATCCTTTGACTGTGAGAGCGACGTTAGAGTGAACGAAAAAGTTGTTTGTACTTTACCATTGGATATTTTCTTTACCTTGTCTGGTTGATAAAAGAGTCCAGGCGAGTCGACATGGTTCGGGGTAATGACACCCCAATCCTCCAACCTTGGCTCCAGGTGCTTTAGTTCCTAGAAATAAGGCTTTGTTACTAGAAGTTTATCGGGCCCTAGATGCTTCTTCAAGATGGATCTAGTTCCCGATAAAATAGGAAATTTGCGTGTTTGAGTTAGTATGTAATGACCCAACAAAGATTTTGGTTACAAGAGTTGACTCTGCCTTTATAGCAGAGAAACAGCCTGACACGTAGCCAAAGAAAATTCGTTGCTTCCAAAGGGGATTATTTTATCCCAACACAATTATATGTGGCTACATTTCAATATACATACATTTGGTTATATTTGTAGGGGTCGGATTTCACTCCTAAGAGATCGATGTAACGACAAGAACGGTTCTGCAAAAAAAACTTGACGAAATCATAAACGGGCTTATAGAAGCCCAATTCAAGATAAACCCATAATATTATTAAATCCATAAGTAAAATAGGCTTAATGATAATATGGGCCAATAATGATTTAAATGCTTAATGGGCCTGGCCCAATAGTATTGTTAGCCCTAGTCTAAAAAGCTATAAATAGCTCATTGTATTCACCTAGTAATTTTTACATCAAAAGTAATAAAGCTCTGTTGACAGTAAACGCAATTGTCTACATTTTCTGTATTGTGATTTACTCAGGAGTCTCATTTCCTCTACAACCCTACAAATTCAATTGTACGAGTCTCGACTCCTACAATTTTGCGCCGACTAAGAGGAACCAACAAGACATTCTTACACAAGAAGATCACAGTGCCAACCACGCAAGCAAAGATGCCCGGAGACGACAATCAACAACTTACGGTCGAGCAACGGCGCATTGCTGAGGAACAACACGTCGCCGAGCAGCAATACATCACTGAGCAAAGACACATCGCCGATCAGCAGCACCGCAATAACACCAGGGACGGATCGAGAGACAAAAACACTGGAACTAGGGAAACGACAAACAACACACTAATTGTTCCTGACACTCCAGCAACAGCAGTCACAGCAGTGACGTCTGAGTTCCTCACTGGTATGAAGACGATGATAGAGACGTTACTCAAGAAGACAGAGGAGCAAGAAAAGACCAATCAAGAACTACGCGTTCTCGCAACAGTGAATCGGGTCGACAACAGAAGAACAAGTATGTTCAGACAACCCGCATCACATATAATTCTGACGACTCTGGATTTCGCAACTCCAATCAGGCCACCAAAAGGGCAACGTCAACCTCTTCCTCTGCCAACCCCGCAAGGCGAGCAAGGCGTGACTGCCCAAACTGAAACTAAACGGCCGAATGTCACAGCAAATGCGATAAATAATTTAGAGAATCTGAGGACTGAATGCAATACAAGGAACATCGCTACTAGAAGAGCGACATTAAACACTGAACAAAGCAACGCAAACGCAGAACAAGAGCAAGGCTTCGACGACGAAGAAGACGGCAAAACCTGGTCAGAGCAGTCCGAGTTCGAAGAGGAGCGACATGCAGTTTTCAAGGCTCAGAAGGCTGAGCTAGATGAGATGCGATAAAGCATAGAGCGAACGGCTGTTGAAATGAGGGACGTTCGGTCCGAGCTGCACAAAGCACTCAGCAAAGCACCTAAACTTGATCGAGTACTCGTAGAAGTCCAAAACACCCCTTTCACAAATCGCATCAGGCAAATCAAATTCTATGATCCGGGAAGACTCAAAGTGCTTTTCTACGTAGGCAAAAAGGATCCATCGGAACACTTGACGACATTCACAATTGCGCTAGGACGAGCTAACTTCAGGAAAGACGAAGAAGATGATGGGTGTTGTCTTCTCTTCGTGGAGCACCTTAAGGGAGCAGCACTTCAATGGTTTTCAAAGCTGGAAAGGAACTCCATTGATAACTTCAAGCAGTTGTCGGCAACATTCCTAAAGCACTACGCCATCTTCATTGAACCTGAAACATTCGATGCAGATCTCTGAAATCTGCAGCTAGGTCTACGTGAAACTTTAAGAAGCTTTATGGAGCGCTTCAAGACAGTGCTATCTAAAGTGGAAGGTATAAGTAACAAAAATGCGACCGAGGCGCTCAAGAAGTCATTACGACACGACTCTGAGTTTTGGAGAGAAATGATCTTGAATAAACCCGTGACAATTCAAGACGCTTTGCATCGAGCAACTGACTTTGCGACAATTGAAGACGAAAAGAGTATTTTTCGCCCAATCTCAAGAGAAAGCAAAGTCTACGCCTCACCTTCCACCTACTCAGGTTCAGCCGTAAGCTAAAAAGAGTAACCAATGATCAAGATTCGTGCATCACGAATCCAAGGGCGCTCACAGTTACCAAGTGGAATCCCAAGGTTACAGTGGGGGACGAGGCCGAGGTCGCAGCCGTGGTCGAGGCCGAAGTCGCGGCCGTGGTCGAGGCCGCGGTAGCTTGTCTAACACGTGGACAAGAAAACAGAGCAGCTTCGACGAAGAGGCATACTGCGAACATCACATGTCCTTTGGGCACTCAACGGCAAAGTACCGCTTTCTTGGTTCAAAACTCGCTGCCGCGATAGCCACTGGGAAGCTTAAAGACAACATCGAAATCAAGGACTTTGAGATGGAAACCAAGGAGCAGCAACCCACGCAAGGCGAGCAACCTGCATCAAGAAGGAGAAACAACGAGCCAGCAGGAGGCGGAGCTCGTCCAGATATACTAATGATCATGGGAAGATCTTGTTATTGCTCGGATACTGTAGGTTCTATCAAAGCCTACCAGCGCAGAGCTGAAGTCAGCAAGAATCTGTCTGAGCCATCTAAATTACCAAACAATGTAATCTCTTTTGAAGAAGCAGATACAACATATATTGATCACCCCTATAACGACCTTCTAGTACTCAAGCTTGTCGTCGACAATTGCAATATGTCCCGCATCCTCATCGATACAGGAAGCTCTATGGATGTCATTTTCCGTGAAACGCTCCTAAGGATGGGTGTTGACATTTCCACTCTAGAAGGGAGACCAAAGCCGGTTACCAGTTTCTCTGAGACAACCTTGACAATGGGGACCATAAAACTCCCCGTCGAAGCTTGTGGAATAACAAAAATCGTAAAGTTTTCAGTAGCCGATTATCTAGCCATCTACAACGTGATCTTGGGCACTCCCTGGATCAACTCAATGCGCGTTGTGCCATCTACCTATCACCTCTGTCTCAAATTCCCAATCCCAAGCGGGGTGGAGACTATTTGGGGATGTCAAAGAGAGTCTCGAAATTGTTTCCTCGTCGAGCACAAGCTCAATAATTCGGTAACAGTATCCAGTGCCAGGGCACAGCGTAAGAAGATGAAGATGGATCGAGAGCCGGTTAAAGAACTTTCTAAACTCTTGTAGCAACTACAACTCAACGAGGATCGCCTAGAAGAAACCCAACCCACCTGCGATCCCGTTATCTCAGTCTGCATAGACGACGATAACCCAAAAAGATGCGTAGAAATTGGCGCTAAACTTGACGAAAAGATCAAGGATGACCTTATCTCATTTCTGAAGAAGAACATCAACACTTTTG
Organism: Draba incana; assembly: GCA_963576765.1. NCBI lineage: Eukaryota > Viridiplantae > Streptophyta > Magnoliopsida > Brassicales > Brassicaceae > Draba > Draba incana. The sequence continues at coordinate 21,284,006 of OY755211.1, read as the reverse complement.
CATGGGCGGCAGAAGACATGCCAGGAAACGATATCAACGTGACTTGCCATGAGTTGAATGTTGACCTAATTTTCAAACCTGTTAAGCAGAAAAGACGCAAACTTGGGATAGAGAGAGCAAAGGCAGTAAACGACGAGGTAGAGAGGCTCCTGCGAGTCGGATCAATCACCGAGGTGAAGTATCCCGACTGGCTAGCGAATCCCGCCGTTGTAAAGAAGAAGAATAGAAAGTCGAGAGTATGCGTAGACTTCACAGACCTCAACAAAGCTTGTTCAAAAGAGAGCTTTCCACTCTCCCACATAGACCGATTGGTGGAAGCTACAGCAGGAAACAAGTTGCTGACATTTATGGACGCTTTCTCCGGGTATAATCAGATCATGATGAACCCAGAGGACGGAGAGAAGACAGCGTTCATCACAGATCGCAGAATTTACTGCTATAAGGTGATGCCTTTTGGCCTTAAAAATGCTGGAGCAACGTTCCAAAGGCTTGTAAACAAGATGTTCGCGAAACAAGTTGGGAACACCATGGAAGTCTACATAGATGACATGCTTGTCAAATCGCTGGAAGAAAAAGATCACGTAGCATTCCTGGAAGAGTGTTTCAAGCAGCTAAATTTGCACAACATAAAGCTGAATCAGACAAAGTGCAGATTTGCAGTCACTTCCGGTGAATTCCTAGGCTACTTAGTAACCCACTGAGGCATCAAAGCAAACCCAAAGCAGATCGATGCTCTTATCCAAATAGCCTCACCAAAAATGCAGAGAGAAGTACAACAACTCACAGGACGAGTAGCTACCTTAATCGGTTCATTTTGCGATCCACAGATAGGTGCCTGCCTTTCTACAATACTCTTCGCGGAAATAAGAAGTTTCAATGGACAAAGGAATGCGAAGAGGCATTCCAGCAGTTCAAAGGTTACTTAGCAAGCCCGCCTATGCTTGAAAAGCCAATAGTAGGAGAATCTTTGTTTCTCTACACCGCAGTTTCCGATACTGCAGTAAGCGGGGTGCTAATTCGTGAAGAGAGAGGCGAGCAGAAACCAATCTTTTATGTCAGCAAATCTCTAACTGACGCCGAAATGAGATATCCATAAATAGAGAAGCTAGCCTTGTCAGTCATCATGTCTGCAAGAAAACTGAGGCCATATTTTCATTCACATTCAATCGTGGTCCTCAGCACCTTCCCTCTCTGCTCTGTCTTGCACAACCCTAGTCAGTCTTGACGATTGGCTAAGTGGGCAATCGAATTAAGCGAGTATGACACTAAATATCGAGGGCGAACATGCGCAAAATCATAAGTCCTAGCTGACTTTCTAATCGAGCTTCCGGATGAGGCAGTCGCTAAAGAGAGTCTGAGCCTAGTCTGGCAACTTCATGTCGATGGGTCATCATCTAAAACTGGTTTGGGAGTCGGGATTCGCTTAACATCACCCGCTGGCAAAATACTGGAGCAGTCATTCCGCCTAGGCTTCTGAGCATTAAACAATGAAGCAGAGTATAAGCCCTTATAGCCGGCATGAGACTTGCGCACGCACTTAAACTCGACCATATTCACGCATTTTGTGACTCTCAGCTGGTTGTAAACTAGTTCAGCGGAGAATACGCTTCAAAGGATGAACACATGGAAGCATACCTTAAAGCTGTCCAGGAGTTGGCCGTGCAATTCATAGAATTCACACTTACTCGGATTCTTAGAGGCGATAACACCCTTGCTGATGCCCTCACAGTCCTCGCGTCAACCTCTGACCTGGAATTAATGCGAATTATCCCAGTGGAGTTTATAGAGCATCTAAGTATCCCTATTCCAGAAGTGGTTAACATCTTGACTCGATCTCAAGCAGCCAAGAAATCCAAGGAGAAAACCATTACAACGACTTCAAAAGAAACGGTCGCTAACACAGAAGCCCATAAAGAAGCAGACAACACTCCGGTAAGCGAAGTCGAAGAAAGCGAGCCTCCACTTAATGGACGACGAGAGCCGGATTATGAGGTGGACATAGAAAATGACTCAGTCGACCCTAGTAAAGTTGGACCAAGTAGTCCTTTAACTGTGCCTTAAATCGACCAGGAGGAGGTTGCCATGGATGAAGATTTCCACCCCCCACCAGACAAAGTCGATGCCAACGCTAACTCCTCCGAGGAAAAGAAGCTCGCAAAATCATGCATGAAGTTCACATCGGCTCTTGTGGCAATCATTCCGAAGGATAAGCACTAGCACTAAAAATCAAGCGCCACGAGTACTACTGGCCAACAATAATCAAAGACTGTGTGAAGTTTTCAACCAAGTGTGACAAGTATCAACGCCACGCTCCTAAGATCCATCAGCCAACAGAGCTGCTCTCTTCAATCACCTCTCCTTATCCATTTATGAAATAGGGTATGGATATTGTTGGCCCTCTGCACCCCTCAAGATTACGACGATGGCTACTTGTGCTTACAGACTACTTCTCAAAGTGGGTTGAAGCAGAAGCGTTTATCTCTATAAAAGACGCGCAAGTGGAGCACTTTGTATAGAAAAACATCATCTGCAGATATGGTGTTCCTTACGAGAGCATCACAGACAATGGGTCCCAGTTTATATCAGGACGTTTCGAAGGATTTTGTGAAAAATGGAAGATATGCCTTAACAAGTCTACTCCGCGACGTCCACAGGGTAACGGCTTGGCAGAATCAACCAACAAAAGATTGATTGCTAGTCTCAAAAAGCGCCTCGACGAGAAGAAGGGCCACTGGGCCGACGAGTTTGATGGCGTCATCTGGTCTTACTGCACTACACCAAAGGAAGTCACCGGTGAAACTCCATTTGCTTTGGTTTACGGAACAGAGTGCGTCATTCCTGTCGAAGTTCAATTTCCAGGAGTGCGACGAAGGCTACTTTCACAGGAAAAAGAAGTCAACCGTCTCCTCTTACTTGACGAGCTGGACCTCATCAATGAACGCCGCGACCAAGCGTTGACCCGGATTACCAACTACCAGCATTCAGCAGCAAAATACTATAGCTCAAAGGTGCGAATCCGGCGTTTTTACGAAGGCGACTTGGTCCTGAAGAAGAACTATCATTGAGTATTTCACTTGAACTACGAGGTGGCTTGATCCCTGCAAAGGGTACGTAGGCAACTTATTTGCGGATGGGTTCAGCTGCCCCCTCCTTAAAGGGGGGGAGTGGGGTACGTATACTCGTATACTCCCACCTCTCTCAATTGGTTATTTCTGCAAGAAAAAAAAAAATAATAAAGCAAACTTAGCTAAACAGTTTTGCTTATAATACAGTCTTAACAGAAATAGACTTCTTCATAAATAATCTTTGTTTACATCCACCGCGGATATCATAAGTCTAATAAAAAACAGACATAATACCTCGCTGCTGGCCACAGTGACGATCTACTTTGCAAACTTCAGATCTGACTTTTACATCCTTAGCAGGATTGCACAGCGCTATACAAATACATAATGTTCATTATAGGAGCGGATGCATTAGAGGAAAGCGTGTCCGTAAACCCAAATGATCATTTCAGAAACCCAACTTACAAAGCGTTGGTCAACTCACTAGAGAATATTCACTTAAGCGGAGCGGCAGTGTTAGTAGAAAACATGCCCGTAAACCCAAGTGTTCGTAACAAAATCCAACAATCCAAAGCGTTGATCTTAACACAAAAAAATACTTATTGCCGAAAAAGGAAAGTTTAAGACAACATTTCTGCAACTGAGGCGAGAAGTAAAAACTGCATATTATTGTATTATATTATTATTAAGTATTATAAAGGAAAAACAAAGTATCCAAAGAGGAACGAGCTATCAAAGCAACAAATGAAGATAAAAGGGTAAACACCACCCAAAGTGGAGAAAAAAAAACTCAAAATCAAAAACCAAAAATAAACTAAGGCAAAATCCACTCAAGCTCCATCTGCACTCTGCGTAACCTCTACATCTTCAGTCTCAGTCTCTGAATCTGATGAATCCTCATCACCAAACTTCTTTTCTTCAGACGAACTAGAAGAGCTCGAAGATGGATGAATCACGTCACGAATAGGACCTGGCTCAACAAGGGCTAGTTCAACAAGGGCCCCTCCATTGGAATCTGTCATCCTAAGAATCCTCTCAAGTTCGCTCATATGACTAGTCCAAGCCTCAGTCGCATGCAATAGGCCTACCTCCTGCTCTCTAAGTTCACGAAGCTCGTTAGTAAAATAAGGCTGCTTGTCACCCTGAAGCACTGCTATAAACTCAATATTGCTCTAAACTTGAGTAAGATCAAGGAGCTCATTCCAGGGAACCTCCTTGATCATCCTAAGCTTGTCCCTAGCTCGCCTCATCCTCGACGCAAACTCTGCTGTCACCTCGCGCCTCACCTTCTCACTCGCCTGACCAAGATTGGAGACTTCTTGCTGCAAGCGTCTCTTCTCAGCTTTAGACTCTGAAAATGTGCCATCTATCTTGCGGCGCTGATCCTCAATCTCTTTCACAGTAGATACCAGGGTAGCAACTCACACCTCCGCTTGACGCTTTTGTTTCTTGTGATCAGCACATATCTCCTGAACACTAGCAAGATGATGATTCCGCGAGAAGGCATCCGTCTCGTAGCCATTGGTAAGCTCGTTAATCGAAGCAAAGAACTGGCAAAAAGAGGATAAGTCAACAGAAATGAAGCAAAGTGGATAATGCCGCAAAATTCAATAGAAGTTCATACCGTCATGCCATGAAGGGCCACCTTTCTGTAAATATCTCTCTTCGACATGTCTTGCGGAGGAGGAAACTCATTCCCTGGAAACACAATCTTTGACATTTCAGCTGTAGCCATACTCCCGCTGCAGCTATACTCCCGCTGCTAAATAACTCTCCTGGATCAATGTCTTTCCTACTATCATCTCGAGCACGCTTTTGATCTGTATTTAAAACATCGCAACGCTTTGGTGGCGAGTCATGACGACGGCTAGAATGGACAATAGTACTGCGCTCGAGCTCAGGATGACACGACTTAGGCACAGCAGTAGATCTAGCTTCATGCGGAGCTCTCGAGGTAGTGCTCACTATAGTCTCGACAGCTCTCTTCTCGCAAGCGGTCAATCTTCTCCCGTTGCTCGACATTTCTGGTGGGGAAGTTAGGAGATGCGTTCTGAAACAACGAATGAGTGCTTTTCAAACACGGTTCAAAGTGAAATCTTTCGTCCAACTGCACTTCTCGGCGACGAAATCGGCGCGAAGATCAAATAAACCTATCGGAAACCTGTCATCGCTGCTATAATCTGCAAAACAAAAAGTAAGAACAAAAGGGTTAGAATTTGACTAACTTACAAACAAGATAGAGACTGTCGCTAAACTAAAAATAAGCATAAGACGAAAAACAAAAAAAAAACACGACGAAGTCAACTACCACAGTGACCCCATCTCTTTCGAAGTTTAGGATTATCTCCGACTGAATCACTATTTATTCGCACAAAGAAGAACCTTTTCTCCCAAGAGCGTTCTAGAGGAGGAAAGTCTTTAATGACGTGAAGATCAGGTTTGCCGTCAATGGAATAATGAAGTTTATCTTTGCGACGAACCTTTTTGATAATCAAAAGATTCAGCAAGTGGTCTACCCCAAGCTCGCTACCGTTCTCATAACAGCGAATCATCAGTCCAACTAAACATCGCATCCCTCGAGCCGTTATCTGCGAAATGGCAATGTGATTCTTCCAGAGATATTCGAGAATCGTACGAGGAATTAAAAATCACAAAAAGCAAGTCCAAAAATAAGCTTCATACACCGTGAAGAAACCTTCTGGAGGATTATAGTACGATCTTCTGGGATAGGAGTGGCGAGCTCGACATATTTAGAAGCATTGCAAAGTGCAAGAATGTCTGTTAAAGATGTTGAAGTTGACTTAGAAGACTCCAGTCCTCTGCGCGTCTGGTCTCTCTTAGTAGCTTGCGGAGTCCCCACTTCGGTATCGTCAAACACTACAAGAGCACTCTGGAAGACTATGTCTCCTGAACCGCCACTAGAAGATATTCGCGCCGAGATGTGCCGTTACTTCGATAAAAGCCCTGAAGTTCGAGTCAAAATTTGAATCTAAAACCAGAAACCTTGACTTGTTGACTTATGTTGACCAGTTGACTGTTGACCGTTGACAAGAGACCGTTGACTGTTGACCAAAAATTAGGGTTTTCCAAACGCTCTTCTGCTACAGATCGCCACCGCTCCAAATCGCGTTTTCTGCCTAAAATCGCGTTTGCGTTTCCCGCTCCAAATCGCGATCGGAGCCACCACGAAGCTTCTGCCATGAGCTCCTTCGTCTGGTTTACGATGATTCAAGAGCCACCATGAAGCTCCTCCGTCTGCCATGAGTCTGCAAGTCGGCGGCATCGAAACGGTGGCCGCGGATGCGAAGGTCTGTTTATCGCGGCCAAAGACAGTGGCGGCAGATCCACCATGAGCTGACGATATGCGGCGGATTTGCAGATCAGCGATGCGGCCGCAGTGAAGCTCCTCCTCCACGAGTAAGTGACAGTAGCAACAACTCCAAGTGGCGTACAATGAAGGAAGTGGCGGCGAAGACGACTGTGTGGAAGAGGAGGCGCGATCAAAGCTATAGCGGCATATCCACGCTCCTCAGGCGACGATCGAAGCTCCTCGATCTACCAACGACGATGGCGGCGGCGATGCAGATGGCCACGGCTGCGTACGGCGAAGGAGGCCGATGATGGCATGACGACAGAGGTCAGCTTCGGCGACGATTCTGGCGCAGCAGATTGTAATGGATGAAGAAGATGGAGGCACAAAAAAACAAAAAAAAAGAGCAAAACCCTAATTTGCACTACAGGACAAAAAAAAATTTTTGAAGAGAGGGTTCTGAAATATTTTCCCTTCTCTACTGCAAAAAAAGCGACTTGGTGAAAAAAATAGACTGCCTAAGAGGCTTATTTATACCAGAAGGATTTTCTGAAATCCTCAGAGTTCTTCAGGAAATTTTCCAAAAACTCTCATAACGGGCTTTAAATTCCAATTAAATGAGCCTCATAGCCTTTTCGGTCTATTAACTTCATTTTCAACAACGCAAGCAGGTCCAGAAAAACACGATAGCATCAACCCAACATGGAATTACTGCAACGTCTAGAAATCGCTGATAAGACGTCAACGCCTGGCTGCTTCTTGGTCCATCGCATCGATCTCAAACATCAACAACTTGTACCTTGGCATCATCGAGCTCGATACTACCTAGCTTGGGGGCTAACTATAGGGGTCGGATTTCACTCCTAAGAGATCGATGTAACGACAAGAACGGTTCTGTAAAAAAGGCTTGAAGAAATCATAAACGGCTTGTAGAAGCCCAATTCAAGATAAGTCCATAATATTATTAAATCCATAATTAAAAGGGCTTAATGATAATATGAGCCAATAATAATTTAAATGCTTAATTGGCCTGACCCAATTGTATTATTAGTCCTAGTCTAAAAAGCTATAAATAGCTCATTGTATTCACCGAGAAGGGGATCCGAATTTTTACATCAAAAGTAATAAATCTCTCTTAACAGCAAACGCAAGTGTCTACATTTTCTGCATTGTGATTTACTCAGGAGTCTCGCATTTCCTCTACAACCCTACAAATTCAATTGTACGAATCTCGACTCCTACATTATTTTGTTATCAAGACTTGGTTTAAAAGTATGGTTTATTTCGGTTATGTTGTGTGTTTGTATTCAAGGAACAGCCACTTTGCTCTTTGCGTTTAATGAAGCATTTTGTAAAGATAAAACAGGAATTATTAGTTGTCAAAAAAAGAAGAAGAATTATTAGAGTTGAAATGGTATCAGAGAATTTTACTCAAACTTCAACCATTGTTCTACACAAAAAAGAAAAAATCTTTCTGTTTTTTTTCGTTTTTCTTCCGTTTGATTCTCTGTAATCGATCAAATCAACCACATGTCTGATGTACTATTTCCATATCCTAAGTATAACTTGGATTCCCTACGGGCGATACTTATATATACCATTTTTAAAAGTTTTTTTAAAATTTTTTAAGATGCTACTTTTTTTAATGTTTTAAAAATACCCCAAAATTAAAATTAGTTTTAAATAGTCAAAACTAAACCCTAAACCTACACCATATCCCCTAAAACTATACCCTAATTGTACAATAGTTAACCCAAACTCAAACCCAATATTTTAAATTTTAGACCCTTTAAAAATCAATTTTTGTGTTTGTGGTTTTTTTGAAAATTTTGATTTTTTTTTAAATGGTATCTAAAGAACTTAAAAAATTGGTGGCATGGTTGTGAAAAAAACTTTAAAAAGATGTATCTAAAGGAATTTTTCATTCCGTATTCATGTGTGAATTAATTTAACAGAAAATTTGAACAAATCTATGTTGTGTACGAAATTGATATACAATTGCCATTAAGCATGTGAGATTATTAGATTGAAAGTATATTATTTCGTTGATTTATTCATTTAAATATAAAGAGGCACGTTGACCAAATTCAGTATGATATAACCAAAAAGGAACATATCATATTATATGACTATGAAGAAGGAGGTTCCACGAACTCAAAATTTGACAAAGAAGGATTCCTGTTGCAACAACAAATTCCAAAAGACCCTCCATCTATACATTCTCCTCCATAAGTATCTTGTTCTTTGCAAAATGCTTTGCATTGAGGACATGCATGGACAAAATTACATATTTTCTTCTCCTCACTCGACGAACTTGCTTGTACTGTAATTAATTAAAATTTGAACCACAGATTCATAAATCACTAATACCAAAATCAGTTTCTATTTCAAATTAAAAAAATATACTTACATGAGACAAAAAGCAAGAAAATTGTTGCTATCAGAAGGAAATATGTTCCATAAGCATGTGAAGATATTTTGCCTTTCATTTTCCGTAGTAATTTGTTCTTTTAGTTTTTGTATAGATATTGTTTGAAGAAGTTTTGCATGGTCCTACTCCTTATATAACGTCTTGATGGGGTCAACCAAATATTTAACAACTAATTAAACAATAGTCAAGAATTATTTTTTTCCATACTATTTTGTTTTGAATAGTCGTAGTCAAAGGTATCTTGCCAAAAAAGGGCGAGTACTTATGGCCACTTAATTTTCCTTCGGCTTATTAAGAGGATTGTTAGTGTTCAAACTGACATCTTTGATATGGAGAATTTATTGTAATGATAAAGTCAAGAGGCTTCAAAAATACCACGAATTGCTATTTAAAATACATTTTCACATCTGTTTATGTAATCTTTTAATCTAAATCAGCTGTAGAAAAGCTTTCTAAACAGATATTAAGGGGGTGATTGGTTGGGTTTTATTTTTTGTCTACAGTCTTAATTTCCTTAGAAGTATTACTTGTTTACCAATCATTTTGTAGCTTTAATTCTTCAAATTAAAATCTACAACTTTTTAAACCAATCATATTTTAGCTTTAATTCCCTAAGTTACACCTCAAATTGCTTTTTAAACATTTTTGTTGCTTATTACATAGAAAATCCTACATCACTATATATTGAGCTGTAAGTGTTGTGTTTAAGAAATCACACAAGTATTTAATAATTTTAAAAACAAAACGTAAGATTTTTTTTATTATGATTGTTTAGTTAAAAAATTATAAAAGATATCGGAATTTATATGGAATAATCCCAAAATAAGATTGAAATGAATCTATGGTATAGGTGAAATTTATTATGAATTATTTTGTCAATCACTCAAGTATTTTTTTTATATATTTAGATATATTTACTCCAAGTATTTAATTTTAGAATGACACTTGTCATTTTCTAATGTAAATTATGTCCATTTATAACTAATTTAAATTTTATTTATTGCATTGAAGATAACATAAATTCTCTATAAACTCTATTTTTTATACTAATACAAAAACAAATTATTTTCCATGAAACTAGTCTATTTAAAAAATATGAAACTAGTCTACTTAAAAATACAACACATATATTACATTTACCAATCATGCTTTTATTTAAAAATATTTACAACTACAACGAAGATACTTACATCAAAAATTCTACAACTACCAAAAAGTTACAGCTACTGCCAACACACTTACAACAAAATTTCTACAACAATTAGTCTACCTCTATGTTTTGAAACATCAGTTGAGTTCCACAGTGGAGAGGAGATCCCCATTACACTAAGGTACGAGCGATTATATGGGTTTCTCCGTAAGTGCTATAGTCTTTGTCACGACGAATTAGAGTGTGAGGCGTTAGATGAGGAAGAAAATGGGAGTGATGGGCCACCTAGTGATGTTGACATGAACTCTTGAATGCTTAGTTACAAAGGAGCGGTAGTGAGCAAAAGCGTCAAACCGCATGATGGTGGTAAAGGAGACCAGCAAGGAAAGAAACACGGTAAGAGACCAGTATCTGATGGTCACAATGGAGTGGAGCATCGCTGATTCTAGAGGTAATTCAGGCAGCATCGACATCATGCTTAGGTGTGGGCATTCGGGTGTGTTCGGGTTCAGATCGGGTACTTGAGATTTTTGGGTATTTAGGTTTAGAGATATAACACCCATTCGGGTATTAGAAATCTTTGGGTCTGGTTTGGTTCGGTTCGGACCGGGTTCGAATTATCCGCAATAGAAATCTTTGGGTCTGGTTTGGTTCGGTTCGGACCGGGTTCGAATTATCCGCAATACTAAAAAATTATCGAAAATATTCAAAAACTACCCAACAAATTATAATCACCTTATTTTTTTTTTTATTTGGTTCATTTTAATTATTTGTTATTTGAATTATCCAAAATGTGATGACAATTTTTTGTTGTAATAGTTCAAATAATAACATAAATTGGTTATTTTTTTTATCAAAATGTATACACAATATCCGAATTGATAAAAAAAAAGAATGAAAAAACTATATAAAATTACATAAACTACATGAATATACCCAACCTTAACTCTACATATATATTAGTTCTTTTATGTTTAATATATTCCGTGTACCAGTACGGTTCTCGATTCGGTTCGGGTTCGGTTTTTGGTTTTTGGATTTAAGTGTGGAGGACCCGTTTGGTATTTTAGAGAATCAGTTCAGGTAATTCGGTTTGATTTTTTAATTTGGTTTTTCGATTTCTTCGGATATTTTGCCCACCCTAATCGGGCTAATCAAAACCGGGACTTACACTCAGATAAGGACTAAGGAATGAGCTTCCTGCTCTTGTTATGGAACCAGCTCTTGAGGTATCCCAGCAAGAATAGGTGATTGTTGAGGCTCCAGTCACTAACAATGTCTCTGAAATGCAGAATGATGCGGCATATGCATCAAAACTTGCTTTAGGTGAAAAGGTATGTAAAGCATTGTTTCAGACGGATTTCGATATATCGTTGGCAATGAAAACGAAAGACCAATTTATTTCTCTTCCGATGGTTGATGTTGGAGGGAATAAAAAGGAAACTAATGTGGTTATGGAGGATATGAATTTTGGAGTGGCAGACCTGAAACAAGTAGATGTCATAGATGATGGTAATATGGATTTAGGGGACAAGACACTTGAAGATGAGCTATAACTGGATGAATTCATGAATGAAGATTGTACGGGAGTTGAACTGTTTGCCACAGGTAAGCAGGTTGGCTCGATGCCTACTCTTGAAGGTCATGTTTGACTGCCAAATAATAAGTTGGGCCTAATAGGTGGAAAGGATGAAGCTCTAATTGTGATTGATGCACATGAACCAGAGGAGGCAGAGGGGTTTAAAGAAATATCGTCAAAGCCACAACGGTAGAGAATGGTGAGATGAACTGCGGTAATTAACGCTATGGGCTCTAAGTAGCATTTAGTTCAGGCTTTTGTGTCACCTAGAATGAAGACCGAGGTGAAGAAAAAGGTACAAATCGTGGACAGTTTGTACCCGGGAAAGTTGAGGAAGGCTATGGGTTCACATGGTGGTGTTGCTCCACCAAAAACTACAATTGATTAATGCAGATTTTGAGTTAGAATTGTGAAGGTTTAGGTCCACGCTTAACCATTAGCTATTTACGGGACCTTTGTAATAAATATAGGCCCGACATTTTATTTCTTTCGGGAAAAAACAAGATTTTGTTCCTATGGAAAATTTCAATTACATTTCGGTTATAATAAATTGTACACGGTAGATCCGTGTAGAGCATACGGTGGACTTGCATTATTTTATAATAATGATTTTAATGTTTCAATTTTATTTGCAAACGATCGAATCATTGATGTTGAAGCTACTATTAACAAAGTGTTCATAACCTTTGTGTATGGAGATCCAGTATCGAAAATAAGGGAATATGTATGGGAACGGTTAACAAGGATGACAACCACGAGGTTTGATCCATGGATGATTGTCGGAAGAAAAATGTGGAATTATGAGGAGTGCAATCACCATCCAATCTTTTAACACTATGATTTTAAATTGTAGTATGCTGGAATTTCCATGTTTAGAAAATAAAATATCATGGCAGGGTTGTCGAAGAAGGTAGGGTCAAAATCGTTTATAGACTATTTGGTGTCGTCTTGACAGGGTTTTAGCTAATGAAGATTGGCATGCAAAATTCACACATTCTTTAGTGGAATATTTGGCTATGATTGGTTTGGATCATCGGCCTATCCTTGCTACCATAGACAATTAAATACGGCGGGGGAGGCAAAAATTACGGTTTGATAAATGATGGATTGGTCATGATGGGTTAATGGATTCAATAAAAGATGGATGGAGAAACATGGGGGGACGACAAGGAATATATTTTGTGGATAAATTATCGTATGCCGGCATGAGATATCAAAATGGCAAAAGCAAAACCCTCCCTTATGGAAAAGAATGGATTGATGAGCTTATAAAAGCAGTAGAGGACTGCCAAAACGATGGATTGAGAAGCTCTACGGAATTGTGTGATCTTACACAAAAATTAAGGGATGCATATAAGGTTGAGGATGATTATTGGCAACCAAAAAGTCGAACGACTATGTACAAGAAAGGGGATGAAAATTCCAAATTTTTTCACGCCCTAACAAAACAACGGAAGGCACGTACTTGGATCATGTATGTATAATTTTGCACGAAAATGGATACTTACGATAAAGAGGTTCAACAAGTTGCGGTTAGTTATTTTGACAATTTATTTCGAACCACGTCCCCCACTGAATTCATGGAAGCACTGGAAGATGTCCAAACATTGACTACACCTCAGATAAATGATTTACTAACGGGAATAGCGACGGAAAAAATTTCAAAATTTTTTGTTTATGATGCATCTTGAAAAGGTACCGGGACCGGATGGGATGAAAGCGTCATTTTTCCAACGCTCATGGGATATACTTAAAGGGGATGGTCTTACTTTGGTCAATGACTTCCTCCGGACCGGAAGTTTTGATCGCAGATTAAATATGACAAATATATGTTAAATCCCTAAGACCAAACGACCTACTAGGATTATAGAAATGAGGTATATTAGTCTTTGTAATATCAGATATAAAATCATTATCAAGGTATTAGGGCAACAGTTGAGGATGATACTCCATGATCTAGTACCTAAGACACAATCAACTTTTGTAGCATGACGTTAATCACGGGTAACATTTTGATTTCTCAAGAAATGTTCCACGAATTGAGGGCAAACAATTTATATCACTCCAAGTTTATGGCAGTGAAGACTAACATTACCAAGACGTATGATCGGGTAGAATGTTATTTCATTGAAAGTCTACTACGTAAAATGGGATTCAGAGAAAAATGGATAACATGGATGATGTCGTGTATTCTATCGGTCTAGTATAAGGTCCTAATTAACTGACAACCAAAGGAAAACATAATCCGTAATAGAGGTATACGACAAGGGGATTCTGTAACATCCCATCTTCTTGGATAAGGGCCTTTTTGTAACTTAGAATTATTTAGGGGAAATTCGGTAGTTTAATAAAAAAAAATTAAATTTAGTTATGTGCCTTTAAAGAAGGGAAGCTTAATTAAGGCCCATGAAAGGAAAAGGGGCCGCCATAATTAAGTGGATGAAAACCCTAGAAATATAAGGAGGTGGCGCCGACTTAAGAAGGAAGGAAACTCACGGGCTTGGCCCATATATTAAGGAGGTGTAGAAAATTTAGGAAAATGAATATTCTCCTAGGGAATTTCGTGGTCAATAAATAGTGAGAAAGGAGAGCTCATTATTCACACCATCGAAAATATTCTCACTCAAGAGCCAAAGAAAAACGCTGAAGAGCAAGAGAATAAGGAGGAGCTTAAGAAGGAACTCAGCGCCCCAAGTCCCTAAGAGAGCGGTTTAAAGCCAAGGTAAGGCGTGATCCATACTTAATATAATCTTTTTCTTCCTTAATCCATTATAGTTTTCATTTAATAGCTTAGTACTATGGGTTAAGGGTAGAGTATATATGGGTCGAGAAAAACTCGGCGTGGTTGAAGGACCGGCCGAGGGCTTGATCCATGTACGTAAGTGGTACGTACGGATGGGATCTATACGTATGCTTACGATGGGATGGATGGTCATTCATACGTCTGTGGTACGATGACAGACCATGACGGACAGTGGTTCATACGTACACTGTATGATGATGGGTGATGATTCGGTACGTCCGTGGTACAATGACGGACAAGTGGTCCGTACATACGCAAGACCACGGAACAAACGATTGTCTGGTAAATGAAGTGTGCATGTATTGGTTATGTTGGCATGGCCTCAGGATTGCCTCACCATAATGATCTAGAGATCACACCGGTATGGCTCCGGGGTTCCCTCGGATCATTTTGTCTAAGGTCAATACGGGCAGTGTAGGAATATAGATCATATCAATGCTAACCTAAAAAGCAGCTGTCCGCGGATTGGTAAGGTCTTGGTCTGGGATCAATAAGGACTTCAATCTGAAACCAACACAAGGCCGTAAGGATAAGCTTAAGCTTAGCAATAGGCAAAGTGACAGAGCATCCAGTTGGATCATGGCGATCCATCTAAGGACTCGTAGGTGTTCATGGTATATGGTCTAGACATAGACTTGATATATTAATATGTTGGCTATGGATTAAATACATGCGCCAAGGACACGCCATGGGATTTCAACCATATGCTCGGGAACACTTGTCTTAGTTAAGGCTAGGATAAGAATGACTCGTTATTTGGTGAGAAGGACAAGAACTCTAAGGATATTATATGGTCCTAATCACATTTCATATTGTTAAGATTGTTTAGAAAGTGGGAAATGATGGTTTACTATCATTTCCAAATTGAGTCTTGCATAGGCGTAGCTATACCCTTTCTAGGGAGCTACCATGAGCCAAGTGTTGACCTGATTGGGGTCACTGGTAAGTGGCTCGATCGATCATCACTAAATCATGGAAATAGAGCTATGGTATGATAAGCGATTGAGTGACGATGGTCTAAGTTGAGAAAGTGCTTATTTATAGGTTTTGTTCCACATAAACTACACTACTGCAAGATAGAATGAGAAGTTGACTCATGTGACATTGTGGCTACCTCTGAGGATTGATTGCATGGATAGGTATGACTAAAATAAGGATTTTAATAGTAAGAAATATCATTACCCACTGGTTCACTTGTTTCTGGGGTTCACTTACCATTAGGGTAAATTACCCAAACATGAATTGGGATGAGTAAATATAAATGTTGCTCTGTCGATCCTTAGTCAACCTGACAATAAATCTATTGGTAAGATTAGTTTGAGAAGCGCTCGAGAGGTTCAAGCAAACTCAAGCTAAGACTTATATTATCCAAGGTTAGAGGAAGAACATATATCGAATGAGAATATAATTTGGTATCTGAGTCTTCCACAATTAATGAAGAGTATTATGTGTGAATATCTGCACAGACAGCTTCTGTATGGCCATTGTTGTTGTCCTGAGTAACGTATTAGGATAGCTATGCTTATTTGGGGCCGATCATACGGGGCAAAGGTATTGTGTGAAATACTTCGGCCATTGTTTGAGAGCGTAGAGGTATTAAAGACTAGGTTAAAATAGAAGTAGAAACATTGCTTGTGAACTATAGGAATGAGTCTAGAGTACAATGCATACTAAAATGTTAGGATATTCGATTCACAAGGCCACCAAAATTATATATTGCATAGGGGCATGTATGTGGGTACATGTCACCACCTTGTTTGTGTTTAGCCTGAAAAAGTGCCACGAAGACCTAATTTAGCCACGGGTCTTGTTGGATGAATGAAAGGAAATGATATTCTGGTGATGGGTCGAATAACGGTAATCTCGTGAGAGATACTGATGGAAAATGATAGTTGTTTAACTAGTTGATAGGAATATTCCTAGTTACTCGGAAATGTTTACGGACTAAGCATTGCTTAGGACGGAAGGGAAACATGAGAATTGAACGGATAAATATGAAGTTACTTGTGAAGTGACTTGGCACATAGTACTAGGGTACTATGTGGGGATTATGATGGGTACGGGTAGTTTAGGATATGTGAAGTCGTGGAAAAGAGAAAATCGTTTTTACTGAGTATTCAACACTCACCCCTTTACAAAATTGGCAGGATAGGTAACCAAGGAGGTGGACCAGAGGATGACAAGTGTAGGAGTCGTAACTCGCACAATTAAATTTATAAGGGTTTTAGAGGAGGTGCGAGACTTCTGAGTGAATCACACTGCATAAAGTAAAAGAGACTGTTTACACTATCTGTTAAGAAAGCTATTAATCTTTTTGCTATGGGAAAATTTGAACCCCCTTCCTGGAGAATACAATGAGGAATAAATAGCTTTTCATCCTAGATCTAAGTGCTAGGATTGGGCCTGTCCCATTAAGCAATAAATAGGCTTTAGGCCCATAATATCATTAAACCCATTTCAAATTTGGATCTAATTCTATTATGGGCCTAATTACAAATTGGACCCTTGTAAGCTGTTTAGGATTTCTTCTTGACTTGGCAAGATTCTTTTTCTCATTGCATCGATCTCGCAGGAGTAGAATCCGACCCCAACAGTTAGCCCCCTCAGCTTGGCAGTATCTAGTCTGATAGTGCCAAGGTAGAAGAATTCGCAGGTGAGGTCGATGCTTCAAGAAGACGTGTTGCATATGTTGTCATTGTCCTCCAAGATGTGTTTTGACGAGGTGAAATCGTAAAGCTTTGTTCAGCCGACTTGTAAATGTTACCGAGTTCGACGTCTTTTCTGTAAATGCTTAGCTCGGCGGAGACTCCTTGTAGACCCGTGTTTTGGAATAGCTTGTCGTCAATGAGGAAAGCACGTAAGTGTGTGAGCAAGCCTCAGTAAAAACCTTGTCTAGAAAACCCAATGGAAAAAACCAAATCAAGGGAGAAAGAGCACAAGTCACGCACTTCTCATTGGACTTATAATTATTGATGCTGTGTTCTTGTGTTTCTGTGAATGTTAAACTCGGCGGATATGATTTCACTCATTGTAGTTTACTTTCTTTGAAAGATTTTTCTTTTGCCGAGCTCCCATGTTTCAGTCAATGTTCAGCTCGGTCAATAGAGATTTTGTCATTGTCGGTGAGCTCCCATCTTTGAGTTAATGTTCAGCTTGGTGGACGGGTTTCAGATACTTTCATTTTGGTCTGGAATGATACCGTCTCTTGAAATTCAGATGAGATTTGACTTGCTTCATCGCCGAGGTGGAATACATAAGTTGTTTTGCTGTTAGATTGACTCGCGTGCTTCTGGGCTTGGCAAAATAGTTTTTGTCGTTACATCAATCTCGCATAGGTGGAATCCGACCCCTACTGTTAGTTAGCCCCCTAGCTTGGTTGTATCGAGTTAGATGATGCCATGGTATAAGCTGTTGAAGTTTGATATTGATGTGATGGACTATGAAGCAACCAGGCGTTGATGTCTTGTGATCGAACTCAGGAAGTTTTGGATATTCCATATCAAGCCGATGCTACCGTGTTTTTCTGACTAACTTCTTTTGTTAAGAATAAGTTTAGTTGTTGGAGAGACTGTTCTGTGAAGCAGCCAGGCATTTGACGTATGGTCATCGATTTCAGGAAGTTACAGTTATTCCATTTTGAGTGAGTGTTGTCGTGTTTTCCTGGACTTGCTTCCTTTGTTGAAAATAAGCTTAGCAGGCTTAAAAGGCTATCAGCCTTTTCTTTAATGAACTTTGAAGCCCATTAGGAGAGTTTCTTCAATTTTTTCTAGAAAAACCTAAGGGGATTTCCTAAAATCCCCCAGGTATAAATAGGCCTCCTTAGCAGTATTGTTTTCTACCAAGTCGCTTTTTCTGCGATAAAGAGGTAAAAAATCGAAAACATCTTTTTTTTTTCATGAAGCGGAAATTAGGGTTTTCTGATTTTTTTTGTCTTTTTGTGCATGTTCTTCTTCATCATCGTCTCCGGCCGATCTGTCGTCGATGTCGCCGGAGGATGATCTGCTTTGCCTCCGTCTTCCACGTCGTTGCCGTTAACCATCATCATTATCGCCATCATTACCATCGTCGATCTTCGTGGTTCATGGCCACCGTTTTTCGTCGATCAAGATAGAAATCGCGGTAGAGCTCGATTTGCCGCCGCAGGAGCTCGATTCGCTGCTGTAGGAGCTTCGATTCGCTGTCGCAGTTTCCTCCGAGGTCGTCGTCGTCTTGAATTAAGGAGCTTGAGGATTGATTTAGCCGCCGCTGTAAGTAGTACACCGCCATATCTGCTCGTGGCGGTTCGTGGTTGCTCGTGCGGTGGAGAGGAGACCCATGAATTGGCACAACGATGATCGGAGCATTGGCACGGTGACTCGTCGATCGGGATTTTCAGCTCGTGACTTTTGGTCAACTCTGGTGAACAAAAGTCTTTGGTCAACAAGTCAAGAAGTTTCTTCGGTCAACAAGTCAACAAGTTTCTTCGGTCAACAGAAGTCTTCAAAGTCAACGAAAATCGATGGCAGTTTAAATCAGGTAACGCTGCTTTGCTGTCGGTCGCGATTTAGATCCAAATTGATGGTTACGGTTAAGTGGATTTTTAATTGGATTCTGGGCTTTTATTGTAGTGGAACGCGTCTTGAAGAGTATAACTTTTACAGATTGGAGCCTTGAAAGTCGGGAGATCCTATTTTGATCTCTCTCGAATTTGACGGCGAACAAAAGTTGTTAAAGATGGCGAAGTTCCGATTACGATCCGATTTTGATCTCTGTCGACATTGACGATGTATTGAAGATGTTGAAGACGGCAAAAATCCGGAGATCCGATTTCGATCTATGTCGACATTGACGTCGTATTGAAGATGCTGAAGACGACGAAGATCCAGCGATCCAATTTCGATCTCTGTCGATATTGACGCCGTATTGAAGACACTAAAGCGGCGAACTAGAGATCCGATTTTGATCTCAATCGACCTTAACGCCGTATTGAAGACGCCGAAGAAGGCAAAGATCTAGAGATCTGATTTCAATCTCTATCGACATTGACGCCGTATTGAAGATGTTGAAGACGACAAAGATCCAGAGATCCAATTTCGATCCCTGTCGACAGTGACACCGTATTGAAGATAAGAACAACTATGCATAAGAGGAAAAAAACGTCTTGCTCGAGATAGGAGCGATGATTCGTAAGAAGATAGCGACACCCTACTTGAGAGGAGTGCCAATCTGCTTGAGAGGAGCCTCTGCCTGTTACTCATGTAGACGAGGCGTTTTAGTAGCACATGTAGACGAGGCGTTTTAGTAGCACATCAGCGAGCCTGAAAAGATCCTTAGAGGTTCGCAAGTTGGTGCAACTGAAGTTTCAATTGGTGAGTTAGGCGCTCCTGCTAGTGGTGTTAGACAACTTTGGTTTACGAAAATTTTTGCATCACTTAACAAATTTTGCTCCAAAAGATTGAATGTGATTCTTTGTGTTAAGACCAACGTTTCAAATAGTTGGATTTTTTATTAAACACTCCTGTTTTTAGGTACAATATTTTTTAACATGTCTGCTCCGTTATTGAATATTGTCTAGAAAAGTTACGAACGTTATGTTTGGGTTTAGACACGAATATTTGGGTTTACAGATGTGAACTCGCGTTACGACCAACGATTTAGTGACTTGGGTTTAGAGTGAACATTTGGGTTTACAGACATGTTCCAGAGAACACATCCGCTCCTGTAATGATCACTTTTAGCGATGCAACCAACGTTTTGTCTGTTGGGTTTCGAAATAAACAATTGGGTTTACGCATACGTTTTTCTCTAATGCACACACTCCTATAATGAACATTATACATTTGTATAGCGCTGTTTAATC
Organism: Draba incana; assembly: GCA_963576765.1. Lineage (NCBI taxonomy): Eukaryota > Viridiplantae > Streptophyta > Magnoliopsida > Brassicales > Brassicaceae > Draba > Draba incana. Next base: position 21,263,829 of record OY755211.1, on the reverse strand, counting down.
CTGCTAAGGATGTAATAGTCACATCTGAAGCTTGTGAAGTAGACCGTCGATGTGGCCAGCAGCGAGATGTTATGTCTATTTTTGGTGAGACTTTTGTTATCCACAGGGGATGTAAATGCAATTTTTTTTGAAAGAAGTCTGCTTTTGTTAAAACTTAGATGTTATAAGCGAAACTGTTACAGATAAGTTTGCTTTATTTGATTTCTACGAGAAAATCAAGTAATAGTGATGGGAGTATATGAGTATACGTACCCCCATTTCCCCATTTTTAAGGAGGGGGCAGCTAAACCCATCTGAAGATGAGCTGCCTACGTACCCTTTGCAGGGATCAAACCGCCTCGTAGTTCAAGTAAGTATTTTTAGTGATTCGCAGAGAATGCAAGTGATATATCCGTTTAGATAGGACTTTAAATGATATATAGATGATGTAAGAGATATGTCAGTTTAGGTAGGACTTCGAGTAATCCGTTAGGGATGTAAGTGATATGTCCATTTAGATAGGACTTCGAATAATCCGTAAAGAATTTATGTGTATGTCCGTGTAGGTAGGACTTCGAATAATCCGTTAAAGATGTAAGTGATATGTCCATTTAGGTCGAACGTTAAGCACATGTGTTAAGTGGCGAATTAGAAGAGCCGCTAAGCGAGTTTGTAAGCCAGGCGGCTAGGAGAGATAGTAAGCGAGTCAGCTAGGACAATTGGTAAGCAAATAAGCTCAACATTTGATGAGCCGTTAATTGACGAGCTTGTAAGTGATGAGCTGGTCAGCCATTGAGCCAAGCAGGTAGGAGAGCAGGCAAAGGAAGAGTTAGGCGAGTCAACTATGCAGTAGACGGGCTAAGCAGCTTTGGCAACTGTTAAGTAGATAAGTTAGACAGTAAACGAGCTAGGCTTCTAGGAAAGCTGGTGAGCGATGAACTAGGCGAGTCAGCTATACAGGATACGAGCTAAGTAGCTAGGAGAGCTAACAGAAGAACGTTAAGCGAAGAGCTAGGTGTGTCAACTAGCCGGTAGGCGAGCTAAGCAGCTTGGAGAACTAGTAAGTAAAAAGTTTGAAAGCAAACGAGCTGGTAAGTGATGAGCTTGTAAGCGAGTGAACTTGATAGCAAGGATAGCTGGTGAGCAGATAGGCTAGCCAGGTAGAGCTGGAAAACACATGGGCTAAGCAGCGAAGAAGGTAGTCGGAGTGATTAATCTCTAAAGGTGAATGCGACATGAGTCTTTATCTCTAATACCAGTTGGATTATGTCAGCTTATGACGTTGCGTTCTCCTTTCTTTAGTTTCTTATTGTTGCTTGGTCCTCATCGAGTTTTGAGCAATCTACCCATAGGAAGTTTCTTATTCATCTTATATGTTTTATTTGTCGACGAGATCCGCGTTACCACTCCTTCGCTCAGCAGTAGTTGTTATCACAATAGTAGGTGTGTTCTCTGTAGTGCGCTTGATAGCAAGGAGAGCTGGTGAGCAGATAGGCTAGACAGGTAGAGCTGCTAAACATATGGGCTAATCAGCGAAGAAGGTAGTCGGATTGATTAATCTCTGAAGGTGTGTTCTCTGTAGTGCGGTTGACCCTAGAGTTATGCACACTGCTTGTCACCGCCGTTGCAATCCATGTTGTGCTGCTGAGCATTAAAACAACCAAACTTTTTTTTTTTAACCTAGACATTTCTACTGCGGAACATAAACATTTAATCCAATAAATCCATAAAATAAATAAAACTTTTAACCAAATAAATCAGATAACAATATTCAGGAATGATCCAATAAATAAACTAGCAACCAAAAACGTTCGATTCACTTGTCTAAGACAACAACAACAACCCTATCATCCTCTTCCAACGGCCTCGATTGCACGATCACACTTTTCCTTTGCCTGCAACTCAAAAAGAAACCGAGAGTTGCGTGAGTATTATCATAAATACTCAGTAGAGCGGCCATCCCGCCAACAGGTTACACAAACATCAATTAACGATAAATAACCGAGTTTTTCCATTAATTAAATATCCAAATTTACCAATTAAAACAATTTCCGGTTAGCATTAATTGTCACAAAGAATTCAGCAAACAGAAGACTGGTGTCGATCGACACTCGCCCATACGAGTACCATCTTCATCACAGGGTGTCGATCGACACAGCCACTAGGCGTTGATCGACACTCTGCTCCTGAGCCCAAAATTCGAGCCTGTCCTCACTCGGTTCTTTCTCGGGAAACAACAAACACATGAACACGACACGATTCACACATGAAACAGAGACGAGACAATCAATAACATGCCCAAAACATCAATTTATCCATTCGTCATTCAAACTCTAATCAATCTCTAGCATTTCCTAAGCAATCACTTACCCACATTGCGATTCGAAGGGGAATTGATCACGGAACGGCTACGAACACGACAACGCAGGCTCTACTTAGCTAGAACGTCCTTGAAACAACCAAGGATTCCCACGAACACGCCACAAACAAACCCTAACACTCGAAGTGAGAAGTTCTCGGACTGATTTCTTTGCAACAATCAACCGAGGATCAACGATTCTCGAATTCTCTCTCAACACTAAGGATTTTCTGCGTTTTCTATCATTCCCCTGCGGCCACAAGTCTGCATAAGACTTATAATGACGAACCCTAGGTTTATTCCACTAAACCGAGCCAAACCGCGATCAAAAATCTAAAATCCCGATTTTACAGTAATTGGTGTTAATCGACACTCACCCTGGGTGTCGATCGACACCCTAACCAAATTATTCAAACTTGGTTTTGAGATGTTACAATTCTCCCCCACTAAACTGGATTCGTCCTCGAATCCTCACAAAACCGTCTATCAAAGACTCAAACCTGACCCAAAACCGGTTACTATCTCCCGAGATCCTAACATCCGATCTCCGAGGCTCTCGTCTAATCTCATGTTTATACGCCCATTTTCAGACATCTATAACTCTTAACTCAATTCACACCCCTCCCACTCGTAGGACGCATCCATTGAGCTGTCGGTGTCACTCGACTCCCACTCGCAGGACGCATCATTTTTGTAATCGGTGTCTCATGTCCTTTCCACTCTCAGGACACATTCTTTGAGCTCCGGGTACACCCTACCCCTTCCACTCGCAAGACGCATCCTTCGAGCTCCGAGTACACAGGGGAGACTAAGCATCCCCTTCAGAGAATGCATTCTCTCTAAAATAAGACGAATGAGATATTCGGGACCGCAGCCCCTAGAGTAATAAATTCTAAACGTCTATAAACATCTATCGACTAAACTACCTCTTGTGGTCAAACTCGATACTCCCTAACCCGAAATATCACCACAAAACACATATAAGAGCAACCATCTTATAAAACAGATAAATAAGAAATAACTTCATCTTATAAATCTCCAACAAGTATAATCGTTACAACAATAACAAAAAATACAAAATAAGCAAACATGCTAAACAACAAAACTAAAACCACAAAGAGAAATAAAGCTAAAACAGCGACCTGCTTGTCGAACCATTTCCAGAACTTTAACTTCATATTTGCCTCGGGCTCCCAAGTCTCCTCCTCGCAAGTAGTGCAATCCCACAAAATCCTCAATAAAGGAATATTCTTCCGACGCAGCTCCTTGACTCTCCTCTCCAGAATCCTCACAAGAACCGCCGGAACAGTCAAATCAGGCTGAAGATCTACAGGAATCTCCGGCACTAACTCCTCTGACTCATGCAGGCACTTCCTCAACATCGACACGTAGAAAACCTTATGAAATGCCTTCATGATAGGTGGTAACTCAAGTCGATACGCCACCGGTCCAACTCGCTCCACTACAGGAAATGGACCCATAAAACGCGGACTCAACTTATTCTTAGAAATAGATCTGTTAGGACCCCTCAAGATGGCCATCTTGAGATACACGTGATCTCCTACAGCGAACTCAAGCTCTCGCCTCCGCTTATCCACGAAACTCCTCTGACGATCCTGTGCTTCCTTCATGTTCAACCTTACAACACGAATCTTCTGTGTCGTCTCCTGAACATAAGTAGCTCCATGAATACTGTGCTCCGCCACATGGGTCCAGCATAAAGGCGTCCTACCTGACCTTCCATACAAAGCCTTGAAAGGAGTCATCCCGATACTCGCCTAAAAGCTGTTATTATAAGCAAACTCGACTAAACCCAAATGATCGGCCCAATGGCCAACCCAATACAAAACACACTTCCTCAATAAATCCTCCATAGTCTAAATAGTCCTCTCTGACTGCCCATCAGTTTGCGGATCATAAGCCGTACTCATATGCACCTTAGTGCCCATTTCTGCCTCAAACGCTCTCCAGAACTCAGATGCAAACCGAGGATCCCGATCAGAAACAATATTGGTTGGTACTCCATACAGCCTCACAATCTCCTGCACAAACTTCTTAGCCAACTTAGCTGCTCTATCGGTTTTCTTAATGGCCAAAAAGTGTGCAGACTTTGTCAACCATTCCACGATCACCCAGATAGCATTATATGTCCACGAAACAGGTAATCCCACTACGAAATCCATAGTGATCATGTCCCACTTCCACTCAAGAATGGGTAAACTCTGCAACAGACCACTCGGAACCTTATGCTTTGTCTTAACCAACGAACACGTGTTGTACTTAGAAACATAAGCCGCCACATCTCTCTTCATCCCAACCCAGTGATAATACTGTTTGAGATCACGATACATCTTAGTCGCTCTCGGATGAATCAAGAACTTACTCGCATGAGCCTCTCGCATAATCTGCTGCCTCAGCTCCTCAACCTTGGGTACACAAACCCGACCGTGAACAAGAATCGCCCCATTCGATGATACCTGATGCTCAGAACCTGCCGCAGTCAACGCAGCCACCAAAACCGAATCGCTCACCTGAGCCGCAAGAATTCTACTCAAGCTATCCGCCTGATAAACTGCCTCTAAGCCTAACCGCTCCTGCGAAATAACACATAACCGCAGAGTGCTAACCTCGCTGACCAGCGATTCAATATTCTGCTCTCGAGATGAATTCACTCGTCGACGACTCAGAGCATCTGCTACCTGGTTTGCCTTACCAGGATGATAGACAATATCCAACTAATATTCTGCTAACAGCTCAATCCAGCGCCCGTGTCTCACATTCAGCAATGGTTGAGTGAAAATGTGTTGTAGATTCTTATGATCTGCGAAAATCTGAACTTTCCAACCATACAGATAGGATTTCCAAATTTTCAATGCAAACACCACTGCACCCAACTCTAGATCATGCATAGGGTAATTACGCTCTGCACCCCTCAGCTACCTCAAAGCATACGCAATCACTCTACCCTCCTGCATCAACACGCAACCCAGACCAATCCCAGAAGTTTTCGTGAATACTACGTAAGGTTTACTCGGCTCAGGCAACGCCAATACTGGTGTACTCATCAACATCTCCTTAAGCCTCGAAAAGTTGTCCTCGCACTCCTGAGACCAAACAAACAGGACATCCATCCCGGTTAACTTCGTCATTCACTGAGCCAGACTCGCAAATCCCTTAACGAATCTCCGATAATATCCAGCTAAACCCAGAAAACTCCTAATCTCGGTAGCATCAGCCGGTCTCGGCCAATCTCGAATAGCCTCTATCTTAGCCGGATCCACAGAAACTCCTTCTGCAGAAACATTGTGGCCGAGGAATCTCATCTCTCTTTGCCAGAAACTGCACTTGCTCAACTTAGCATAAAACTTCTACTCCCGAAGCTTCTCCAGAACTAACCGCAAATGCACCTCATGCTCCTCCAAACTCTTAAAGTAAACCAAGATATCATCGACAAAGATAATCATGAAGACATCCAGATACTCCTGAAATATGCCGTTCATTAACCGCATGAATGATGTTGGCCCATTCGTCAACCCAAATGGCATGACCACAAACTCGAAGTGACCATACCTGTCCTGAAAGCAGTCTTCTGAACATCCACCTTGCCGATCGAAATCTGATGGTATTCGAAAGCGAAGTCGATCTTGGAGAACCAAGTAGCACCCCTCAACTGGTCTAACAACTCATCAATCCTGTAGACGAGCTAAGCAGCTTGGAGAACTATTAAGTAAAAAGTTTTACAGCAAACGAGCTGATAAGTGATGAGCTTGTAAGCGAGTGAACTTGATAGCAAGGAGAGCTGGTGAGCAGATAGGCTAGACAGGTAGAGTAGGTAAACACATGTGCTAAGCAGCGAAGAAGGTAGTCGGATTGATTAATCTCTGAAGGTGAATGTGACGTGAGTCTTTATCTCTAATACCAGTTGGATTATGTCAACTTATGACGTTGCGTTCTCCTTTCTTTGGTTTCTTATTGATGCTTGGTCCGCATCGAGTTTAGAGTAATCTACTCGTAGGAGGTTTCTTATTCATCTTATATGTTTTATTTGTCGACGAGATCCGAGTTACCACTCCTTCGCTCAGCACTAGTTGTTATCACAATAGTAGGTGTTCTCTGTAGTGCGGTTGACCCTACAGTTATGCACACTGCTTGTCACCGCTGTTGCGATCCATGTTGCGCTGTTGAGCATTAAAACAACCAAACTTTTTTTTTTAACCTAGACATTTCTACTGCGGAACATAAACATTTAAACCAATAAATCCATAAAATAAATAAATCCTTTAACCAAATAAATCAGATAACAATATTCAGGAATGATCCAATAAATAAACTAGCAAACTAAAACGTTCAATTCACTAGTCTAAGACAACAACAACAACAACCCTATCATCCTCTTCCAACGGCCTCGATTCCATGATCACACTTTTCCTTTGCCTGCAACTCAAAAAGAAACCTGGAGTTGCGTGAGTATTATCATAAATACTCAGTAGAGCGGTCATCCCACAAACAGGTTACAAAAACAGCAATTAACGATAAATAACCGAGTTTATCCATTAATTAAATATCCAGATTTACCAATTAAAACAATTTCCGGTTAACATTAATTTTCACAAAGAATTCGGCAAACAGAAGACTGGTGTCGATCCACATTCGCCAATACGAGTACCATCTTTATCACAGGGTGTCGATCACCACAACCACTAGGCGTCGATCGACACTCTGCTCCTGAGCCCAAAATTCGAGCCTGTCCACACTCTGTTCTTTCTCGGGATACAACAAACACATGAACCACACAACACGACACGATTCACACATGAAACAGAGACGAGACAATCAATAACATGCCCAAAAAATTAATCTATCCACTCATCATTCAAACTCTAATCAATCTCTAGCATTTCCTAAGCAATCACGTACTCACCTTGCGATTCGAAGGGGAATTGATCACAGAACGGCTAAGAACACGACAACGCAGGCTCTACTAAGCTGGAACGTCCCTGAAACGACCAAGGATTCCCACGAACACACCACAAACAAACCCTAACACTCGAAGAGAGAAGTTCTCGGACTCATTTCTTTGCAACAATCAACCAAGGATCAACGATTCTCGAATTCTCTCTCAACACTAAGGATTTTCTGCGTTTTCTATGATTCCCCTGCGGCCACAAGTCTGCATAAGACTTATAAAGATGAACCCTAGGTTTATTCCACTAAACTGAGCCAAACCGCGATCAAAAATCTAAAATCTCGATTCTACAGTAATTGGTGTCTATCGACACTCTCCCTGGGTGTCGATCGACACCCTAACCAAATTGTTCAAACTTGGTTTTGGGATGTTACAATTCTCTCCCACTAAAGTGGATTCGTCCTCGAATCCTCACAAAATCGTCTATCAAAAACTCAAACCTGACCCAAAACCGGTCACTATCTCCCGAGATCCTAACATCCGATCTCCGAGGCTCTCGTCTAATCTCATGTTTATACACCCGTTTCCAGACATCTATTACTCTTAACTCAATCCACACCCCTCCCACTCACAGGACGCATCCATTGAGTTGTCGGTGTCACACCACTCCCACTCGCAGGACGCATCCCTTGAGTTATCTGTGTCTCATGTCCTTTCCACTCTCAGGACACATCCTTTGAGCTCCGGGTACACCCTGCCCCTTCCACTCTCAGGACGCATCCTTCGAGCTCCGAGTACACAGGGGAGACTAAGCATCCCCTCGAGAGAACGCATTCTTTCTAAAGCAAAACGAATGAGATATTCGGGACTGCAGCCCCTAGAGTAATAAATTCTAAACGTCTATAAACATCTATCGACTAAACTACCTCTCGTGGTCAAACTCGATACTCCGTAACCCGGAATATCACCACAAAACACATATAAGAGCAACTATCTTATAAAACAGATAAATAAGAAATAACTTCATCTTATATATCTCCAACAAGTATAATCGTTACAGCAAAAACGAAAAATATAAAATAAGCAAGCATGCTAAAAAACAAAACTAGAACCACAAAAAGAAATAAATCTCAAACAACGACCTGCTTGTCGAACCATTTCCAGAACTTTAACTTCATCTTTGCCTCGGTCTCCCAAGTCTCCTCCTCGCAACCAGTGCAATCCCACAAAATCCTAAATAAAGGAATCTTCTTCCGACGCAGCTCCTTGACTCTCCTCTCCAGAATCCTCACAAGAACCGTCGGAACAGTCAAATCAGGCTGAAGATCTACAGGAATCTCTGGTACTAACTCCTCTGACTCATGCAGGCACTTCCTCAACATCGACACGTAGAAAACCTTATGAAATGCCTTCATGATCGGTGGTAACTCAAGTCGATACGCAACCGATCCAACTCGCTCCACTACAGGAAATGGACCCATAAAACGCGGACTCAACTTATTCTTAGAAATAGATCTGTTAGGACCCCTCAAGATGGCCATCTTGAGATACACGTGATCTCCTACAGCGAACTCAAGCTCTCGCCTCTGCTTATCCGCGAAACTCCTCTGACGATCCTGAGCTTCCTTCATGTTCAACCTTACAACACGAATATTCTGTGTCGTCTCCTGAACATAAGTAGCTCCATGAATACTGTGCTCCGCCACATGGGTCCAGCATAAAGGCGTCCTACCTGGCCTTCCATACAAAGCCTTGAAAGGAGTCATCCCGATACTCGCCTAAAAGCTGTTATTATAAGCAAACTCGACTAAACCCAAATGATCGGCCCAATGGCCACCCCAATACAAAACACACATCCTCAATAAATCCTCCATAGTCTAAATAGTCCTCTCTGACTGCCCATCAGTATGCGGATCATAAGCCGTACTCATATGCACCTTAGTGCCCATTTCTGCCTCAAACGCTCTCCAGAACTCAGATGCAAACCGAGGATCCCGATCAGAAACAATATTGGTTGGTACTCCATACAGCCTCACAATCTCCTGCACAAACTTCTTAGCCAACTTAGCTGCTCTATCGGTTTTCTTAATGGCCAAAAAGTGTGCAGACTTTGTCAACCATTCCACGATCACCCAGATAGCATCATATGTCCACGAAACAGGTAATCCCACTACGAAATCCATAGTGATCATGTCCCACTTCCACTCAAGAATGGGTAAACTCTGCAACAGACCACTCGGAACCTTATGCTCTGTCTTAACCAACGAACACGTGTTGTACTTAGAAACATAAGCCGCCACATCTCTCTTCATCCCAACCCAGTGATAATACTGTTTAAGATCACGATACATCTTAGTCGCTCTCGGATGAATCAAGAACTTACTCGCATGAGCCTCTCGCATAATCTGCTACCTCAGCTCCTCAACCTTGGGTACACAAACCCGACCGTGAACAAGAATCGCCCCATTCGATGATACCTGATGCTCAGAACCTGCCGCAGTCGACGCAGCCACCAAAACTGAATCGTTCACCTGAGCCGCAAGAATTCTACTCAAGCTATCCGCCTGATAAACCGCCTCTAAGCCTAACCGCTCCTGCGAAATAACACATAACCGCAGAGTGCTAACCTCGCTGACCAGCGACTCAATATTCTGCTCTCGATACGATTCCACTCGCTGACGACTCAGAGCATCTGCTACCTGGTTTGCCATACCAAGATGATAGACAATATCCAACTAATAATCTGCTAACAGCTCAATCCAGCGCCCGTGTCTCACATTCAGCAATGGTTGAGTGAAAATGTGTTGTAGATTCTTATGATCTCCGAAAATCTGAACTTTCCAACCATACAGATAAGATCTCCAAATCTTCAATGTAAACACCACTGCACCCAACTCTAGATCATGCATAGGGTAATTACGCTCTGCACCCCTCAGCTACCTCGAAGCATACGCAATCACTCTACCCTCCTACATCAACGCATCCCAGACCAATCCCAGAAGCATTCGTGAATACTACGTAAGGTTTACCCGGCTCAGGCAACGCCAATACTGGTGTACTCATCAACATCTCCTTAAGCCTAGAAAAGTTGTCCTCGCACTCCTGTGACCAAATAAACGGGGCATCCATCCCGGTCAACTTCGTCATTAACTGAGCCATACTCGCAAATCCCTTAACGAATCTTCTATAATATCTAGCTAAACCCAGAAAACTCCTAATCTCGGTAACATCAGTCGGTCTAGGCCAGTCTTGAATAGCCTCTATCTTAGCCGGATCCACAGAAACTCCCTCTGCAGAAACAATGTGACCAAGGAATCCCATCTCTCTTTGCCAGTAACTGCACTTGCTCAACTTAGCATAAAGCTACTACTCCCGAAGCTTCTCCAGAACTGACAACTAATGGACCTCATGCTCCTCCAAACTCTTAAATTAAACCAGAATATCATCGATAAAGACAATCACGAAGACATCCAGATACTCCTGAAATACGCCGTTCATTAACCGCATGAATGCTGCTGGTTCATTCGTCAACCCGAAAGACATGACCACAAACTCGAAGTGACCATACCTTGTCCTGAAAGCTGTCTTCCGAATATCCACCTCGTCGATCGGAATCTGATGGTATCCGAAAGCCAAGTCGATCTTGGAGAACCAAGTAGCACCCCTCAACTGGTCTAACAACTCATCAATCCTCAGGAGAGGGTACTTGTTCTTCACAGTGACTCGGTTAAGTCCCCGATAATCGATACATAACCGAAAACTACCGTCTTTCTTTTTCACAAACAACACCGGTGCTCCCCATGGTGAAGTACTCGGACGGATAAAACCCTTAATATCCAAATCCTCCAATTGTTTCTTCAACTCTGCCAACTCACCTGGAGCCATCCTATAAAGTTCCTTAGAGATGGGCTTTGTTCCGGGTTCTAACACAATCATAAACGGATCGGACCGCGACGGCGGTAATCCCTGCAACGACTGAAAAACATCCTCGAATTCACGGACAACCTAAATCTCCCTCACTGCAACCTTACCTTCGGACTCTGGCATAGAAATTGTCGCTAAATCTCCCTCATTGCCATGCCTGAACCGCAGAAATCACGAGGCTTCTTGAAGTCGGTCTCACTCCCTGAAACGTCAACTTTTCTGCCTCACGCTCGAAGATCACTCTGCCACGATAACAATCCAGATGAACTCTGTAATGAGACAACCAATCCATCCCCATGATAACGTCATACAGCTCCACCGGGCTGATCACCAAGTCTGCTGGCATCAACTGCCCCGTAATCTGAACATCAACTGCTCTAGCACAGCCCGAAGTAGCCAGGAATCTACCTGCAACCACCTTGACCAAAACTGAACGCTCACCAGCGCTGCTACGGATGCCACTGCTCTCAGCATGCTCCGGGGTAATAAAGCAGTTCGATGCTCCAGAATCAAAAAACACATGGGACTCAAAACCTCCCACTAAGAAGGTCCCTACACAATTCATATGCGTTGAGAACCCTACTAGACTATCACAAGTAAAATAACAGAAACAAATGACAATTCACCAACTAAAGAATTTACGAAGTCTGAGTCTAAGATTTTACCTGTGATCGAAGTGCCGCTATGCTGCCCCTGACCCACCTCTCCCGGGGTATAGACTCGCGGTGCTGGTCCCAACTGACCCAAAGGTTGCACTGCCGCCAACTGTGCCACTGGCTGGATTGCAGCAACAGCCATCTGTTGCAGTTTAGGACACATCGGCTTGATATGCCATGCCTTATTACAGATGAAACAGATCCTCGAATCCGGCCGCTGCTGCTGCTCACCCTTCCTAGGGCAACACGACAGACGATGCTCAAAACTACCGCATTTAAAACACGCTCCGCCTCTCGAACTCTGACTGGGCCTGGAAGTGCCATCCCATTTCCATTTCTGTCCCTTCACAGGCTTGCCGCCTTTGCCGGAACAAGAACCAGAACCACTCCGCGGCTGCTGCTATCTCGGCTGAATAGGTAAAATAACTGACACTGGAACTACCGTGGCTGCCTGCCCTCGCAGATCATCCTCGATCCCTGTAAAAACCTCTACCAGCTTCGCCCTTGAGGCGTACTCTGTCAGTCTGCATCTGGTCCGCAAATCCGGCCGTAGTCCCCTCAGGAACCTCTGAACCTGCGCTTGCTGATCCTCCATGCCCCTATCCGCATAGACCAGCAGCCTACTGAACTCGGCGTCATACTCTTGAACAGTACGATCACCCTGCACTAACTCCACAAACCTCGTCTTGAGACAATCTAGAGCCTCCTGAGGAAAGTACTCAGCATTGAACTAGGCCACAAACTCTCCCCAGGTCCATGCTACACCAGGCCTCCTGGCCTCTAAAGCTCTCCACCAAGAATAAGCATCACCACTCAGATAGTGGACTGCCAACTCTACCCGGTACTCCTCAGGGCAACGAACCGAGCAGAAACTGCACTCCACACGCAACCGCCACTCATCTGCCTCCTCGGGGCTAACACCACTAGAAAAGCAAGTAGTACTCATCTAATGCATCTGACTCACCATCTCCAGGTAAGACAGATGCACCTTTACAACCGCAGCCCTCGGCTGCACCTCTGGCACTGGAGGAACAACTGGAGCCCGAACCGGAACCATCGCCGGAAAATGCGTCAACAACTCCGCCAACGTACCCTCCATGCGATCCATACAATTCTGAGCAGAAACAGCACCCGCACCCGGGCCCGCTCCTCTACCAGCCATCCCGGCGCCTCTCCCGGCACCCACAGTACTCTCACCAGTACTACCACTGGTCTCGCTCAACGATCATGTATGATGCGTAGGAGCCTCTGATGTCTATGCAGCACTCGCAACCACACTACGAGACACCTCTAGCAGCTGACCTCTACCACGACCTCAGCTTCCACGACCCCTGCCACGTTCACAACCTCTAGCTCTGGCATCCATCTCTCTGCAACTCGAAGAAAACAGGACAATAAGCTACAAGAAGTCATAATCAATCACAAAACTTACCGTGGAATCATTTTAAAAGGCCGAAGAGGATGATACAAAGACTCTATTAAATTGACTAAACACAAAAATCAATTTAAACACATAGTCTCTGATATCCAATTTCTATAGTCCTAAAACCGTCTAGGCTCTGATACCAAATTAAAACAACCAAACTTTTTTTTTTAACCTAGACATTTCTACTGGGGAACATAAATATTTAAACCAATAAATCCATAAAATAAATAAATCTTTTAACCAAATAAACCAGATAACAATATTCTGGAATGATCCAATAAATAAACTAGCAACCTAAAACGTTCGGTTCACTAGTCTAAGACAATAACAACAATCTTATCATCCTCTTCCAACGGCCTCGATTCCACGATCATACTTTTTCTTTGCCTGCAACTCAAAAAGAAACCGGGAGTTGCGTGAGTATTATCATAAATACTCAGTGGAGCAGTCATCCCGCCAACAAGTTACACAAACAGTAATTAACGATAAATAACCGAGTGTATCCATGAATTAAATATCCTAATTTACCAATTAAAACAATTAACATTAATTTTTACAAAGAAGTCGGCAAACAGAAGACTGGTGTCGATCGACACGCTACCCTGATGTTGATCGACACTCGCCCATACGAGTACCATCTTCATCACAGGGTGTTGATCGACACAGCCACTAGGCGTCGATCGACACTCTGCTCCTGAGCCCAGAATTCGAGCCTATCCTCACTCGGCTCTTTCTCGGGATACAACAAACACACGAATCACACATGAAACAGAGACGAGACAATCAATAACATGCCCGAAACATCAATCTATCCATTCATCATTCAAACTCTAATTAATCTCTAGCATTTCCTAACCAATCACACACTCACCTTGCGATTCGAAGGGGAATTGATCACGGAACGGCTAAGAACACGACAACGCAGGCTCTACTAGGCTGGAACGTCCCTGAAACAACCAAGGATTCCCACGAACACACCACGAACAAACCCTAACACTCAAAGAAAGAAGTTCTCGGATTGATTTCTTTGCAACAATTAACCGAGGATCAACGATCCTCGAATTGTCTCTCAACACTAAGGCTTTTCTGCGTTTTCTCTGATTCCCCTGCACCCACAAGTCTGCATAAAAATTATAAAGACGAACCCTAGGTTTATTCTATTAAACCGAGCCAAACCGCGATCAAAAATCTAAAATCCCAATTCTGCAGTAATCGGTGTCGATCGACACTCACCCAGGGTGTCGATCGACACCCTAACCAAATTGTTCAAACTTGGTTTCGGGATATTACAAGCATTGTTGAATATGCCGACGTTGCGTTGCTGGTGCTATCGATGTTGCGTTGCTGGTCTCTACTAGTGATGTCGACATTGCGCTACTGGTGCGATTTATGTTGCGCTGCTGGTCACTGCTGCTGCTATCAAAGTTACGTTGCGGGTCATCGCTGGTGGGATCCACGTTGCGCTGCTGGTCATCGCTGCTGCTATTGATGTTGCACTTCTGGTCGCCGTTATTTCTATCCATGTTGCATTGTTAGTCACTGTTTTTGATACTTGCATGGTGATTTTCTAGAGTAAGAACGTCTCACGTGTTCCCCTTAGTCAGCGCCAAATTAGGAGTTGTAACTCGCGCAATTGAATTTGTAAGGGTTTTAGAGGAGGTGCAAAATTTTTGAGTGAATCACAGTGCATAAAGTTAAAGAGACTATTTACTCTAGCTGTTAAGAAAGCTTTATTAATCTTTTTGTAAAGAGAAAATCTGAACCCCTTTCTGGGAAAATAAAATGAGTTATAAATAGCTTTTCATCATAGGTCTAAGTGCTAGGCTTAGGCCTGGCCCATTAAGCAACAAATAGGCTTTAGGCTCATAATATCATTAAACTCATTTAAATATGGATCTAATTCTATTATGGGGCTAATTACAAATTGGGCCCTTGTAAGCCTGTTTAGGATTTCTTCTGGACTTGGCAAGATTATTCTTGTCGTTTCATCGATCTCACAGGGGTGGAATCCGACCCCTACAGCAAAGATGGAGCAACAGTAATGGTGAAGACTTTCCCAAGGCAGTGTAGTATTTAGTCTAAAAACGTTGTAATTTGCCATACAATGTAAGAAAACTTTTTAGAGCAATGAAATGGTATTAAGTTGACTAATATTTGGCCATTGACTTCTACTTAATGAACCGGGGTGTTACAGATTCCCTATATCCCTATTTATTTATCATATGTACGGAAGCACTCATTGCTAATGTATGTAAAGCAAAAAAGGACAAGAAATTATTCGGCTTAAAAGTAGCACGAGCGAGCCCAACTATATCTCATCTATTTTTTGCCGATGTTCATCTCTTTTTGGGTAAGGCAACTCTGGCAGAATGGCAAACGCTTCACAGTATACTTCAAGTGTATGAAAAGGCGTCCGGACAACAAATTAATTTTTCCAAATCCTCAATTCAGTTCGGTCACTTAGTGGATATGGCGGTTAGAGAGGAAATTTACCAACTGTCTCGAATCAGAACGATAGGAGGAATGGGTACCTACCTTGTTATTCCAAAAATATTGGGATGAGCAAAAACACAAGTCTTTGGTTTTGTCCGAGATCGATTGCATGATCGAATAAATGGATGGACCTCAAAAAATTTTACAAAAGGGGGCAAAGAAGTACTTACTAAATCAGTAGTGGCAGCTTTGCTGACATATGTTATGTCTATTTTTAGATTTCCTAAAACAATAACATCCAAATTGACCAGCACGGTTTTTGCACAATATTGGTGGGGCTCAAATGGTGGTCAGAGAGGAATGCATTGGGTTGCTTGGAATAAACTATGCAAATATAAGTAGGATGGTGGTCTCGAATTTCGGAGAGTCGAGGAATTTAACACAACGCTTTGAACAAAACAATTATGTCGATTATTGGAGAATTCAGACTCCTTTTTTGCCAAAATTTTGAAACGAAGGTACTATCAGAAATCTAACACAATGGATTCAGGAACCTCTTACTCTCTATCTTATGGGTGGAAAAGTATCATCTCGGCTAGACCCCTGGTTAGAAAAGGACTAATCAGACGAATTGGGTCCGAGTCTTCCATTTCTGTTTGGAAGGATCCTTGAATTCCAGCTCAACAACCTCGAGAAGCCACCTATAAGGCAATAAATTACTATTCTTCCTTCACAGTTTACCCCTTGGTGAACCCTCTGACAAGAACTTGGAATATGGGATCACTGTAATAATAGTCCTTGAAGACGTGAAAATTATTTGTAGCATCCCGATAGGAAATATCCTTACGCCAGACTCAGATGGCTGGGCCCATACAAAATCTGGAAAATACAATCGAGGTATCAAATAGAGCGTAGTAGTATGCGATCTACTCAGGGATCGTTTTTTGGACCAACAGTACAACCATTGCAGGCACAATCATGGAAAATACAATGTCCGCCAAAAATACGTCATTTTTATGGCAAGTCATCACGGGATTTATCTCGCTGACTACTTACTTACAAAATCAAGGAATTAGATGTGATACACAATGTGCCGGTGTGCTTGGAGGAGACAATCAATCACGCTTTTTTTTTAATGTCCTATTGCTTTTCAAACATGAGCGTTGTCCACTTCACAATGACAAAGATCCATGAAAGCTCGAAAAACCTTTTGGATGGCTTTTGGAAAAACGATGGTCAAACATTGGGGATGTGATCCGGAGATGGGACCCTACATTCTGTTGTCAAGATTTATAAAAAAAATTCATGTGAACAATTGGTATATATAAACCGCAAGATCTTCTAAGATAATCTCTATTTGACTCAGAATTTTTTTTCATGTGAATAATTGGTATATATAAACCGCAAGATCTTCGAAGATAATCTCTATTTTGACTCACATTGAAAATTACATTTTAATACAGTTAAAGCAACTTTGACTTATAATTAGATTTTTTTCCTATATAATTGGCTTTATGTGTGTGTAAGTATCCCCTATATATTATTAGGGAGGTGATTCTCAAATTAATTATGACATAGCTCAATATTTATTATGACATGGCACAAGATTTATTATGACATGGCACTCACTTAGCTTTACTTAACCAAAAATATTCATAAAATAACTTTACAATATTACTTAAAATAAACTAAATAAATTTTATATCCCTTATATATTATTAGGGAGGTGATTCTCAAATTAATTGTGACATGACTCAATATTTATTATGACATGGCAAAAGGTTTATTATGACATGGCACTCACTTAGCTTTACTTAACCATAAATATTCATAAAATAACTTTACAATATTACTTAAAATAAACTAAATAAATTTTATATTTCTATTAAAAATTCATTTAAATCTATAACAAAATCTTCTAATATCTCATAAACCAATCATCGTTTTCAATTTTGAATGAAATTTGTACAATATCTATATGTATGCCAATCAAACATAAAAACCATTTCCAAAATTAATATATTTTATATTCTTTTGATTTTGCTTTAAAAAAAGGGTTCTTTACTCAAATCCCACAGAAATCAGGTAATATGACTAGAATCATATAAATTTTTTTTTATTACTGGCATTTTTTAATACCCAGCGTGCCCTTTTGTTACGTTGTGACAAAGAACGTAATTACAAAAATGCCATAGCCACGTAAGCTACCACGTAGGAAATCGCTGACGTGTATTAATGAACTCAGTCGTAAAGTGCTACGGATGAGTTATGGTTACGTTGCGGCTGAATTATGGTTACGCTGCGGCTGAGTTAAAAAACACGGCTGACTTATGAGAGATCGTCTGACTTACAAACATAAATCAGCCATTAGTTACGACTGATTTACAGAAATCTGGTTGACTTATGAGATAACGGCTGACTAACGAACACAAGTTACGGCTGAGTTATACAACAACGGGCTGATTTGTGGAAAATTGGCTAAGTTAAAGATAAGAAACGGCTGAGTGTTCTCCGGTTGGCTGACTTATGAGAGGTAGTTACGACTGACTTAAGTAAATCAGCCGTAATTGGCTGGGTTAACAATAACTCAACCTGGTTACGGCTGACTTATTAGCGAAAGATTAATTACCAGAATAGCATTCATTTGACGGATGATTTATTTGACAATACGGCTGACTTAATATTTCCTAGCCTAATTACGGCTGATTTATTAGCGAAAGATTAATTACTGAAATACTATTTACGTTGCGTCGGACTTACATTATACTTGATGGCTGAGTTATGTGTTTGTTTGGCGGCTGACTTACCGATATTCCATGTCATCAGTTCTGATTTTCCATGTCATCAGCTCTTATTTTCCATGTCATCAGCTCTTACAAGGGTTCTTCATCTACAACCTTCTTCTTATTTTTCTTCATCTACCTTTTTCATTATTTTCATTCATCAGAGATCTTATGGATCCGGTAATTATTTTTTCCGATAACTGAGTTAAGAAACACAAATATGTATTCAACGCCGATGGTAGAGGGTGTAGAGTTGTGCATATAGATGAGAAAACAACACTAGACAAACTTGCAAAGATAGTACTCGATGATTATGGATTGAAGAAGTCGAGCCATCAGATTCAACTGAGCTACATGTTCTCGAATAAAGCTTTGAAAACAATGGCGCACGATACTCCACCAGATTACCTCTCCAATACTCGACAGTTGCAAGTTTTTTTAAGCTTCAGAAAAATTGAACACTTACGTCTTTGTGTGGAGATTACGGAGAATGAAATTAGTCGGAATGACGGAGCGAGAGAGAATAATAAAAGTTTATTCACTTATAGCTCAGAAGTTGAATCTAGATCCAAAGATTACGGTGGGAGTTATGATGCTTTCAATTTGGAGGATGAAGTAGAAGAAGATGAAGTAGGTGAAGAAGATGAAGTAGGCGAAGAAAATGAAGTAGTCGAAGAAAATGAAGTAGGCGAACAAGACGAAGAAGATGATGAATTTGATAGCCGATTTGATATGTTCGACGACTCGGATGGTGAGTCATCTCAAGATGATAAGTTCAGTTTATACGAAGACGAAGATTCACCGACACTACATCCTAAGAAGAGACCTCATAACTTGTCGACGAGCGGATCCAAAGGGAATCCGGAGGTTCCAAGGTTAGATATGTCTTCCCTAAACTTCTAGGTAGGGCAACGATACGAAAGTAAAGCCGATTTGGAGAAATGACTGAAACTTCTTACGGTGAGGGATCGATTTGATTTTGATATAGACGTATCCGATAAGGATACACTCGTTGTTAAGTGTTGGGTTGGTGGATGTCTATGGAGAGTTCGTGCTACTACACTTGGGGATCCCCTAGCATTTTATGTTCGTATTTACGATTCGGATCATACATGTTCCGTAACTGAGCGTTCTGGTCGATCTCGAAAAGCAACCGCGGCTATTTTAGGAGAGTTGTACAAGAACTTTCTCGGCGACGTTGGTCCGTCAGTTCGACCTAGGATGTTGGAATATCTATCAAAAAGCAATTTGGTGTAAAGGTAATTATTCGTACATTGCGGCTGACTTAATTTTAGGATGCGGCTGATTTATAGTTATATTACAGCTGAGTTATATTATAAACTTAACGGTTGAGTTATATAAACGAGACGGCTGAGTTATTTAATCTCAACGGCTGAGTTATATTATAAACTTAACGGCTGAGATATTTAAACTTAACGGTTGAGTTACTAGTACGTTTTGGCTGACTTATTGTTACGATGCGGCTAACTTATTTGTATCATTTTCCATGTGGTCAGATGGATTATTGGAAATCACATAGAACGCTAAGAGTTGCAAGGGAAATCGAGATGGGAACTCCTGAGAGTGGGTTTGAAGACTTGCCTTCTTACTTATACAAGATAAGAAGGGCAAATCCAGGTACAATTACGCGTCTTCAAATCGACGAGTTTGGAAGATTCATGTATGTGTTCCTTGCATTTGGTGCGAGCGTAAATGGGTTTCCTTTCATGCGTAAAGTTGTCGTTATCGACGGTACGTTACTTAAGGGCAAATACAAAGGGACGGTTCTCACAGCACTAGCCCAGGATGGTAACTTTTAGATTTTCCCAATTGCCTTCGGTGTGGATGACACTGAAAATGATGATTCGTGGCACTGGTTTTTTACGCAGCTAAAACTTGCGATTCCTGACGATGAGGGTCTTGCGATAATCTCGGATAGGCATAACTCGATAGGGAAAGCAATTGGGAATGTGTATTCGTTGGCTTCTCGATGAATTTGCACTTATCATTTATATAAGAACATTTTGGGAACGTACAACGGAAACGTCTGGTGAAGAAAGCGGCAAGATGTTGTAGGATGGCTGATTTACTGCGATATACGAGGATATTCAAGCGATTAATCCTGAACTCCATGCCTACCTCGAAAGAGCTGATGTCCGACTGTGGGCGCGTGTTCATTTCCCGGGCGAAAGGTACAATTTGATGACTACGAACATAGCGGAATCAATGAACCATGCACTATCAAATGCTAGAAGTCTTAAAATTATTCGACTATTAGAA
>OY755211.1:20557417-20642883 GCA_963576765.1 Draba incana | reverse complement strand
CAAACCCATTTATGTTTAATCTCTCCTAATATCTCTTAATCTCTCTCAAATATCCTTCTCAAATCTGTTCTAAATCTCTCTTTGCTCATTTGAGCTTTTCTTTGATTCATTCCTTCTCAAAGGATGAATCTTGTGTTTATGTGAGCATTTGCTCATCAAATTCTTACAAATGATGTCCATTTTCAGGATATTAAGTCGGCAAAGATTATTGGAGAAGGTAGTACCAAGGATGGTCTATACGTTCTCGAAGAATCTCTACCAAGACCGCTTGCTTTTGCTTCCAGTTTTAATTTACCAAATAATGCGATTTGGCATGCTAGGCTAGGACATCCTCATGCTAGAGCCATTGAACTTATGTTACCAAATGTTGTTTTTAATCATTTAACTTGCGAATCTTGTATTTTGGGCAAACATTACAAAACCGTTTTTAATAAATCTACGACCATATATGAAAAATGCTTTGACTTAGTTCATTCGGATGTATGGACATCTCCATGCTTATCTAGGGATAACAACAAGTATTTCGTGACTTTCATTGATGAAAAATCAAAATATACTTGGGTAACCCTTCTACCATCAAAAGACGTGTGTTTGATGCATTCATTAACTTTGAAAATCATGTGATTAACCATTACAATGCCAAGATTAAAGTGTTTAGGTCGGATAATGGAGGTGAATATACAAGCAACAAATTCAAAGAACACTTGGCAAATCATGGCATTGTTCATCAAACCTCATGCCCATACACTCCCCAACAAAATGGCGTTGCCGAAAGGAAGAATAGACATCTAATGGATACCGCAAGATCAATGATGTTTCATACGAATGTTCCCAAGAGATTTTGGGGAGATGCGGTCATGACGGTATGCTATTTGATAAATAGAATGCCCACCAAAATCCTTGAAGATCACTCGCCATTCGAGGTACTAAATCAAACTAGACCTTCTTTAGAACATCTAAGGGTTTTCGGTTGTGTTTGTTTTTTCTTAGCCCCAGGAGAATTAAGGACCAAGTTAGATGAGAAAAGCACCAAGTGCATGTTCATTGGATATTCAAATACCCAAAAGGGTTACAAGTGTAAGATTTAAGAGAGTATGAGGAAGATTGATTTAGATTAAGTAGAGATTAGAAAGATTAATGGAGAATAGAGAATAGAGAGAATAGGAACTTGAAACTATTTCATTCAAGATGATGTACAAGGTTCATACAACAAGGTTTAAATAGAAAACAGTTCTGGCCTTTCGTGTCGATCGACACAACATAAGTGTGTCGATCGACACAACACTCCAACGGTCGAATCTCCAACGGTCGGATCTCCAACGGTCACATATCCAACGGTCAGATTCAAACCCTGGGACGCATGTTGATCGACACCACTCCTTGGTGTCGATCGACGCCTTCATTCCGCGTTTCACCAATTTTGCCAGAGACCTCCCTGTCGATCGACACTCTTGCCTGTCGATCGACAGGATTGATTATTTCCTTTCCCTTAGCACATTTTGATGGTGCCAAGGTCAATACTCCCCCTCAAGTTAAACATGAGAATTATGCTTAACTTGGAAACCCGCAACCATCACCTCATTAAAAACCTTAACAGAGAAAACCACGTGGGACAAAACTTTGCTAAGGGAAAAAGAGTGTGAGGATTGCAAGTTAGGGGTCTTCTCATGGATGAGTGAGATCCACAAGTCCAAGTTTGCTCAAAATGTGATTGCAAACCTTAAGACTTGCGGCCTTCGTGAACACGTCCGCCAATTGGTCTTCGCTTCTTGTAAAGCATGGTAGCGTCCATCCTTGCTCAATCTTCTCTCGCACCTTGTGGCAATCAATCTCAATGTGCTTCGTCCTTTCGTGAAATACCGAGTTAGTCGCAATGTGGATCGTGGCTTGGTTATCGCAATGCATTATCATCGGTTTGTCCGTCTCAATTCCCAAATGAGCCAAGATTCCTTTCAACCAAGTAAGCTCATTGGTCAACTTCTTCATGGCCCTATACTCGGCTTCCGCACTTGAGCATGAAACCTCTTTTTGCTTCTTAGTTCTCCAAGTGACCAAGTTTCCACCAATGAAAGTACAATATCCGGTTGTAGATCTTCTATCATACCTATCTCCGGCCCAATCTGCATCACAATAGCCAACCACATCCGAGCTCTCGTTCTCTCCCATCCAAACTCCTAAACCCGGACTATCCTTCAAGTACCTTAGGATCCTCTCAACCATTTGCCAATGGTAAACCGTCGGTTTTTGCATGTGTTGACTCACTTGGTTTACCGCAAAGCTTACATCCGGCCTTGTGAGTGTCAAATAGATCAAATTTCCCATAAGTCTCCTATATCTCGACGAATCCTCCCGGAGATGATCATATCGTCCACATAAATCAAGACAACAACTATCCCATTCGGTCCTTGAAGCGTGAAAAGAGTGTGGTCTAGTTCACATTTCTTGAATCCTTTTTCTTTGAGTGTTGAGCTAAGCTTCTTGTACCATGCCCTAGGTGATTGTTTCAACCCATAAATCGCCTTCTTGAGCTTGAGAACTTTTCCCGGAGCTATAGAGTTCTCGAGACCGGGTGGTGGTGTCATGTATACTTCCTCATCAAGGTCTCCTTGTAGAAAAGCATTCTTCACATCCATTTGCCATAGATCCCAATCTAAATTAGCCGCCAAAGAGAACACAACTCTCACCGTGTTAATCTTTGCAACTGGAGCAAATGTGTCCGTGTAATCATCCCCGTAGGTTTGGGTAAATCCTCTAGCCACCAACCTAGCCTTGTACCTCTCAAGATCTCCATTACTCAAATACTTTATTGTGAATACCCATTTAGAACTCACGGTTCTCTTGCCTTCGGGAAGATCCGCCTCATCCCAAGTATGGTTTTTAACCATCGCTCCAATCTCATCATCAACCGCTTCTACCCAATGCTCATCCTCCATCGCTTCCTCATAAGTCTTCGAAATGGTATGCTCATCTATTTGTGTCACAAACGCCCTATGAGAAGAAGGTAAGAGGGCGAGCGAACATACCGCTTGAATTGGATGAGCTACCGCCTCATTATTGAAGTAGACCCTAGTATCTTTCCATTAAGAGGGATCCTTTCTTAGCCATGTACTCCTACGCAAAACCGGTTCCACAATCTCATCTTGGACTTATTCATCCGGAATTCCATTGTCCGGAGTTACTTCCTCTTGTGCTTCTTGATCTTGGCCTTGTTCCACCGGATTCTCATTATGACCGGCTTCCTCTTGAACCGGTTCTTGAACCTCTTCTCCTTGAACTATCTCTTGAACCATTTCTTGAGCGACTTCTTCTTGGTTATTTATTTTGTCTCTTGGCTCATGATTCCCGAGATTTTGAAGGAGGAATCGCAAATTTGAGCCAAGGTCCGACGGAGTTGCTAGATCATTCAAGTCCCCTCGGTCTTCCATACCATAAAACCCTTGTTCTTCAATGAACTTTACATCTCTTGACACAAATGTTTTCCTTGAACTCGGATCATAGCATTTGTATCCCTTTTGTGTTGAAGAATAACCAAGGAAGATGCATCTTGTACTCTTAGGCTCTAGCTTGTCCCTTAGTTCCCTAGGTACCAAAACAAAGCAAACACACCCAAAAACTCTCAAATGATCAAGAAAAGGTTTGGTCTTATTAAGTACCTCAAATGGAGAGATGTCGTTAAGAATCTTTGTAGGTGTGCGATTGATTAAGTAGCAAGCGGTCATGACCGCATCTCCCCAAAATCTTCTTGGTACATTCATATGGAACATCATGGCTCTAGAAACCTCCATTAAGTGCCGATTCTTTCTTTCGGCCACACCGTTTTGTTGTGGAGTGTATGGACAAGTCGTTTGATGCACAATGCCGAGTTTAGCTAAGTGGTATTTGAATCGATTGCTCGTATATTCACCACCGTTATCTGTTCTAAAAATCTTAATCTTGGCATTGTAATGGTTAGCAATATAGGCTTGGAAATTCTCAAATGCCTCAAGGACTCTATCTTTAGAAGGTAAAAGAGTAAGCCATGTATATTTTGATTTTTCATCAATGAATGTGACAAAGTATTTATTGTTATCTCTAGATGCACAAGGTGAAGTCCAAACATCCGAATGCACAAGATCAAAACAATTCTTATAGATAGTAGATGATTTCATAAAAACCGAGAATGTTTTCCAAGAATACAAGATTCAGAAGACAAATGACCAAAGGAAACATTGGGAAACATTATTTCAAGAGCCCGAGAATGGGAAACATGATTAGACCTCCCTGTCGATCGACACTCTTGCATGTCAATCGACAAGATTGATTATTTCCTTTCCCTTAGCACATTTTGATGGTGCCAAGGTCAATAACAAGTGCTACAATCCAATTAGCAACAAGTGCTATGTGTCCCGGGATGTGAAATTCATTGAAGATCGAGGATACTATGAGGAGAAAGATTGGGAGAGCTTGAAGGATTTAACCAAACCATCGGACCGGGGAGCTTCCTTAAGATTTCTCCTAGAACATCTTAAAGGACCGGTCTCACAACAAGAGGAGGTTACGCCCCAAGTTCAAACAACGGAGAACTCTACACAAGACGAGGCACCTATCAATACCGATGGTCTAGAAATACAATCACCCGAGGGAACCAATACTCATGAAGAGACTCAAGGACCGGAAGCTCAAGAAGATAACAATGATCAAACCGAGCAACAAGTAACCGAAGAAGCTCAACCACTTAGGCGAAGTGGAAGAATTATAAGTGACCCATCTACATGGAAAGACAAGAGAGTATTCTACAACAACAAAGCCATTGCTCATCCGATCCAAGCCACATGTTCTCTCGCCCTTTTGCCTTCGGATTATCAAGCGTTCATAGCTAAGATTGATGAGCATGTGATTCCATCAACATATGAGGAGGCTATGGAAAAAGAAGAATGGGGTGGTTCGGTGGATGAGGAAGTTGGAGCCATGATCAAGAATCATACTTGGGATGAGGCCGATCTCCCGGAAGGGAAAAGAGCTGTGACCTCCATTATTTCAAGTGCCCGAGAATGGGGATGTCCTACTCTAGCATGCCATATTGCATTATTTGCTACTCCTAAACAAGTTTGAGATCGAAATGAACTAGATGAGCTTGGTGATAAATCTTCTAAGATATAGAGATCATCTTTGGTGCCCACTTCCTATCACTTTTCCGGATTCAATATCCTGAAAATGGAAGTCATTAGGACCAAAGATTGCATAACAATTCAAGTCACTAGTCATTCTTTTAACCGAGAGTAAATTTGATTCAAAGTTTGGCATGTAAAACGCTCTAGAGTTCTTATTAAACAAGTTCAAGTTTCCAATTCCTTTGATAGGGATATTTTCACCATTTGCAATCATCACATTTCCTCTAGAAGGTTCTAGTTTCTCAAGCAAGTTCAAGTTACTAATCATATGGTGAGAAGCACCCGAATCAACCACAAGAGAATTACTAGGTTTATGAGTATAGAAAGTTTTACCGGACTCCTTGAGTGATGCAATTGACTTGATAAGAGATTCCAAGTCGGATTTCCTCACGTACTTGCCATGATTAGACTCGTCTCCTTGCTTGGAAGATCCGGTTCCACCTTGGTCTTGCTTTGCCGAGGTGTAGTTGGCTCTTGAGAAGCCCTTTGTGTAACCCGTTCTTGGTAGTGGCCTAAGATGAGGGTTAAGCAACCAACATTTGTCTCTTGAGTGACCATCCTTTTTGCAATGATCGCACTTGAGATCCGGATTAAAGTATTTTCCTTTGAAGTTCCGGTTATCATTGCGATTGTAAGCTCCGGCATTGGCCATTGGAAGCTCCCCCTTACCACCAAATAGTCCGTGAGTCCCTTGCTCCCTTTGAATTTGTGAACACACATCCTCCATACTTGGTAGCTTCTCCGACCTTAGAATGTGTTTAATAAGATCGTTGTAAGTCGGATTCAAGGTGAGGAGTAACCCGAAGACTTTGTCTTGTTCTTTCCTCTCATTCAACACCTTAGGGTCAATGGAACTCGGTCTTAACATGTCAAGCTCCGACCATAGAGATTGATACTTTCCCAAATGCTTCTTGAACTCCATTTCTTCTTGATGGAGATTGTTGATAGCCCTCTTTACTTCAAACACACGTGCAAAGTTCGAGACATTTCCATATACATTTTTCAATGTCTCCCAAAGCTCACACCCCGTCTCGCAATAAGAATACGCCTCAAGAATGGAAGCCTCAAGACCATTTTGAAGAATGGCCAACACGGTTTGGTCTTCTTGAAACCACTTTGCATCTTCTTTATCCTTTGCTTTTGCTTTTCTTGCTTTTGTGAAATCTTCATCTTCTCCTTCGGATGAGTCATACACCGGTTTAGATGAAGTATCGATGTGGCTCCACAATCCTCGGCCACATAGAGCAGTTTTCGTGGTTCTTGACCACAACAAGTAGTTTTCTCCCTTGAGAGTCACCGGAAGCACCAACGGTTTTGAGTTATCTAAAGAACTCATCTTTTCCTTTGAAAGATTGAAACTTTTATAAATGATTTGGGATTGATATGTATGTTAAACGAAGCGCATAAAGAGAATGAAGGTCTCAATATAACGATTTGATCTAACTAATTAAAAACAAATCCACAAATCGAAGAGATTATTGAAAGATTAAGATTTTGAGAGAATTGAGGTCACAAAGATCCAACTTGCTCTGATACCATGTAAGATTTAAGAGAGTATGAGGAAGATTGATTTAGATTAAGTAGAGATTAGAAAGATTAATGGAGAATAGAGAGAATAGAGAGAATAGGAACTTGAAACTATTTCATTCAAGATGATGTACAAGGTTCATACAACAAGGTTTAAATAGAAAACAGTTCTGGCCTTTCGTGTCGATCGACACAACATAAGTGTGTCGATCGACACAACACTCCAACGGTCAAATCTTCAACGGTCGAATCTCCAACGGTCGGATCTCCAACGTTCACATATCCAACGGTCATATTCAAACCCTGGGACGCATGTTGATCGACACCACTCCTTGGTGTCGATCGACGCCTTCATTCCGCGTTTCACCAATTTTGCCAGAGACCTCCCTGTCGATCGACACTCTTGCCTGTCGACCGACAAGATTGATTATTTCCTTTCCCTTAGCACATTTTGATGGTGCCAAGGTCAATAACAAGTGCTACAATCCAATTAGCAACAAGTGCTATGTGTCCCGGGATGTGAAATTCATTGAAGATCGAGGATACTATGAGAAGAAAGATTAAGAGAGCTTGAAGGATTTAACCACACCATCGGACCGGGGAGCTTCCTTAAGATTTCTCCTAGAACATCTTAAAGGACCGGTCTCACAACAAGAGGAGGTTACGCCCCAAGTTCAAACAACGGAGAACTCTACACAAGACAAGGCACCTATCAATACCGATGGTCTAGAAATACAATCACCCGAGGGAACCAATACTCATGAAGAGACTCAAGGACCGGAAGCTCAAGAAGATAACAATGATCAAACCGAGCAACAAGTAACCGAAGAAGCTCAACCACTTAGGCGAAGTGGAAGAATTAGAAGTGACCCGTCTACATGGAAAGACAAGAGAGTATTCTACAACAACAAAGCTATTGCTCATCCGATCCAAGCCACATGTTCTCTCGCACTTTTGCCTTCGGATTATCAAGCGTTCATAGCTAAGATTGATGAGCATGTGATTCCATCAACATATGAGGAGGCTATGGAAAAAGAAGAATGGGGTGGTTCGGTGGATGAGGAAGTTGGAGCCATGATCAAGAATCATACTTGGGATGAGGCCGATCTCCCGGAAGGGAAAAGAGCTGTGACCTCCATTATTTCAAGAGCCCGAGAATGGGGATGTCCTACTCTAGCATGCCATATTGCATTATTTGCTACTCCTAAACAAGTTTGAGATCGAAATGAACTAGATGAGCTTGGTGATAAATCTTCTAAGATATAGAGATCATCTTTGGTGCCCACTTCCTATCACTTTTCCGGATTCAATATCCTGAAAATGGAAGTCATTAGCACAAAAGATTGCATAACAATTCAAGTCACTAGTCATTCTTTTAACCGAGAGTAAATTTGATTCAAAGTTTGGCATGTAAAACGCTCTAGAGTTCTTATTAAACAAGTTCAAGTTTCCAATTCCTTTGATAGGGATATTTTCACCATTTGCAATCATCACATTTCCTCTAGAAGGTTCTAGTTTCTCAAGCAAGTTCAAGTTACTAATCATGTGGTGAGAAGCACCCGAATCAACCTCAAGAGAATTACTAGGTTTACGAGTATAGAAAGTTTTACCGGACTCCTTGAGTGATGCAATTGACTTGATAAGAGATTCCAAGTCGGATTTCCTCACGTACTCGCCATGACTAGACTCGTCTCCTTGCTTGGAAGATCCGGTTCCACCTTGGTCTTGCTTTGCCGAGGAGTAGTTGGCTCTTGAGAAGCCCTTTGTGTAACCCGGTCTTGGTAGTGGCCTAAGATGAGGGTTAAGCAACCAACATTTTTGCAATGATCACACTTGAGATCCGGATTAAAGTATTTTCCTTTGAAGTTCCGGTTATCATTGCGATTGTAAGCTCCGGCATTGGCAATTGGAAGCTCCCCCTTACCACCAAATAGTCTGTGAGTCCCTTGCTCCCTTTGAATTTGTGAACACACATCCTCCATACTTGGTAGCTTCTCCGACCTTAGAATGTGTTTAATAAGATCGTTGTAAGTCGGATTCAAGGTGAGGAGCAACCCGAAGACTTTGTCTTGTTCTTTCCTCTCATTCAACACCTTAGGGTCAATGGAACTCGGTCTTAACATGTCAAGCTCCGACCATAGAGATTGATACTTTCCCAAATGCTTCTTGAACTCCATTTCTTCTTGATGGAGATTGTTGATAGCCCTCTTTACTTCAAACACACGTGCCAAGTTCGAGACATTTCCATATACATTTTTCAATGTCTCCCAAAGCTCACACGCCGTCTCGCAATAAGAGTACGCCTCAAGAATGGAAGCCTCAAGACCATTTTGAAGAATGGCCAACACGGTTTGGTCCTCTTGAAACCACTTTGCATCTTCTTTATCCTTTGCTTTTGCTTTTCTTGCTTTTGTGAAATCTTTATCTTCTCCTTCGGATGAGTCATACACCGGTTTAGATGAAGTATCGATGTGGCTCCACAATCCTCGGCCACATAGAGCAGTTTTCGTGGTTCTTGACCACAACAAGTAGTTTTCTCCCTTGAGAGTCACCGGAAGCACCAACGGTTTTGAGTTATCTAAAGAACTCATCTTTTCCTTTGAAAGATTGAAACTTTTATAAATGATTTGGGATTGATATGTATGTTAAATCAAGCGCATAAAGAGAATAAAGGTCTCAATATAACGATTTGATCTAACTAATTAAAAACAAATCCACAAATCGAAGAGATTATTGAAAGATTAAGATTTTGAGAGAATTGAGGTCACAAAGATCCAACTTGCTCTGATACCATGTAAGATTTAAGAGAGTATGAGGAAGATTAATTTAGATTAAGTAGAGATTAGAAAGATTAATGGAGAATAGAGAGAATAGGAACTTGAAACTATTTCATTCAAGATGATGTACAAGGTTCATACAACAGGGTTTAAATAGTAAACTGTTCTGGCCTTTCGTGTCGATCGACACAACATAAGTGTGTCGATCGACACAACATTCCAACGGTCAAATCTTCAACGGTCGGATCTCCAACGGTCGGATCTCTAACGGTCACATATCCAACGGTCAGATTCAAACCCTGGGACGCATGTCGATCGACACCACTCCTTGGTGTCGATCGACGCCTTCATTCCGCGTTTCACCAATTTTGCCAGAGACCTCCCTGTCGATCGACACTCTTGCCTGTCGATCAACAAGATTGATTATTTCCTTTCCCTTAGCACATTTTGATGGTGCCAAGGTCAATAACAAGTGCTATAATCCAATTAGCAACAAGTGCTATGTGTCCCGGGATGTGAAATTCATTGAAGATCGAGGATACTATGAGAAGAAAGATTGGGAGCGCTTGAAGGATTTAACCACACCATCGGACCGGGGAGCTTCCCTAAGATTTCTCCTAGAACATCTTAAAGGACCGGTCTCACAACAAGAGGAGGTTACGCCCCAAGTTCAAACAACAGAGAACTCAACACAAGACGAGGCACCTATCAATACCGATGGTCTAGAAATACAACCACCCGAGGGAACCAATACTCATGAAGAGACTCAAGGACCGGAAGCTCAAGAAGATAACAATGATCAAACCGAGCAACAAGTAACCGAAGAAGCTCAACCACTTAGGTGAAGTGGAAGAATTAGAAGTGACCCGTCTACATGGAAAGACAAGAGAGTATTCTACAATAACAAAGCCATTGCTCATCCGATCCAAGCCACATGTTCTCTCGCCCTTTTGCCTTCGGATTATAAAGCGTTCATAGCTAAGATTAATGAGCATGTGATTCCATCAACATATGAGGAGGCTATAGAAAAAGAAGAATGGGGTGGTTCGGTGGATGAGGAAGTTGGAGCCATGATCAAGAATCATACTTGGAATGAGGCCGATCTCCCGGAAGGGAAAAGAGCTGTGACCTCCAAGTGGGTGTTCACCATCAAACACTTGAGTAGTGGAGAGATTGAACGGTTCAAAGCAAGGCTAGTAGCAAGAGGATTCACTTAAACCTATGGGGATGACTACACAGACACATTTGCACCGGTGGCCAAACTTAATACGGTCCGGGTTGTACTCTCCTTGGCGGTCAATCTAGATTGGAAACTTTGGCAAATGGATGTAAAGAATGCCTTCTTACAAGGAGAACTTGAAGAAGAAGTCTACATGGCTCCACCACCCGGACTTGAAGGGATAGTTAAACCTGGAAAAGTGTTGCGATTAAGAAAGGCTATTTATGGTCTCAAGCAATCTCCAAGAGCTTGGTACAAGAAGCTAAGTGTCACTCTTATGGATAAGGGATTCAAGAAATCGGAATTAGATCACACCCTCTTCACTATGCAAGGACCAAAAGGTATCATCGTTGTCCTTGTTTATGTTGATGATTTAATTATTTCCGGTAGTGATAAGGTAGGTGTAAGTTTTAGAGTAAGAAGCGGAAAGATTGAAACCGATCATGAGAGATTAAGGTAAGATTAAGAGACTATGAACTTGAAAAATATTTTCATTATTATTCAAGATAAGATTACATATGAGAAAACAACCTATAAATAGAAAATACTAGGTTTTGGTCCACATGACCGTTGTAAAAGGTGATTCGGTCACTGCACGATCCGCATGACCGAGTGACTCGACACCGTACGTCCCGCGGATCCGGAATTGCGTCAAGATTCCTTCCCGCGGTACGTTGCCTTGCACGTGACCCGTTTACCCAAGAAGGATCCGCGCGTCGACCCGTTAACCCGTGCCGTGACCCGACTTCTTCACTCGATGTTCGCTCGTCCCGCGGGTTACTTTCTTCG
Source organism: Draba incana (assembly GCA_963576765.1). Taxonomy (NCBI): domain Eukaryota; kingdom Viridiplantae; phylum Streptophyta; class Magnoliopsida; order Brassicales; family Brassicaceae; genus Draba; species Draba incana. Next base: position 20,631,421 of record OY755211.1, on the reverse strand, counting down.
ATGCCAACCCTTCCCGCTGTACGTGCTTCTCGGGACCAACTGATCCGCAGATTAGCATCGATACCAAACTGACCCGCGTATTGTCCTTCACGATGCCAGTTCGATCCGCGGGTTAGTTTTCTCGATGCCGATCCTTTTCGCGGTTTACCCATCCATTTTATTATACTTGGGTAAATTACCTAACATTATTTATTTCCCTAAGTACCAATGTAGCACTTAGGTCAATACTCCCCCTCAAGTTAAACATAAAGGATTTATGCTTAACTTGGAACGCTCACAACCAAACATAAAGATGATTGCAAACCTTGAGACTTACGGCCTTGGTGAAGATATCCGCTAGTTGTTCTTCGCTTCTAGTGTAACACGGTAGAGTCCATCCTTGCTCAATCTTTTCCCGTACCTTGTGACAATCAATCTCAATGTGCTTCGTCCTCTCATGGAATACCGAGTTCGTCGCTATATGAATGGTGGCTTAATTATCACAATGCATGATCATTGGCTTTGTAGCTTCAATTCCTAAATGTGCAAGAATGCCTCTTAGCCAAGTAAGCTCATTAGTCAACTTCCTCATTGCCCTATACTCGGCTTTCACACTAGAACACGATACCTCCTTTTGTTTCTTAGTTCTCCAAGTCACTAAGTTCCCTCCAATGAATGTGCAATAGCCGGTTGTGGATCTTCTATCACTTCTATCTCCGGCCAATCCGCATCACAATATCCAACCACATCGGAGTTCTCATTCCTTCCCATCCAAATTCCTTGTCCCGGACTCTCCTTGAGAAATCTAAGGATCCTCTCAACCATTTGCCAATGATATATCTTTGGCTGTTGACTTACTTGGTTGACTGCAAAACATATATCCGGTCTTGTAAGCGTTAAGTAGATTAATTTCCCAACAAGTCTCCTATATCTCGAGGGATCCTCATACAACTCATCTTCTTGCTCCCCCTTTCTATCGGCCCTGTATCCTTCCTCCAATGGAGTCTTAGCCGGTTTACACGCAAGCTTCCCGGTTTCGTTTAACAAGTCCAAAGTATACTTCCTTTGACTAATGTGTAACCCATTCTTGAACCTACAAACTTCAATCCCAAGGAAGTACTTCAATTCCCCAAGATCCTTGATTTCAAAAACGGACTTGAGAAAGTTTTAGTTTCTTGGATTCCTTCTTTATCGTCACCGGTGATGACCATATCATCAACATATATCAACACTACCACCATTCCCTTTGGACCTTGTAGTGTAAATAGAGTATGATCCAATTCACACTTCTTGAAGCCTCTTTCCTTGAGAGTACTACTCAACTTCTTGTACCAAGCTCGCGGGGATTGTTTAAGACCATATATAGCTTTTCTTAGCCTAAGAACTTTCCCCGGAGCAATTGATGTCTCAAGACCGGGAGGAGGCATCATATAAACTTCTTCTTCAAGATCGCCTTGTAGAAAAGCATTCTTAACGTCCATTTGCCAAAGCTCCCAATCCAAGTTAACCGCCAAAGAAAACACCATTTTAACCGTATGGAGCTTAGCAACCGGTGCAAATGTATCCGTATAATCATCTCCATATGTTTGTGTGAATCCTCTAGCAACCAACCGAGCTTTATACCTCTCAAGATCACCATTGCTTAGATACTTGATCGTGAAAACCCACTTTGAAGTTACCTCATCCCATGTGTGATTCTTTATCATAGCACCCACTTCATCATCTACGGCCTCGACCAAATTTTCATCCTCCATTGCTTCCTCATACGTCCTTGGGATTGTGTGCTCATCTATCTTGGTAAGGAAGGCACGGTGGGAGGAAGGAAGAAGGGCGAGAGAACACACGGCTTGAATGGGATGGGCAACCGCTTGATAGTTGTAGTAGACTCTACTCTCTTTCCATTGCGAAGGATCTTTCTTGGTTCTGGTGCTCCGTCTAAGTACCGGTTCGGCTGGGACTTGAGTAACTTCCTCTTGTTCTTGATTCTCTACTAGTTCCTCTTGAGCATTCCCTTGATCTTGTACATCCTCTTGGACCACTTCTTGATTCTCGGCAGAGTGACTAGGTGTTTCTTGGGCTTCTTGACTTGGCATTGTTGGAGCGGTCTCACCCAAATTGTCTCTTGGCTCATGGGTTCCTAAGTTTTGAAGGAGGAACCGTAGGTTAGAGCCAAGGTCCGACGGGGTAGTCAAATCATCCAAGTTTTCTTTTGCATCCACACCATAATACCCTTTGTCTTCAATGAATTTCACATCCCTTGACACAACCGTTTTCCTTGAGATCGGATCATAGCATTTGTATCCCTTTTGAGTGGTTGAATATCCAAGGAATATGCATCTCAAGCTCTTGGCATCTAGCTTGTTCCTTAGCTCACCAGGTACTAACGCAAAACAAAGACAACCAAAAACCTTTAGATGTTCAATAAAAGGTCTAGTTTTGTTGAGTACCTCGAATGGTGCATAATCTCCCAAGATTTTGGTCGGTGTTCTATTGATTAAGTAACAAGCCATCATTACTGCATCTCCCCAAAATCTCTTCGGAACATTCATGTGGAACATCATTGATCTCGAGACTTCCATCAAGTGGCGATTCTTCCTCTCCGCCACTCCGTTTTGTTGTGGAGTGTAGGGACAACTTGTTTGATGGAATATCCCTTGTTTCTTGAGATGATGTTTGAACCGTGTACTAGTATATTCTCCTCCATTATCTGTTCTAAAAATTTTGATCTTGGCATTGTATTGGTTAGCAATATAAGCTTCAAAATTCATAAATGCCTCAATTACACGATCTTTTGAAGGTAAAAGAGTGATCCAAGTGTATTTCGATTTTTCATCTATGAATGTGACAAAGTACTTGCTATTATCTCTAGAAATGCACGGGGAAGTCCAAACATCTGAATGAACTAAGTCAAAACAATTATCATAAGTAGTTATAGATTTTGGGAAAACCGATTTGCAATGTTTACCAAGTATACAAGATTCACAACTCAAATGATCAAAGTAAACATTAGGCAACATTATTTCAAAAGCTCGAGAATGAGGATGACCTAGTCTAGCATGCCAAATTGCATTATTAGATACTCCTAAAAAAGATTTAAAAATGAACAAGAACTAGATAAACTTGATGATATATCTTCAAGAACATAGAGATCATCCTTGGTACCACCTTCTCCAATTATTTTTCCCGACTTAATATCCTGAAAATGAACATCATTAGGACCAAAGATTGCATAACAATTCAAATCATTTGTGGCTCTTTTAACCGATAGAAAATTCGAGGTAAAGTTAGGCATATAAAAAGCCTTCGATTCTTTATCAAACAATTTCAAGGTTCCGATTCCTTTTATAGGAATATTCTCACCATTTGCAATTTCAACAATACCATTAATTGATTCCACATTTTTAAGCATGTTCAAATTACTAATCATGTGATGTGAAGCTCCCGAATCAATTATAAGGGAATTACTAGGCTTTCGAGTAAAGAAAGTTTTACCGGAGTCGTTGTTTGTGTTCAAGGCTTTGATAAGGGCTTCCAAGTCTTATTTCCTCACGTAATCTCCTTGGATCGCCTCATCTCTTATCTTGACCGGAGTTGTGGGTTGACTCTTCGGTAGATCATCTTTGGTCGCGGTGAAATTCGCCTTAGAGCTGCTCGGATAGTCGACCCACCATGTTGGCTTAAGATGTGGATGAAGAACCCAACACTTCTCCTTGGTGTGTCCCTTTTCCTTGCAATGGTCGCACAACCTCTTCTCACCATAGGACCGATTGTTTCCCTTACTCCCACGATTTTCAAACCGATTATACAATCCTTTGTTTGCCATTAGAAGCTCCCCCTTACCACCAAAGAGGCCTTGAGATCCTTGTTCCCTTTGAATTTAAGTACACACATCTTCCATCATTGGGAGCTTCTCCGACCTTAGGATATGCATGGTGAGATCATTGAATACCAGATTCAAGGATAGTAACAACCCAAAGACCTTGTCTTGCTCTTGCCTTTCGTTTAAAACCACCGGATCAATAGAGCTTGGCCTTAACATTTCGAGCTCGGACCACAAAGATCTATACTTTCCCAAGTGTTTAGTAAACTCCATATCCTCTTGATGAAGATTATTAAGTGCTTTCTTTACCTCAAACACTCGGGCCAAGTTTGAAACATTCCCATACACACTTTTCAATGTTTCCCAAAGTTCAAATGCCGTTTCACAATAGGAGTAAGCCTCAAGGATAGACGAGTCAATACCGTTTTGAAGAACCGCCAAGACCGTTTGATCCTCTTGGAACCATTTTGCTTCCTTTGCCTTGACCGCCGCATCATCTTCCTTCTCCGGTGTCTTAACAATCGATCTAAGAGTAAGATCGATGTGATTCCATTATCCTCGACCGCAAAGAGCTGTCTTGGTCGTCCTTGACCAAAGCAAGTAGTTTTCTCCCTTCAACACAACCGGAACCACCAACGCCTTCGAGTTTTCCATTGGATTCATCTTTCTTCTTCACTTTCTTTCACAACCAAATGAGATTTTAACCAAAGTTTAAGACTTTTGGATGAACCGGATCCAAAGTTTTTAGTAACCAAGAAATTTGTAAGAGATTTGTAAGGAGAAGAGTATGTATGTTAGGTTAAGCGTATAAAGAGAATTGAAATCTCAATATACCGATTCAACCTAACGATCAAAAGATTATTGAGATTAAGAAAGATTTAGAGAGTAACAAGGTCACAAGATTGAACCTTGCTCTGATACCATGTAAGTTTTAGAGTAAGAAGCGGAAAGATTGAAACCGATCATGAGAGATTAAGGTAAGATTAAGAGACTATGAACTTGAAAAATATTTTCATTATTATTCAAGATAAGATTACATATGAGAAAACAACCTATAAATAGAAAATACTAGGTTTTGGTCCACATGACCGTTGTAAAAGGTGATTCGGTCACTGTCCGATCCGCATGACCGAGTGACTCGACGCCGTACGTCCCGCGGATCCGGAATTGCGTCCAGATTCCTTCCCGCGGTACGTTGCCTCGCACGTGACCCGTTTACCTGGAAAGGATCCGCGCGTCGACCCGTTAACCCGTGCCGTGACCCGACTTCTTCACTCGATGTTCGCTCGTCCCCCGGGTTACTTTCTTCGATGCCAACCCTTCCCGCGGTACGTGCTTCTCGGGACCAACTGATCCGCGAATTAGCATCGATACCAAACTGACCCGCGTATCGTCCTTCACGATGCCAGTTCGATCCGCGGGTTAGTTTTCTCGATGCCGATCCTTTCCGCGGTTTACCCACCCATTTTATTCTACTAGGGTAAATTACCCAATATTATTTATTTCCCTAAGTACCAATGTAGCACTTAGGTCAATAGAAGCTTCTTAGCTCCTTGAAGAATCTTGTAACTTTTGTGTGGTTTCTTTTGAACCACCACATCATCAACTCCTTTGATGAATAAACTTTGGGCTTGGATTCATCGTGATTTTAAATGCCCTCCGGGCCTATCACGGTTCTCTCCATAAGAATTAAGATTTGGATTCATCATGATTTTAAATGCACAAAGGCATCCCATGGATCACTTCCTTCAAAAATGTAACCAAGAGAATTAGTAACAAAGATTTAGTAACCGAGAGATTTAGTAACCGAGAGTTTGAAAGAATAAGTAACCGAGAGAATCGAGAGAATAAGTAACCGAGAGAATAGAGAGATTTAGTAACCAAGATTGAGAGAATAAGTAACCAAGAGATTTTCAAACACATTTCTTTTTGAAAATTCACCAAATTCGATTTTCAAAGAACACAAACACTTTTCAAGCATTTTCAAATCAAATCTTTTGAAACCAATTTTCAGCGAAAGTCTACAAGAATTTGTGTTGGGTTAAGCACATAAGGAAGATGAACACATCCTTATAACGATTCAACCCAACTCATTAAAGAAATCAAAATTTTCTTAACTTTTGAAAATCAAAACCGAAACTCCAAATCTTCTAACTCAAGAGCTTATGCTCTGATACCATGTTAGAATTTGATGAGTCTAAGCTCATCTTATGAAGAACAAACACCTAAGTGTCTTTGATAAAGGATCCACACAAACCGGTTTATACAAAACCGAGTATTACATGTGTGGACAGATTTGGAGTGAAATAAGAAAGATTAAGGTAAAATAGACATAATAATATGGGTTCAATCCAAATGGATATCACCCTAAATACTATAATCTCTCTAAGACTACATTTTGAAATACTATGGAAAAACAAGAGAGAAAGAGTAAAGATGAACTTGATTTTTATTATTGATTCAAGTTGATTCAAGTTAATGTTTACAATGAGTTAAACAACATATATATAGGCCAACAAGGTCAATATGACCGTTGGGGATCAGATCAAATGGATGGAGGGATTGAATCCCAAAGTATGAAAGTGACTTGTCCACTTTTAGAGCAATCAGGCAGTGGCACTCGTGTCGATCGACATTACTTGTGCGTGTCGATCGACACGCCTTCTCCAACGGTCGAATGCGCAATGGTCGGATCGCAACGGTCGGATCCTAACGGTCAAATTCAAAATCTGGGACTCGTGTCGATCGACACCACTCCTTGGTGTCGATCGACGCCTTCGTTCCGCGTCTTTCCTGGATGCTCGGCTGATCGTGACATGCCCGATACGTGACTCTTCTCGATACCGCGGGACGGGAGTGTCGATCGACACTACTTGTGTGTGTCGATCGACACACCTTCTATTCTTCTTGTTCCACAGGGATGGGAGTGTCGATCGACACACTTCCCTGTCCATCGACACTATTACCCATTTTCTTTCCCTTAGGACATTTTGATGCTTCCTCGTGCGGCCTTCTTCATTCTTCATGCGGCCTTCTTCATTCTTCATGCGGCCTCACTCCTTCTCATCTTGAATGTGTTAATCAAGGAGAGTACTTAAGGATTAATCTTTCCTTAAGTTACTAATGGTGAATAAGAGAGTTACCAAGGTGAAATGGTTTGGTAACTAAGTCTGATCTGAGGTAAATGAAGAGTAAAGGTAAAATGGAATTACCTTCACTATAATAAAGAAGACTTACCATATGTGGTAAATAACAAGATCAGACCTTTGCCTAACATCAAGATCAGACGTTGGAGCTCTCTTGTGGTCCCAAACTCAATATTAACATAGGTAAAATGTGTGGACCACAATCTGGTCAGATCACAACTTGGACCACATTTTGCTTTATCTCACAAGAGTCCAAGAGTTGCTTTATGATCTGATCCTATCCTAATTCAAACGGTCATATTGTTGCTTTACTCTTTATATATGTTATCTCCTTTCATTGTAATCATTAACTCATATTATTGAATAAGAAAAATCAGAGTTCTTCATCTCTCTTTTCCTTTGTTCATTTCAAAGTATTCCAAATGTAGATATTAGGAGTTTATGGTGTTTAGGGTGAGATTCATTTGAATCAAACCCATTTATGTTTAATCTCTCCTAATATCTATTAATCTCTCTCAAATCTCTTTCTCAAATCTGTTCTAAATCTCTCTTTGCTCACTTGAGCTTTTCTTTGATTGAACCATCCTAAAAGGGTTGGATCTTCTCTTTGGTGAGCTAAGACTCACTCAAATTCTAACATGGTATCAGAGCCAGGTTCTTGGGATTCTTTAAAAATGTTAGATTGAATCGTTATAAGGTGTTTTCAATACTCCTTGTGCACTTAATCTAACACACATTGATTCCGCAGCGTTGTGTTGAAGAGATGTCTTGAAAAGATCTCTTCTTTGGTTTTCTTTGATTGTGTTGTTGAAGACTCAGTTCTATTGCTCGGAGAAAGCTAGAACTGAGCTTGAAGAAGATGGAGGAAGCTTGAAGCTGTCCCTTGAAGATTGAAGACGTGAAAGCCCGAAGCTTTCATGAAGAAGATGGAGGAAGCTTGAAGCTTTCCCTTGAAGAAGAAGAAGAAAGCTCGAAGCTTTCTCGGTGAAAAGAAGAAGAAGCTCGCTGGTTGAAGACGTCTCAATCCACGGTGCTAAAGCTCGTTCCTCTGAATAAAAGAGACTCAAACAAGAAGGTTGAAGAATTTCCAGCATTTGGAGTCCATTGAAGTTAGCTCAAAAGAAGAAGGTGAAGGTTTTCCACCTTTGGAGCTTGTTAAAAGAAGAAGCTCAAACAAGAGGGTGATGGGTTTCCACCCTTGGAGCTCAAGATTTGTTGTCCGGTTCAAACAAGTGAAGAATGAGAGAAGAACTCATGGGATCTTGAGCACTCTCATCATGGAACCGGATCTTTGGTCCAAGTAAGCTAGAAGAGATTGAGATGCTTACTTGTGAATCTCTTGAAGAAAAAACCAAGTGTGGAGCTTGGTCATTAGTGTGAAGTAAGTGGGATTCAAGGGAAGAATACTATTAAAGATTGGAGCTTTCCTTTCCCATGAAGCTCAAGGATGTTGTTTACTCTCAAGAAGCCTATGTTGGTGCGGTTAGATGAAGGAAGGATCGATTGGTTTGCTAGAGAAGGGGAATAGAATGCAAGTGGAGATTGTCAAATGGAGACCATTGGAGAGGAGAAGCATTCAGCCTAATGTCATTCAATCCAATGGAAGCTTGATTTGGGTTATTTCCTATCCTTACTCTCTTGGTGAATTGATACAAATGAATCCATGATCTAGCCTAAGAGAAACACATTCATGAGAATAGAGAACCCTTCTTAAATCTACCCCTTTCTTAAACTCTAAATCTGTCTATTTTTCTTTTTACTCTTCAAAATCTCTATACTCTTTAGTTCTTTATTCTCAAACAGTTTGGAACCTAGCCTAAACACTAATCAAACACTCACCCAAATCCCTTAAAAGCTCTTGGTTACTCTCGGTGTGTGTGATAAACTCTTGTGTGAGAATCCTATCGGTCCGAGACTGATTCTCTCGATCGAAACTCGTCTTAAGTGTGAAGCATAGTTACTCTCGATCCCTATTCTCTCGGGTTGATTATGATTGAGCACTTAAGGTCCATTCTTGTTGTGGAAAACATTGTGAAAAGATTGGTGTTGGTAACATTGATTGGATGGGAAACATTGATGGGAATGGTTGGATTTCTTGGTGTTGTGTTTTTGGTATGTTTTTGTAGCGGTTCTTGTTTGATTGAGCTATAGAACCGTTGCACACTCAAGCTACCCAAGAAGATGTAACTAGCCTTTGAAGATCAATCTTGAAGTCACTCCAAAAGAGCCAAAGGAGCCGTGAGTGGTGAAGAAGGGTTGATCAAGCCAATGTTTTTGACGTTTTTCTGGGAGCTAAAAGAGATTGAGATGCTTCGGATGGTGATTAGGCTTGGCATTGAGGAAGGTTACATAAGCTTGGAATTCAAGAAGCGACGAAAGAGAAGAAATGGTGCATAGTTATGGTAACCGAAAGGAGCAAGAAGAAACCGTGAGAAGAAGACTGAAGCTTAGGATTGAATAGTTCAAACGGTGTGATGAGATGATGTGTAAGCCGGACCAAGTCACACTAGTGTTTTGCGTGAATGGAGGAGGACTCATGAGGTTGAAGGCGTATAGCTCAAGGAACCCGAAGCTCCACCCGACCAAAGGAAAGAGAACCGTGGGATGCAAAAAGCATTTAAAATCACGAAGAATCCAATGTTAGAATTATGCGGAAATGTATTGAAGAATTATGAAGAACAGATTTGAGAGAAGAAAGTTTGAATGAGAGAAGAGAGAATTATGTTCTCATTGCATTGAAATCAGACCTAATACATTCTATTTAAAGACTACAAAGATAAGAGAAAGAGAGAGGAGGCAACGGTCATATGGAAGATCAGAACATGTGACTCTTCTATTTTTGGCAAAGTCTTCCTCTTCCTTTTTCCTTGTTGGTCTATTTTAGGTAAAATGTGTTTGAAGTGTTTTGCCACCATTTCCCTCCATTTGTAATGATCAGATTACTAATTAGGATTAGTGTTTTGGTTATCACTAATCCATCTTAGTTTAACACTCCCCCTCAAGCTTAACCATAGAGATAAGATTGGATCCGTAAAGATTCACCTCATTAAAACCTTAGTGTGAAAAACCTCATGGGACAAAAACACACTGAAGGAAAAAGAGTATGAACCTTATGGTTACTTGATCTCTATAAGCCCGAGCTTTGGGTGAACAAACTCGCACACCTTTAGGCTAGCGACCTTGGTAAATATATCCGCTAATTGATCCGAGCTTCTTGTGTAGCAAGGTAGGATGAGTCCCTGTTCCACTGCTTGTCTCACCTTGTGACAGTCCACTTCAATATGCTTTGTGCGTTCATGGAATACTGACTTTGAGGCGATATGAATAGCCGCTTGATTATCACAATGCATTGTTATAGGCTCTTGTGATTTGATATCCAAGTCTTTCAGAACCGCCTTGATCCATGTGAGCTCATTTGTTAGCTTCTTCATTGCTCTATACTCGGCCTCGGCACTAGAACAAGCAACAACTTTCTGTTTCTTTGTTTTCCAAGTGACTAGGTTTCCTCCTATGAATATACAATACCCGGTTGTTGATCGCCTATCCCTTTTATCACAAGCCCAATCGGCATCGCAATATCCAACTATCTCTGAGCTCTCATTGCGACCCATCCAAATGCCGTGACATGAGGTTCCCTTGAGATACCGTAGAATCCGATCAATCATGTTCCAATGGTATATCTTCGGGGCTTGCATATGTTGGCTAACCTGGTTCACAGCAAAATACAAGTCGGGTCTAGTAATAGTTAGATAGATTAGCTTTCCTACCAACTTTCGGTATTGTTTCACATCTTTGAATGGGGTATCTTCTATCTCCCCCTCTCGTTCCACTTTGTAACCGTCTTCTAGGGGAGTTTTAGCCGGCTTATTATCAAGGTTTCCTGTTTCACTCAAGAGATCATGAATGTATTTCCTTTGCGATACAAAGAGTCCCTCCTTAGAGCGGCACACTTCGATCCCTAGAAAATACTTTAGTTCACCAAGATCTTTAATCTCAAATACTGATTTAAGATAAGATTTAGTTTCGGTGATACCTTCATTGTCATCTCCGGAGATGATGATATCATCTACATAAATTAGAACGACAACGATACCTTTGTTGCTTTTTAGGGTGAAGAGTGTATGATCCGATTCCGATCTTTTAAAGCCTCTATCTCTCAACGTCATACTCAGCTTGTGATACCAAGCTCTTGGTGACTGTTTTAATCCATAGATCGCCTTCCTTAGTCTTAAAACTTTTCCCGGTGCAACTGAATCCTCAAGACCCGGTGGTGGGGTAATATATACTTCATCTTCTAGTTCCCCTTGAAGGAACGCATTCTTGACATCCATTTTCCAAAGATCCCAATCCAAATTTGCTGCCAATGACAAGATGATCCTTACGGTGTGTAACTTAGCTACCAGAGCAAACGTATCCTTGTAGTCCTCCCCATACGTTTGTGTGAAGCCTCTTGCTACTAGTCGTGCCTTGTGCCTTTCAATCTCGCCATTGCTTAGATACTTGATCGTAAATACCCATTTCGAACTCACTGCCTTCTTCCCTTTGGGTAACTCAGCTTCGTCCCATGTATGATTTAGTTCCATGGCATTGCGTTCTTCTCCTACGGCATCCTTCCTTACCTTGTGTTCCTTATCTTCATCATAGCTTGTAGGGATGTACTCTTGGTCAAGCTTGCCGATAAAGGCTAGGTGGTCTTGGGGAATGTAGGCAAGATTGCACACTGATTGAGTTGGATGTGCCACAGCATTGCAATTGTAGTAGACCCTTGTATTCTTCCATTTTTATGGTGAGTTTTTCGGCCTTGTACTGCGTCTCAATTGTGTAGCTTGCGGACTAATTGGTGGTGGATTGAGCCTTTCACTTCTTCTAGCCGAAACAGGTTGTTGTGGTTGCTCATATTCATCTTCTTGATTTGATGATTCTTCTGGAATGAATTCCAATCCAGAATCGGTTTGAGTTGATCCAGAATCGTGTTGAGTTGATCCACCTTGATCATGGATGCTCGAGTCTTCGTCTTGATGTGAACTGCCTCCCTCATGATCAAGGGGATTAGAGTCAGCTTGTTCATTCGGAGTTGTGGGAGGGGTTGGATTGCTTCTCATCACATCTTCAGTGTGTGGGGTGATTCCAAGCGTCTCCAAGATCCTCCTAAGGTTTGCGGATTGATCAGATGGGGTATGAGATAGAGTTTTGAGAGTGTCCCAATTGCTTTCTTCAAAATACCCTTTTTCCTCCACAAACTTGACATCTCTAGATACAAGGACCCTTCTTGTTTCTGGATCATAACATTTGTAACCCTTTTGTATTGTAGAATACCCAATAAACATAGCCTTCACGCTTTTGGCTTCAAGCTTGTTTCGTTGTTCACCTGGTATTAATACAAAACACACACATCCAAACACGCGTAAGTGATTAAGAGATGGTTTGATTTGTTAGATTTTAGGGTTCATAAGGTGTTCATAAACACAAGATCCAACCTTTAGAGAGATTGAATCCATAAGAAAAGCTCAAAAGAGCATGAACTGATTCGGACAGATTAAGAAGAGATTTAGAATAGATTAGAAGAGTTTTAGACAGATTCGAAGAGAGATTTAGAGAGTTTTAGGAGTAGATTAAGAAGAGATTAACATGAATGGGTTCATTCCTAAATGGAAATCACCCTAAATGCATAAACTCCTAAAGACTTCATTTTAGAGAAATGATGAACTCAGATTTTTATTAATGAAAGAGTTCAAACATTACAATGAAAGGATTACAAATATATATAGAGAAAAAGAAATGTGAACGTTGGAAAGGAGAGAAAAGGATAAGGTTTTGGATCAGGTTCATAAAGCAATTCTTGTCTCCATTTGATGACGCAAAACCTTATCCTCAAGTGGTCTTTTCCTTTTCAAACCGCGGGACCACATTCAAACTGATCCGCGCGTTGCTTCCCGCATCTTGCTCGTCCCGCGTATCTAGCTTCCTCGATGCCTCGGTACCGTGGGTCGAGGATCCATCCGTCCCGCGTCTCATGAAACCTTCCCGCGGGTCAAGTGCTGTCCCGCGTCTCCAAATCTTCCCACGTCTCAAGTGTTACGTTCCGCGGGTCGAGTGGACCGATCCATTCCACTTTGTTCCGTGTCTCGTCCTTCTCCCAAAGTTACCCAATTATTGATATCACCATGGTAACTCTTTATTCACCATTAGTAACTTAAGGAAAGATGAATCCTTAAGTACTCTCCTTGATTAACACTCCCCCTCAAGTCCAAACACAACAAAGTGAAGTGTGGACTTGGAGATACAAGGAGAGGCCTCATTAAAACCTTAGTAGATAAAACCCATTGGGATAAAACTCTACTAAGACAAAAGAGTACCAACTCAATGATCTTTAGGGAAATTCAATCAAGGTCTTGTTCTTCTTGAGCTTCGGTCCTCGGCTTCTCTTCTCTTGACTCGGCCTCGCCCTCCTTCTTCATGCTTCCTCTCTAATACTCCCCCTCAACCTTAGGCGTCGTGAACACAAAGGCTAAGGTTGAAACCGCCGGTCTTGATGCTTCCTCTTTATCTCATGATCATTAGCCAATTTCAATCTTCTCCTCCTCGAACCTTAACATAATTCAAACAAGAGAAAGCTTAAAGTATACACCAATGAACCAAGCAAGCAATAAAAGAACCAAACAATTATAATTGAACATATTTAAAAGATTAAGAGTTTAGAGAGTAGCCTTTTCATTTCGGTGGTGTGGTTGATCCTTTAATCTTCACTTCATTCCACACCTCTTCAACTTCTTTGATTCATTCCATGATGATCACTCCTTAGAAGCATGATCATTTAACACCACTAGTGTGACTTGGAACCGCCGTTGGCTCTTCTATCTTGGCCTCCTCCGGTCTTCATTTATAACTTATAATCATACCATTTCTCCCCCTTAGCTCTTTGACTCCCAAGTCTATGCAATCTTTCTTTAAGCCATGATTCTTTCACTATCCGAAGCAACCATATCGGATAACTCCATCACATCGGCTTGTCTTGAAGAATTGAAATGGCTCGTCGATTAGATAGCTACAGTTCGGATTTTTCCTTTCGGGCTCGTCGATTATGTAGCCACCAGTTCGGATTTTCCTTTCCAAATCCTCCATGCTTCTAGATCTCCAAAAGGTTGGAAATTTACTCCTTGATCATAAGAATAAAATACCATGGGTAAAATACCCAAGGTAAATAAAAAGGAGGAAAGTGTTATCGGAAGGATCGGACCCGCGGTATATGTCGGCATCAAGAGATGTTTACCGCGGGACAATCGGCAATTCGGAGAATCGGACCCGCGGATCAGACTGGCATCGAGTGATACGCGGGTCATCTGAGCATCAAAGGATTCGGACCGCGGCACGTGTCAGCATCGAGGAAACTGACTCGCGGGACGATCAGGCATCGAGACAAGGAGTCGGGTCGCGTACCGGGTAAACGGATAAACGCGCGGATCCACTTCCGGGTAAACGGGTCACGTACCGCAGGACGTGAGTGATCGAGACGCGGACGTGTTGGCATCGAGAGAATATGTACCGCGGATCGATCTGGCATCGATGAAGATGCGGGTCTGGCCTTCCCGAGTATCGACCCGCGTTGACTATTTTGTGTCCTGCGTTGACCCGTCCGGATGTCACGAGAATCCGAGTGACATCGACGTCTCCTCGACCCGCGGATCGAGTCTGATAGTGACAGCCCGTCACTATCCGTCCGAGCCATTTAAATTACTTTGACCGGTTTATTTCAAACGGTCTCTTTCCTCTTTTAAAATATCTAAGTTCTATTTAAACCTTGTAATTGTTACTTGTAACATTATCTTGAATAAAATTTCAAGTTCTCATACTTACACTTCTTACACTTGTTCTAAACACTTCTACACTTAATCACTTATATTTCTGCAAAATCTAACATGGTATCAGAGCATGTTTGATCCTTGTAACTCAATACTTTCGTAATCTCAAACGTCTAATCTCATCATCTCAATCATCTTTCCGATTTGTTGGTTTTCTTTAATTAGTTAGATCAAATCGTTATATAGAGATTTCCATTCTCTTTATGCGCTTGATTTAACATACATATCAAGTAATCCCAAATCATTTCTAAAACTTAAAGTTCTCATTCAAAATCATGAGTTCTTTGGATAATTCTAAACCCTTAGTGGTTCTGGTTACTCTCAAAGGAGAGAACTATCTCTTGTGGTCAAGAACCACCAAAATCGCCCTAAGTGGCCATGGTCTTTGGAACCATATCGATCTAAGTCTCGTTCCAAAGGAACTCGAGTCCCACTCATCCGATGAAGAAGAAGAGGATGAAGAAACTAAACTCGCCAAGAAGACCAAGTGGTATCAAGAAGACCAAACCGTCTTGGCCATTCTCCAAAACGGTCTTAAGGCATCCATCCTTGAGGCTTACTCATATTGTGAAACCGCGAATGAACTTTGGGAGACTCTCAAGAACGTCTACGGAAATTTCACCAATCTCACAAGGGTCTTTGAAGTCAAGAAAGCCCTCAACAATCTAAGCCAAGAAGACTTGGAGTTCACCAAGCATTTTGGCAAGTATCGGTCACTCTTTGCCGAATTAGAAATGCTCCGGCCTTTCACCATGAACCCGGAGACTCTCAATGAAAGGAGAGAACAAAATAAGGTATTCGGCCTTCTTCTCACTCTAAATCTGGTCTACAATGACCTCATCAAACACATCCTCTGATCCGACAAACTTCCTAGCTTGGACGATGTGTGCTCTCAAATCCAAAGGGAACAAGGTTCCCATGGCTTGTTTACCGGTAAGGGGGAGCTTCCTATGGCACATAAGGGAGGCTATGAACGGTTTGAAGAGTCACATGTTCTGATCTTCCATATGACCGTTGCCTCCTCTCTCTCTCTCTTATCTTTGTAGTCTTTAAATAGAATGTATTAGGTTTGATTTCAATGCAATGAGAACATAATTCACTCTTCTCTCATTCAAACTTTCTTCTCTCAAATCTGTTTTTCATAATTCTTCAATACATTTCCGCATAATTCTAACATGGTATCAAAGCATTAAGCTCCAAAATCTCTTATTCTCTGTTCTTTCATTGTGTTTTTCACTCAACCTTCATTCTGGTTTTTCAAACTTTTCTGGGAAAATCTTGTTTATCCAGTGGTTAATAAACTTCTGGAAATCTTCAAGAAATCTTTGTTTGCTCTGGAATTCATTCCAGAAGAATAATCAAATCAAGAAGATGAATATGAGCAACCACAACAACATGTTTCTATTAGAATTTGATGAGTCTAAGCTCATCTTATGAAGAACAAACACCTAAGTGTCTTTGATAAAGGATCCACACAAACCGGTTTATACAAAACCGAGTATCACATGTGTGGAAAGATTTGGAGTGAAATAAGAAAGATTAAGGTAAAATAGACATAATAATATGGGTTCAATCCAAATGGATATCACCCTAAATACTATAATCTCTCTAAGACTACATTTTGAAATACTATGGAAAAACAAGAGAGAAAGAGTAAAGATGAACTTGATTTTTATTATTGATTCAAGTTGATTCAAGTTAATGTTTACAATGAGTTAAACAACATATATATAGGCCAACAAGGTCAATATGACCGTTGGGGATCAGATCAAATAGATGGAGGGATTGAATCCCAAAGTATGAAAGTGACTTGTCCACTTTTAGAGCAATCAGGCAGTGGCACTCGTGTCGATCGACACTACTTGTGTGTGTCGATAGACACACCTTCTCCAACGGTCGAATGCGCAACGGTCGGATCGCAACGGTCGGATCCTAACGGTCGAATTCAAAATCTGGGACTCGTGTCGATCGACACCACTCTTGGTGTTGATCGACGCCTTCGTTCTGCATCTCTCGCTCCCCATCTTTCCTCGATGCTCAGACTGATCGTGACATGCCCGATACGTGACTCTTCTCGATACCGCGGGATGGGAGTGTCGATCGACACTACTTGTGTGTGTCGATCGACACACCTTCTATTCTTCTCGTTCCACAGGGACGGGAGTGTCGATCGACACACTTCCCTGTCGATCGACACTATTACCCATTTTCTTTCCCTTAGCACATTTTGATGTTTCCTCGTGCGGCCTTCTTCATTCTTCATGCGGCCTCACTCCTTCTCGTCTTGAATGGCCTAGAACACCACTTACCCAGCCTTGAACATGCTTGGTATTCCATTTCCCAAAGTGACCCGAATATGTCTAACTTTGGGTATTCTTGATTCTTCTCTTGAACACCTTTGTGTTCTCCTTGTTTAACAGTTTCGGCTAGAAGAAGTGAAAGGCTCAATCCACCACCAATTAGTCCGCAAGCTACACAATTGAAACGCAGTACAAGGCCGAGAAACTCACCATCAAAATGGAAGAATACAAGGGTCTACTACAATTGCAATGTTGTGGCACATCCAACTCAAGCAGTGTGCAATCTTGCCTACATTCCCCAAGACCACCTAGCCTTTATCGGCAAGCTTGACCAAGAGTACATCCCTACAAGCTATGATGAAGCTAAGGAACACAAGGTATGGAGGGATGCCGTAGGAGAAGAACGCAAAGCCATGGAACTAAATCATACATGGGACGAAGCTGAGTTACCCAAAGAGAAGAAGGCAGTGAGTTCGAAATGGGTATTTACGATCAAGTATCTAAGCAATGGCGAGATTGAAAGGCACAAGACACGACTAGTAGCAAGAGGCTTCACACAAACGTATGGGGAGGACTACAAGGATATGTTTGCTCCGGTAGCTAAGTTACACACCGTAAGGATCATCTTGTCATTGGCAGCAAATTTGGATTGGGCTCTTTGGCAAATGGATGTCAAGAATGCGTTCCTTCAAGGGGAACTAGAAGATGAAGTATATATGACCCCACCACCGGGTCTTGAGGATTCAGTTGTACCGGGAAAAGTTCTAAGACTAAGGAAGGCGATCTATGGATTAAAACAGTCACCAAGAGCTTGGTATCACAAGCTGAGTATGACGTTGAGAGATAGAGGCTTTAAAAGATCGGAATCGGATCATACACTCTTCACCCTAAAAAGCAACAAAGGTATCGTGGTCGTTCTCATTTATGTAGATGATATCATCATCTCCGGGGATGACAAGGAAGGTATCACCGAAACTAAATCTTATCTTAAATCAGTATATGAGGTTAAAGATCTTGGTGAACTAAAGTATTTTCTAGGGATCGAAGTGTGCCGCTCTAAGGAGGGACTCTTTGTATCGCAAAGGAAATACATTCATGATCTCTTGAGTGAAACAGGAAACCTTGATGCTAAGCCGGCTAAAACTCCCCTAGAAGACGGTTACAAAGTGGAACAAAAGGGGGAGATAGAAGATACCCTATTCAAAGATGTGAAACAATACCGAAAGTTGGTAGGAAAGCTAATCTATCTAACTATTACTAGACCCGACTTGTATTTTGCTGTGAACCAGGTTAACCAACATATGCAAGCCCCGAAGATATACCATTGGAACATGATTGATCGGATTCTACGGTATCTCAAGGGAACCTCATGTCACGGCATTTGGATGGGTCGCAATGAGAGCTCAGAGATAGTTGGATATTGCGATGCCGATTGGGCTTGTGATAAAAGGGATAGGCGATCAACAACCGGGTATTGTATATTCATAGGAGGAAACCTAGTCACTTGGAAAACAAAGAAACAGAAAGTTGTTGCTTGTTCTAGTGTAGAGCAATGAAGAAGCTAACAAATGAGCTCACATGGATCAAGGCGGTTCTTAAAGACTTGGATATCGAATCACAAGAGCCTATAACAATGCATTGTGATAATCAAGCGGCTATTCATATCGCCTCAAATTCAGTATTCCATGAACGCACGAAGCATATTGAAGTGGACAGTCACAAGGTGAGACAAGCAGTGGAACGGGGACTCATCCTACCTTGCTACACAAGAAGCTCGGATCAATTAGCGGATATATTTACCAAGGCCCCTAGCCTAAAGGTGTGCGAGTTTGTTCACCCAAAGCTCGGGCTTATAGAGATCAAGTAACCGTAAGGTTTTGTCCCATGAGGTTTTTCACACTAAGGTTTTAATGAGGTGAATCTTTACGGATCCAATCTTATCTCTATGGCTAAGCTTGAGGGAGAGTGTTAAACTAAGATGGATTAGTGATAACCAAAACACTAATCCTAATTAGTAATCTGATCATTACAAATGGAGGGAAATGGTGGCCAAACACTTCAAACACATTTTACCTAAAATAGACCAACAAGGAAAAAGGAAGAGGAAGACTTTGCCAAAAATAGAAGAGTCACATGTTCTGATCTTCCATATGACCGTTGCCTCCTCTCTCTTTCTCTTATCTTTGTAGTCTTTAAATAGAATGTATTAGGTCTGATTTCAATGCAATGAGAACATAATTCTCTCTTCTCTCATTCAAACTTTCTTCTCTCAAATCTGTTTTTCATAATTCTTCAATACATTTCCGCATAATTCTAACAAAGGATTCGTAGGAGGAGAAATCAAAAAGACTTAAAGAATGAGAAGTGGTGCCGAATTCAATTCAAACCGAGGCAAGATCATTGCGTGGTGCAAGCTTAGCCTTTGGTCCTTAAGGCGTCCCGACGACTAAGCTTGAGGGGGAGTATTAGAGAGGAAGCATGAAGAGAAGAGCATGGCCGAGGCAAGAGAAGAGAAGTCGAGGACCGAAGCTCAACAATGATCAAGACCTTGATTGAATTTCCCTAGATCATTGAGTTGGTACTCTTTTTCCTTAGTAAAGTTTTATCCCAATGGGTTTTATCTACTAAGGTTTTAATGAGGCCTCATCTTGTATCTCCAAGTTCACACTTCACTTTGTTGTGTATGAACTTGAGGGGGAGTGTTAATCAAGGAGAGTACTTAAGAGTGATTAATCATTTATCATCTCTTAAGTTACTAAAGTGAATAAAGAGTTACCATGGTGAAATCAATAAATTGGGTAACTTTGGTAACTTGGTGAATATGGGAGTGATGCGGAACGGTCATGTTCCGAATCATGGAGACGCGGGAAGGATTGGAGACACAGGACAGCACTCGACCCGCGGTACGTGTTCCCGAGGCACGGGACGGATGGATCCTCGACCCGCGGTACCGAGGCATCGAGGCGCGGTTCCCCGCGGTACGCATTCTCGAGGAGCGGATCGATAAACTCCCGAGACGCGGATCCGTTGATGCCCGAGAAGCGGATCAGTTCCGTTAAGTCCCAAGGAATCTTCTTGTGGTCTCCACACATAAAAGAGACGTTGGAAGGAAGGACCACAATGTGGTCAAGATCTGATCAAAGCAAGGACAAGTCATTATCATACTATGTTAGATTTTAGGGTTCTTAATGGGTTATTCAAACAAGGATTCAACCTTTAGAGAGATTGAATCCACAAGAAAAGCTCAAATGAGCAAAGAGATTAAGAATGAGTTTTGGACAGATTCGAAGAGAGATTTAGAGTATATTAGAAGAGATTTATGAAAGATAAACATAAATGGGTTCAATCCTAAAGGATCTCACCCTAAACACCAATTCTCTCCTAATCTCTACATTGTTTATAATTTGGTTTTGATAAGAGAAAGAAGAGAGAAAGATATGAACTTGAACTCAGATTTTTATTATTAAGAACAAGTTAAACATTACAATGAAAGGATTACAAATATATATAGAGAAAAAGGAGATGTGAACGTTGGAAAAGAAGAGGATAAGGTTTTGGATTAGATCATAAAGCACATTTGCTTTATGTGAAGATAAGGTTGCTTTTGGGACCACTTTGCCTCCAATTTCTCTTTTTGAATTCGGGACAACTTGGAGAAGACTGATCCGCATCTCGGGAGGATCCTTCCCGCGTGTCTTCCTTCCCGCGGGTCGAGTGCTATCCCACGTGAGATTAATCCTTAAGTACTCTCCTTGATTAACACTCCCCCTCAAGTCCAAACACCACAAAGTAAAGTATGGACTTGGAGATACAAGGAGAGGCCTCATTAAAGCCTTAGTAGATAAAACCCATTGGGATAAAACTCTACTATGGAAAAAGAGTACCAACTCAATGATCATTAGGGAAATTCAATCAAGGTCTTGTTCTTCTTGAGCTTTGGTCCTCGGCTTCTCTTCCCGTGCCTCGGCCTCGCCCTCCTTCTTCATGATTCCTCTCTAATACTCCCCCTCAACCTTAGGCGTCGTGAACACAAAGGCTAAGGTTGAAACCGCCGGTCTTGATGCTTCCTCTTTGTCTCACGATCATCGGCTTACTCCATTTTTCTTCTTCCTGAACCTTAACATAATTCTAACAAGAGAAAGCTTAAAGTATACACCAATGAACCAAGCATGCAATCAAAGAACCAAACGATTATAATTGAACAAATTTAAACAGTAAGAGTTTTAGAGAGTAGCCTTTTCATTTCGGTGGTGTGGGTGATCCTTTAATCTTCACTTCATTCCACACCTCTTTAAACAACTCGGATCCTCATCTTCTTGATCCAAGTGGTGGGGCTTTGCGGTTCCTTGTGCTTCATGCCATACAACCTTGTGAGTCCTCCTCCATTCACACAATTTCAACTTTTCCAATTCATTCTTTGATGATCATTGTTAAACAAGGAGAACACAAAGGTGTTCAAGCGAAGAATAAAGAATACCCAAAGTTAGACATATTCGTGTCACTTTTGGAAATGGAAGGCCAAGCATGTTTAAGGCTTGGTAAGGAGTTTTCTAGGCTATTCATGATGAGAAGAAGTAAGGCCGCATGAAGAATGAAGAAGGCCGCACGAGAAAACGTCAAAATGTGCAAAGGGGAAGAAAATGGAAGGCAGTGTCGATCGACAGGGATATGTGTTGATCGACACTCCCGTCTCTGTGGAAAAATAAAGATGCAGAACGGAGGCGTCGATCGACACCAAGGAGTGGTGTCGATCGACACGAGTACCAGAATTTGAATCCGACCGTTGGATATTCGATCGTTGATCTTTTTAGAATTTGATGAGTCTAAGCTCATCTATGAAGAACAAACACCTAAAAGTGTTAAAGAATGAATCCACACAAACCGGTTTCATCAAAACCGAGTATTACATGTGTGGATAGATTTGGAGTTTGATAAGAAGAAATAAGGTAGATAATTAAAGGAAAGTTACATAAAAGATGGGGTTTGATTCATAAGAATCAAACCCATAACTTAGTTCCTTTAATAATCTACATTGGAAAATACTAAGAAAAGCTTAAGCAAAAGTAAAAGATAAATAAGAACAAGAGTTTCTCTCTTTTATTAAAATACTTGGATGCTTACAAATGAGTCTTACAAGTGGTATTTATAGCCACAAAGATCAGAATCAAAAGAATCAAAAATAAGTCCCGTGTGACTCGTGTCGATCGACACTCTTATGTAGTGTCGATCGACACTCTTCAACAACGGTCAGATTCTCCAACGGTCGAATTCTCCAACGGTCGAATTCAAACTCTGGGACTCGTGTCGATCGACGCCTTCGTTCCGCGTCTCTCGTTCCGCGTCTCTTCTCGATGCTCGGACTGATCGTGACATGCCAGATACGTGACCCTTCTCGATACCGCGGGACGGTAGTGTCGATCGACGCCTTCGTTGGTGTCGATCGACACTCTTCCTTTATTCTTCAGTTTCCACAGAGACGAGAGTGTCGATCAACACAGTTCCCTGTCGATCGACACTCCAGGCCATTTTCCTCCCTTAGCACATTTTGATGTTTTCTCGTGCGGCCTTCTTCATTCTTCATGTGGCCTCACTCCTTCTCATCTTGAATGGCCTAGAACACCACTAACCAAGCCTTGAACATGTTTGGCCTTCCATTTCCCAAAGTGACCCGAATATGTCTAACTTTGGGTATTCTTGATTCTTCTCTTGAACACCTTTGTGTTCTCCTTGTTTAACACTCCCCCGCAAGTTAATACGCAGATGACGCGAAGTATCAACTTGGAGATACAAGGAGAGACCTCATTAAAACCTTAGTGGGAAAACCCTTTGGGACAAAACCACACTAAGGAAAAAGAGTATCAATCCAAGATCTTAAGGGTTTTAAACCAAGGTCTTTTCCAATTTGTTGAGCTTCACCTCGGCTCCTCTTTGATCCGCCTCGGTCTTGCTCTTCTTCTTTGAGCTTCGGCCTCATCTTATCCGTGATAGCTTCGACCTTGCTTCTTCTCTTGATGCTTCCTTGCTAATACTCCCCCGCACTCTTAGCCGTCGTGAAGATTGATGAACAAAGGCTAAGAGTGGAGATTGGCCTCGTCTTTGGCCTCGTCTTTGGCCTCTTGATACCTTCCGGCCCACTTTTCTCAATTGGCATTTGGATCTTCATGATCTTTTTGGTGGGGTTTGCGGTTCTATGAGCTATACGCCTTCTACCCGTGAGTTCTCCCCATTCACGTCATTTTATCGATCCGGTTGTGCTTTGATAATTACTCTTGAAACTCCAAGTTTCTTCTCAACCTTCCTTAACGCCAAGCCCAATACCGCCGAAGCCTCTCAATCCCTTTTAGCTCTTCGGAAGCCTCAAAACATTGGCTTGTTCAACTATACTTCACCATTCATGATTTTGGGCATCCTATTGGCCTCATGAATGACTTCAAGTTGACCTTCAAAGGCTAGTTGCTTCTTCTTGGATTTCTTGAGTTTCAATTGGGAATTCTTCTTCACGGCTTGTCTTGAGAAAGTGGAGTGGCTCGTCGATTAGACAGCTACAAGTTCGGATTTTCCCTTTCGGGCTCGTCGATTTTGTAGCCAACAGTTCGGATTTTCCCTTCCAACTCCTCCATGCTCGTGGCCTCCAAGTTTGTACAAAGTCATGACCATAGAGAATAAGGGGTCCGGTCATAACTAGCACAAACTTGATTTTCTTTAAGTTCAATCCCACCTTGCAAGAACATTATAAACAAATTGGATTAGTCACATTCAAATACCTAAGTTCAAAATCATAAGCCAAAATTAACCGAAATCAATCATTCAAATATTTCAGTTTTATCAACTTAATTTCATCATGATTTTAAACTTTCTATCCTCAATTTGTTTATAGGTTCCAATTTGCAAGCACAACATTTTCAAGAAATTAAAATTTCTTTTAATCAACCGGTTTTACTATTAACCGGATTCAAATTCAAAATGAGAGGGAAAAGAATTTAGAAACTCCCTCTTCTTCCAATTCGGATTGGAAGTATGAACACTTTTGAAGCTTCTTAGCTCCTTGGATTCTTGAAGAATTTGTAACAAGTGATGTGGTTTCTTTGAAACCACAAACTCAACTTGGACCGGATGCCATTGCATACCACGGTCTTAAACTTGGCTTGGATACAACGTGATATTAAATGCTCTCCGGGCCTATCACGGTTCTCGCCATAAGAATTAGGATTCGGATTCATCATGATTTTAAATGCACAAAGGCATCCCATGGATCACTTCCTTCAAAAATGTAACCAAGAGAATTAGTAACAAAGATTTAGTAACCAAGAGATTTAGTAACCGAGAGTTTGAAAGAATAAGTAACCGAGAGAATCGAGAGAATAAGTAACCGAGAGAATAGAGAGATTTAGTAACCAAGATTGAGAGAATAAGTAACCAAGAGATTTTCAAACACATTTCTTTTTGAAAATTCACCAAATTCGATTTTCAAAGAACGCAAACACTTTTCAAGCATTTTCAAATCAAATCTTTTGAAACCAATTTTCAGCGGAAGTCTACACAATTTTGTGTTGGGTTAAGCGCATAAGGAAGATGAACACATCCTTATAACGATTCAACCCAACTCATCAAAGAAATCAAAATTTTCTTAACTTTTGAAAATCAAAACCGAAACTCCAAATCTTCTAACCCAAGAGCTTATGCTCTGATACCATGTTAGAATTTGATGAGTCTAAGCTCATCTATGAAGAACAAACACCTAAAAGTGTTAAAGAATGAATCCACACAAACCGGTTTCATCAAAACCGAGTATTACATGTGTGGATAGATTTGGAGTTTGATAAGAAGAAATAAGGTAGATAATTAAAGGAAAGTTACATAAAAGATGGGGTTTGATTCATAAGAATCAAACCCATAACTTAGTTCCTTTAATAATCTACATTGGAAAATACTAAGAAAAGCTTAAGTAAAAGTAAAAGATAAATAAGAACAAGAGTTTCTCTCTTTTATTAAAATACTTGGATGCTTACAAATGAGTCTTACAAGTGGTATTTATAGCCACAAAGATCAGAATCAAAAGAATCAAAAATAAGTCTCGTGTGACTCGTGTCGACCGACTCTCTTATGTAGTGTCGATCGACACTCTTCTCCAACGGTCAGATTCTCCAACGGTCGAATTCAAACTCTGGGACTCGTGTCGATCGACACGACTCCTTCGTGTCGATCGACGCCTTCGTTCCGCGTCTCTAGTTCCGCGTCTCTCCTCGATGCTCGGACTGATCGTGACATGCCCGATACGTGACCCTTGTCGATACCGGGGGACGGTAGTGTCGATCGACGCCTTCGTTGGTGTCGATCGACACTCTTCCTTTATTCTTCAATTTCCACAGAGACGAGAATGTCGATCGACACACTTCCCTGTCGATCGACACTCCAGACCATTTGATCTGATTCGACCGTTTGAGAAGAAGGCGTGTCGATCGACACACACAAGTAGTGTCGATCGACACGACTGCCAGATTGCTCAAAAGTGAACAAGTCACTTTCGTACATTGGGATTCACTTCCATTTAATCTGATTCCCAACGGTCATATGGACCTTGTTCCCTATATATATGTTGTTTAACTCATTGTAAACATTAACTAGGATCAACAATAAAAATTCAAGTTCATCTTTCTCTCTTTACTTATTCAAAATGTAGATTAAGAGTAGACATTGCATTTAGGGTGATATCCATTTGGATTGAACCCATTTTATTATGTCTATGATCTCTTAATCTTTCTTATTCAAACTCCAAATCTATCCACACATGTAATACTCGGTTTTGTATAAACCGGTTTGTGTGAATTCTTTCTTCAACACTTTTATGTGTTTGTTCTTCATAGATGAGCTTAGACTCATCAAATTCTAACAATCTTTCCTTGAAAGCATGATGATTTATCCACTAGTGTGACTTGGAACCGCCATATAATCTTCACTTCATACCCATTTAAACTTTCCATCCGAAGACACTCCATTCTTCTAGCTTCGGGTTAAACATAAACTCCCAAATGTCTTCACTCTCTTGGCCTTCTCCATGTTCCCTCCGGTTATATTCATAATCATTAACCATTCCATTTCTCCCCCTTAGCTCCTTGACTCTCAAGTCTATGCAACCTTCCTTTACGCCACGATTCTTTAACCATCCGAAGCAACAATCTCGGATAACATCAAAACATTGACTCATCAACTCTTCATCACCCAAGATTAGAAGCAATTATTAACTTCATGAATGACTTCAAGATTGATCTCCAAAGGCTAGTTGCATCTCCTTGGTCTCCTTGGATGTGCATCATCGGTTCTATATTCAAACAATAACCTCTACAAAACTTAACACAAGCACAACTCCAAGCATTCTTTCCATTCCCATCAATGTTCCAATCAATGTTACCAACACCAAACATCTTCTCAATGTTACCAACATTAATCTTTCAATGATTCTCACAAGAATGGACCTTAAGTGCTCAAACCTTATCACCATAGAGTATAAGGGGTCCGGTGATAAGTTTCACACACACGGTAAGCTATGATAAAGGGGAAACCTTTCTTTTACCGAAGAGAATTCACAACACAAGAGAATTCGAACCAAGAGTAATCAAACACATTAGGATTAGGGTTAGTGTTTGGTTTGTGTTTAGGCTTTGGTTCCAAACTGATTTTGAGAATAGAGAATTAGAGAATATAGAGAATATAAAGATTGAGAGATTTAAAAGAATATAGAAAGATTTTGAGTATAAGAAAGGGGTAGATTTGAGAAGTATTCTCTATTCTCATGAATGTGTTTCTCTTAGGCTAGATCATGGATTCATTTAATGTCAATCCACCAAGAGAGTATGGATAGGAAATTACCCAAATAAGCAATTCATGGCTTGACTCCCATCGGGCCCAATGTTCACCTTACCAAGAACCTCCATTTGAGAATCTCCACTTTCATTCTACTCCTCCTCTCTAGCAAACCAACTGATCCTTCCTTCATCTAACCGCACCAACATAGGCTTCTTGAGAGTAAACAACATCCTTGAGCTTCATGGGAGGGAAAGATCCAATCTTCAATGTTTTTCTTCCTTTGAATCCCATTTGCTTCACACTAGTGACCGAGTACCAAACTCACTCGGATTTCCACAAATAAGCATTTGCAAACTCATCTAGCTTATTTGGTCTTTAGATTTAGGCTCCAAAGGTTGGGACTTTCTTCTCCCATTCACCTTCTTGATTGAACCATCTTCAAAACAGCTCCAAAGGTTGGAAATTTTCTCCCTTTCATCATGGAAACCACCTTCTTGATTGAGCTTTATTTCTTCAAAGGGATGAGCTTCGGCTTCATAGATTTGGACATCTCCAAACCGTGAGCTTCTTCTCGGTTCTTCATCTTCATTTCTTCATGAAAGCTTCAAGCTTTCTTCTTCAATCTTCATGGGACAGAACATCTTCAAATCCCTAAGCTTCTTTCTTCAATCTCAGATCTAGCTTTCTCCAACCAATAGATCCGAGTCTTCAACAACACAAGCAGCGGAAACAACACATAATATTGGTTAGGTTAAGCGCATAAGGAAGATTGACACAACCTTATAACGATTCAACCTAACACTTTAACAAATACCAAGAGCAAACCGCTCCGATACCATGTTAGATTTTAGGGTTCTTAATGGGTTATTCAAACAAGGATTCAACATTTAGAGAGATTGAATCCACAAGAAAAGCTCAAATGAGCAAAGAGATTAAGAAAGAGTTTTGGACATATTCGAAGAGAGATTTAGAGTAGATTAGAAGAGATTTATGAAAGATAAACATAAATGGGTTCAATCCTAAAGGATCTCACCCTAAACACCAATTCTCTCCTAATCTCTACATTGTTTATAATCTGGTTTTGATAAGAGAAAGAAGAGAGAAAGATATGAACTTGAACTCAGATTTTTATTATTAAGAACAAGTTAAACATTACAATGAAAGGATTACAAATATATATAGAGAAAAAGGAGATGTGAACGTTGGAAAAGAAGAGGATAAGGTTTTGGATCATATCATAAAGCACATTTGCTTTATGTGAAGATAAGGTTGCTTTTGGGACCACTTTGCCTCCAACTTCTCTTTTTGAATTCGGGACAACTTGGAGAAGACTGATCCGCGTCTCGGGAGGATCCTTCCCGCGTGTCTTCCTTCCCGCGGGTCGAGTGCTATCCCGCGTGTCTTCCTTCCCGCGGGTCGAGTGGCTTCGATGCCACTCGTACTGATCTGAGAGTTTAACCGTCCCGCGTCTTAAGTCTCATGAACTTAGTCTCGGACTCATTTCCCAAACGTTACCCGAATATATTATTTCTCCATGGGTAACTTATTTATTCACTTTAGTAACTTAAGGAAAGATTAATCCTTAAGTACTCTCCTTAATTAACACTTAGTAGATAAAACCTATTGGGATAAAACTCTACTAAGGAAAAAGAGTACCAACTCAATGATCTAGGGAAATTCAATCAAGATCTTGATCGTTGTTGAGCTTCGGTCCTCGGCTTCTCTTCTCTTGCCTCGGCCTTGCTCTTCTCTTCATGCTTCCTCTCTAATACTCCCCCTCAAGCTTAGTCGTCGGGACGCCTTAAGGACCAAAGGCTAAGCTTGCACCACGCAATGATCTTGCCTCGGTTTGATTTGAATTCGGCACCACTTCTCATTCCTTTAGTCCTTTTGATTTCTCCTCCTATGAATCCTTTCCTTCTTTGAGGCTCTTTGAGGCTCTCACGGTCTCCTTTACCCTTAAATAAGTGATAAAGAAGAAAAGATTAAGTATTTTCCATGAGGAATATCAAAGGAATGTAAGAATTTGAGTGAGTCTTAGCTCACCAAAGAGAAGATCCAACCCTTTTAGGATGGTTGAATCAAAGAAAAGCTCAGGTGAGCAAAGAGAGATTTAGAACAGATTTGAGAAAGAGATTTGAGAGAGATGAAGAGATATTAGGAGAGATTAAACATAAATGGGTTTGATTCAAATGAATCTCACCCTAAACACCATAAACTCCTAATATCTACATTTGGAATACTTTGAAATGAACAAAGGAAAAGAGAGATGAAGAACTCTGATTTTTCTTATTCAATAAAATTAGTTAATAATTACAATGAAAGGAGATAACATATATAAAGAGTAAAGCAACAATATGACCGTTTGAATTAGGATAGGATCAGATCATAAAGCAACTCTTGGACTCTTGTGAGATAAAGCAAAATGTGGTCCAAGTTGTGATCTGACCAGATTGTGGTCCACACATTTTACCTATGTTAATATTGAGTTTGGGACCACAAGAGAGCTCCAACGTCTGATCTTGATGTTAGGCAAAGGTCTGATCTTGTTATTTACCACATATGGTAAGTCATCTTTATTATAGTGAAGGTAATTCCATTTTACCTTTACTCTTCATTTACCTCAGATCAGACTTAGTTACCAAACCATTTCACCTTGGTAACTCTTTTATTCACCATTAGTAACTTAAGGAAAGATTAATCCTTAAGTACTCTCCTTGATTAACAAGGAATATCAACAAAGTAAAGAACTCATAAATGGAACTAGAACTAAGGTAATCAAATAAATTGAAATGAGAGTAGAGTTTAGAGAGTAGCCCTTTTTATTTTGGATGATGTGGTTGGATCCTTTGATCTCCTTATACTTCACACCTCCTTTGAATCGGATCTTCATGATCCATTTTGGTGGAGCTTTCGATTCCTTGTGCTATACGCCATTCAACCTCGTGAGTCTCCTCCATTCACGCAAAAACGCCAAAGGACTTTTGGATTCATCGTGATTTTAAATGCTTCTTGCATCCCACGGTTCTCTTCCCTTTGGTCGGGTGGAGCTTCGGGTTCCTTGAGCTATACGCCTTCTACCCGTGAGTCCTCCTCCATAGTTGAAATATCGCTGGCCGGACAACACTTTTCCCGAGAGTCTCCATTTGAATCTCTCCACGATTGCAATCTTCTCCTCTTCTCTTGTAAACCATTTCGATCTTTCCTTCACCTAACCGCACCATCATGGCTTCTTGAGAGTAAACAACATCCTTGAGCTTCATGGGAAAGGAAAGCTCCAATCTTTAATGGTATTCTTCCCTTGAATCCCACTTACTGTTAGATTTTAGGGTTCTTAGATTATTCAAACAAGGATTCAACCTTTAGAGAGATTGAATCCATAAGAAAAACTCAAGAGAGCACAAAGAGATTGGAACAGATTTGAGAAGGGATTTATGAGTGTTTAGAAGTGATCAAGAGTAATTAGAGAATACGTGGGTTCAATCCAAAATAGATCTCACCCTAAACACAATTAACTCCTAATCTCTACATCTTTAGTAATCTGATTTTTCTTATTTATTCAAGTTAATTTTACAATGATAAGAGATTACATATATATAGGAAAAGCAACAATATTAACGTTAGAAACAAAAGGAGGATGACAACATAAAGCACATTTGCTTTATTGATGGATAAGATTGTCCTTTGCTTTTCCAAAAGGATCCAAGACCTTATCTTTAAACGGTCCCCTCTTTATTCAAAATTGGGACCACTTGAAAACTGTCTCGCTTCGTCCCTCGTATCGGACTTTGTTGGGGTCGGTTTTCACCCGCTCAACATTAACGTTCAAAGACAAGTTGACTGAAGAAATGGCCCTCCGGGTTCTTGACAAGGCAAGGCATGACTGCACCTAAATCTTCTTGCGGAGCGAAGCACGTGGCAACAAAGAGAAACTGGGAGAAGCATGAAGAGACTGGGGGTTCAGCCAAAGGAGAGATCATGGCCTCGCCTGCTCGGACCGAGCCTGGCTTTGGCCTATCTCGCGACCACAGCCTCGCCCGGACCGAGCCTGGCTTCGGCGTGACTTGCGACCACAGCCTCGCCCGGACCGACCCTGGCTTCGGCGTGACTTGCGACCACAGCCTTGCCCGGACCGAGCCTTGCTTCGGCGTGACTCGTGACCACGGCCTCGCCAGGACCGAGCCTGGCCTCGGTCCGTATCGCGACCACGGCCTCGCCCCGACGATCGGTCACGTCCTCAGTCCCGTCCAATCTTCAGCCCAGCAACGCGAAGCCCACATAGATGCAGCCGACTCCGCAGAGGTTTAGGAGACCTAGCCGCCTTAGGATAGTATAAATACTTCTTTGTATCAACCCTAAAGGGGATCCGAATTTTCTCATACACAACTCGGTACTAAAGCTTTTACATCAATAACAAAGTCTTTCATTCATCTCTTGAACCCTAGCTTACCATAGAAATCTCACAAAGCTTCCCTAGAACTCTTACAAATTCTAGTTGTGTTGGTTTCGACCCCCACAATTTGGCGCCGACTAAGGGGACACAGAGAATTTCTGACGCTCAAGAGTTAGGGTTTCTTCATCACGCCACCAAGATGTCAAGCAATACCATGAGCAACGAAGGATCTTCGTCTCACCAGCACGACGAAGACAGAAGCAACTCCATGGAAAACACTGCGCCTCGCGCTGCTAACAACGCAGCAGATCTCACACAAATCAAGCAGATGCTCGAGACTCTTATGAAGAAAACTGGAGATACGGCGAGCGAGCTGCAAGCGCTCAAGAGACAGATGCACAAGAGGTCCCGTGTTCGTCCAACACGCCTCAGCTTTGCCACACCCCGAGTCAATCGAAGGGATCGATGCGAGGAGCTGCCGCCTCGGGCCGATAGAACGGATCCGGAGGACTTGCCTCCACCACCACCTCTTCGGGATTTCGATCCAACTCCTGAGCGCGTGATGGGAGAGTCGGACAAAGGTCACCCCCCTCGGAGGCGAGCCCGAACCGACACAACTGCTGGCAACGCTATGGCTTATGGAGGAGGAGCTCCAACCGTAGTAGAGCTTTACATGAGGGGACAAGAGCGCAGGGCTCCGCAAGGCTCCCGAGACGGAGAGATCGCTGCGCTGAAAGCCCAGTTAGATCAGGTCGCCTCTGACCTAAAGGCTACCCAACAACAAATGTACAGGAGCACGGCGAAGGCTCCTGGGATCGCCTCTGTGCTCGAGAGGGCACGGAACACACCCTTCGCTGAGAGGGTCGCGAGGACTCAAATCTCCGACCCCGGAAAGGTCAAGCTCCCGGTCTATGAGGGGACCACCGACCCTGCTATCCACCTGATGGAATTCGAAGTCGCCTTAGGAAGGGCAAACTTCACAGAAGCCGAGAAGGACATTGGCTACTGCAAGCTGTTCGTAGAGAGCCTCAAAGGGCCTGCCCTCCAGTGGTTCTACAAGCTGGAGAAGAAATCAATCCACACCTTCCATCAACTCTCAGAGATGTTTGTGCAGCACTACAACATCTTCGCTGAAAGAAAGATCTATGATGCGGAGCTGTGGACAAACAAGCAAGGAGAGAACGAAAGCCTGCGGTCTTTCGTGACAAGATTCAAGCATACGCTGTCAAAAGTGGACGGTGTTACCAACACGTCCGCACTGGAGGCCTTGAGAGGAGCGCTTCGATGCCCCTCTCCATTCTGGCAGGAGTTGACTGTCAACCCACCTGCGACTATCCAAGACGCTCTCCACCGCGCTACAGACTTTGCTCGAAGCGAAGAAGAAGTCCGCGCTAAGAGGGGCGGGAAAACCAAGCACGCGGACGAGCTCATCCAGTCCGCTGTGACACCACCACCCTCTTAGAAGCTCTTGCAATGAACTACGAGGCGACTTGATCCCTGCAAAGGGTACGTAGGCAGCCTGTCTTCGGATAGGTTCAGTTGCTCCCCTCCATCAAAAGGGGGGGAATTACATTTCACTTCAGCCTCCTTCCAGATGAGCTCACACGACACCAACCCCAGTGACGACCTCATCGTCACACAACAAACACTCGCCACAACACTCACCATGAGAACAGCTTGTCCTCTACGGACCGATCAAAGCTTTATTCGAGTAGAGTCGTTCTACATCTATTGCTGCTGGCCACAGCAATAGTGTAGAGATACGAACACAATGACATCCACAACGGATACAGCGCGCTATATAAATTCCAGTGTTCAGAATCGTCTCCGGATGACCCTCTGATCACTCAGAAACCCAACAACGTCGTTGGTAACGCAGCTGCTAGTGACCTCCGTTCAGATTATACTTGAACGTGTCACTCTGAAACCCAGGACAAGCGCTGGTCGAACTCAAGGTGAACTTGCTCTCGGACAGACGTGTCTAGAAGAGCAGCACCATTTTACAAAGCCCAACGGCAACGTTGGCAGATAAAGAGCGTGAGCGCATTTGCGTTTTCACAGCCTTAACAAAGCCTCATTCATGAGCAAGCAAAGCCTCATTTATGAGCAAACAAAGCCTCATTTATGAGCAAACAAAGCCTCATTCATGAGCAAAAACTTTTCTGCAGGAAACATAGCAGCTTCAGCAAAGGAAGCATGAAGTCTTAAAATCTTCAGAACATTTACGGAGTCTTAAAACCTCCTGTATGAAGTCATTTTCTACCAGTTTGAGAAAGGATAGGCCAACACCTTGACTTTGAACGGTAACGCCGATATCTAGCACATCTTTTAAACTCGGCACTATCACCTTTGATACTACCGAGCTGGGGGGCTAACTGTTGGGGTCGGTTTTCACCCGCTCAACATTAACGTTCAAAGACAAGTTGACTGAAGAAATGGCCCTCCGGGTTCTTGACAAGGCAATGCATGACTGCACCTAAATCTTCTTGCGGAGCGAAGCACGTGGCAACAAAGAGAAACTGGGAGAAGCATGAAGAGACTGGGGGTTCAGCCAAAGGAGAGATCATGGCCTCGCCTGCTCGGACCGAGCCTGGCTTCGGCCTATCTCGCGACCACAGCCTCGCCTGGACCAAGCCTGGCTTTGGCGTGACTTGCGACCACAGCCTCGCCCGGACCGACCCTGGCTTCGGCGTGACTTGCGACCACAGCCTCGCCCAGACCGACCCTGGCTTCGGCGTGACTTGCGACCACAGCCTCGCCCGGACAGAGCCTGGCTTCGGCGTGACTCGCGACCACGGCCTCGCCAGGACCGAGCCTGGCCTCGGTCCGTATTGCGACCACGGCCTCGCCCCGACGATCGGTCACGTCCTCAGTCCCGTCCAATCTTCAGCCCAGCAACGCGAAGCCCACATAGATGCAGCCGACTCCGCAGAGGTTTAGGAGACCTAGCCGCCTTAGGATAGTAGAAATACTTCTTTGTATCAACCCTAAAGGGGATCCGAATTTTCTCATACACAACTCGGTACTAAAGCTTTTACATCAATAACAAAGTCTTTCATTCATCTCTTGCACCCTAGCTTACCATAGAAATCTCACAAAGCTTCCCTAGAACTCTTACAAATTCTAGTTGTGTTGGTTTCGACCCCCACAGACTTCCTCGATGCCAATCCGTTCCGGGGGTCGAGCATTTGTCCCGCGTCTCGAGCATCCAAGTGTCCCGCATATCCGAGCGTCTGAGAGTTGCGTTCTCACCCATTTCACTAGCGGTCTAGCTTCTCCTTCTTGAGACTAAGTGTATCCAAGCCATGACCGCCCTAGACCGTTACTCCATTGATGCGGTCTAGCTTTCCTTCTTGCGGCCTAGACTTACTTTGGTGCGGCTTGGACACTTCTTGATCCGGCCTTACTTATTCATCATGCGGCCTTACTTATTCTTCATTGGGACCTCCCAAGCCACACCTTACCAAGTCTCGGACACCCTTTATTAGTAACTTAAGGAAAGATTAATCCTTAAGTACTCTCCTTGATTAACACTCCCCCTCAAGTCCAAACACAACAAAGTGAAGTGTGGACTTGGAGATACAAGGAGAGGCCTCATTAAAACCTTAGTAGATAAAACCCAATGGGATAAAACTCTACTAAGGAAAAAGAGTACCAACTCAATGATCTTTAGGGGAATTCAATCAAAGTCTTGTTCTTCTTGAGGTTCGGTACTCGGCTTCTCTTCTCTTGCCTCGGCCTCGCCCTCTTTCTTCATGCTTCCTCTCTAATACTCCCCCTCAACCTTAGTCGTCGTGAACACAAAGACTAAGGTTGAAACCGCCGGTCTTGATGCTTCCTCTTCGTCTCACGATCATTGGCTTACTCCATTATTCTCCTCCTCGAACCTTAACATAATTCAAACAAGAGAAAGCTTAAAGTATACACGAATGAATTTACTCATCAACCAAGCAAGAAATCAAAGAACCAACTAGTTTATAATTGAATAAATTTAAAGAGTAAGAGTTTAGAGAGTAGCCTTTTCATTTTGGTGGTGTGGTTGATCCTTTAATCTTCACTTCATTCCACACCTCTTTAAACAACTCGGATCCTCATCTTCTTGATCTAAATCGGGTTCTTTGATTCGTTGATGATCACTCCTTAGAAACATGATCATTGAGCACTACTAGTGTGACTTGGAACCGCCATTCTTCTTCACACACAAACCGGTTCAACTCTCCACCCGAAGCCATTCCATTCTTCTTCTAGCTTCGGGTTGATCATAACTCCAAGTGTCTTCTCTATCTTGGCCTCCTCCGTGTTCCCTCCGGCTTCATACATAACCAATAACCATTTCATTTCTCCCCCTTAGCTCCTTGACTCCCAAGTCTATGCAACCTTCCTTTACGCCATGATTCTTTAACCATCTGAAGCAATAATCTCGGATAACTTCAAAACATTGACTCA
This sequence comes from Draba incana, assembly GCA_963576765.1. Lineage (NCBI taxonomy): Eukaryota > Viridiplantae > Streptophyta > Magnoliopsida > Brassicales > Brassicaceae > Draba > Draba incana. The sequence continues at coordinate 20,595,674 of OY755211.1, read as the reverse complement.
ATCAACTCTTCATCACCCAAGATTAGAAGCAATTATTAGCTTCATGGATGACTCCAAGATTGATCTCCAAAAGCTAGTTGCATCTCCTTGGACTCCTTGGGTGTGCATCATCGATTCCATATTCAAACAAGAACCACTACAAAACAAGGCACAAGCACAACTCCAAACATTCTTTCCATTCGCATCAATGTTACCACTCAATGTTACCAACACCAACCATCAATGTTACAAGAATAGACCTTAGATGCTCAAACCTTATCACCATAGAGAATAAGGGTCTGGTGATAAGTTTCACACATAAGGTGAGCTTTGATCAAGAGAAATCATACTTGGACCGAAGGGGTTATCAAACACAAGAGATCTCACACCAAGAGTAAACAAGAACATTTGGATTTCGGGTTAGTGTTTGGTTTTGTGTTTAGGCTAAGGTTCCAAACTGTTTTGAGAATAGAGAATTAGAGAATATAGAGAATATAAAGATTGAGAGTATGGCGAGATTAAAAAGAATAATAGAAAGATTTTGAGTATAAGAAAGGGGTAGATTTAAGAAATATTCTTTATTCTCATGAATGTGTTTCTCTTAGGCTAGATCATGGATTCATTTAATATCAATCCACCAAGAGAGTATGGATAGGAAATTACCCAAATTAAAGCTTCCATGGTTTGAATCACATTTGGCCGAATGTTCTCCTCTCCAATGGTCTCCATTTGAGAATATCCACTTTCATTCTACTCCTTCTCTCTAGCAAACCAACCGATCCTTCCTCCATCTAACCGCACCAACATAGGCTTCTTGAGAGTAAACAACATCCTTGAGCTTCATGGGAGGGAAAGATCCAATCTTTAATGTTTTTCTTCCCTTGAATCCCATTTGCTTCACACTAGTAACCAAGTACCAAATACACTTGGATTTTCTTCAAAACAGCTCCAAAGGTTGGATTTACACCTTGACCCATCAAGGAACCACCTTCTTGTTTGAGCTTCATCTTCAACTAGCTCCAAAGGTTGGAAATTTACTCCCTTTCATGGGAACCACCTTCTTGTTTGAGCTTCTATTCTTCAAAGAAACAATATTTTCTTCATGGGTAAGAGCATCTTCAAATCCCTAAGCTTCTTCTCTTTGGTTTCTTCTTCTTTCAACTAGAAAGCTTCGGGCTTTCTTCTTCAAACTTCATGGGAAAGCTTCAAGCTTTCACCTTCTTCAAGCAGCGGAAATTGTGTTTAGAATGTGTGTTAGATTAAGCGCATAAGGAGAATGGAAACCTCCTTATAACGATTCAATCTAACATTTTTAAGAAACCGAATTCTCCAAAACTAACCCAAGAGCTTATGCTCTGATACCATGTTAGATTTTAGGGTTCTTAGATTATTCAAACAAGGATTCAACCTTTAGAGAGATTGAATCCATAAGAAAAACTCAAGAGAGCACAAAGAGATTGGAACAGATTTGAGAAGGGATTTATGAGTGTTTAGAAGTGATCAAGAGTAATTAGAGAATACATGGGTTCAATCCAAAATAGATCTCACCCTAAACACAATTAACTCCTAATCTCTACATCTTTAGTAATCTGATTTTTTCTTATTTATTCAAGTTAATTTTACAATGATAAGAGATTACATATATATAGGAAAAGCAACAATATTAACGTTAGAAACAAAAGGAGGATGACAACATAAAGCACATTTGCTTTATTGATGGATAAGATTGTCCTTTGCTTTTCCAAAAGGATCCAAGACCTTATCTTTAAACGGTCCCCTCTTTATTCAAAATCGGGACCACTTGAAAACTGATCCGCGCCCTTTCCCGCGTCTCGCTTTGTCCCCAGTATCGGACTTCCTCGATGCCAATCCATTTCGCGGGTCGAGCATTTGTCCCGCGTCTCGAGCATCCAAGTGTCCCACATATCCGAGCGTCCGAGAGTTGCGTTCTCACCCGTTTCACTAGCGGTCTAGCTTCTCCATCTTGAGACTAAGTGTATCCAAGCCATGACCGCCCTAGACCGTTACTCCATTGATGCGGTCTAGCTTTCCTTCTTGCGACCTAGACTTACTTTGGTGTGGCTTGGACACTTCTTGATCCGGCCTTACTTATTCATCATGCGGCCTTACTTATTCTTCATTGGGACCTCCCAAGCCACACCTTACCAAGTGTTGGACACCCTTTATTAGTAACTTAAGGAAAGATTAATCCTTAAGTACTCTCCTTGATTAAAACTTACTTCACACTAATGACCAAGCTCCACACTTGGATTTTCACAAGCAAGCATCTTCTTCAAACTTCATGGGAAAGCTTTGAGCTTTTCTTCTTCTTTCTTCGGAGAGCTTTGAGCATCTCCATTTAGCAGCGGAAACAAAGAGTATTGTAGCCAGAGATTAAGTAACCAGAGAGTATAGTAACCAAAGTGTGAGTAACCAGAGTGTATGGACTTGAAATCAAGGAAAAACTTTGAGCATTGTGAGAGAAAGAGAAAAGCTTTGAGCTTTAGAAGGAAAAGCTTTGAGCATTGTGAGAGAAAGAGAAAAGCTTTGAGCTTTGGAGATTAAAAGGTGAAAGCTTTGAGCTTTTGAGATTGAAAAGAGAATGTGTGTTAGGTTAAGCGCATAAGGAGAATGGAAATCTCCTTATAACGATTCAACCTAACATTTTTAAGAAACCCAAGAGCTTATGCTCTAATACCATGTTAGATTTAGGGTTCATAACATGTTCATAATCACAAGATCCAACCTTTACAATGGTTGAATCATAAGAACAGCTCAAATGAGCAAAGAGATTAAGAAAAAGTTTCGGACAGATTCAAGAGAGATTAGAACAGATTAAGAAAGAGTTTTAGATGAGATTTAGAGATATTAGGAGAGATTAAACATAGATGGGTTTGATTCAAATGAATCTCACCCTAAACCCCATAAACTCCTAATATCTACATTTGGAAATGATTTGATATGAACAAGAGAGAAAGAGTAAGAAATGAATCTGATTTTTCTTATTGATTCTTGTTAATGAATTACAATGATGATGAGTACATATATAAGGAAAAGGAAAGTAAAAATATGATCCACAAATTCAAAATATGAACGTTAGGATCAAATTAAGATAAAGCATAAAGCAAGCTTTGTCTTCTAGTATGATAATGACTTGTCCTTGCTTTGATAAGATCTTGACCACATTGTGGTCCTTCCTTCCAACGTCTCTTTTATGTGTGGGGACCACAAGAAGATGCTTTGGGACTTAATGGAACAGATCCGCTTTCGGGCATCAACGGATCCGCGTCTCGGGAGTTTATCGATCCGCTCCTCGGGAATTCGTACCGCGGGGAACCGCGCCTCGATGCCTCGGTACCGCGGGTCGAGGATCCATCCATCCCGTGCCTCGGGAACACGTACCGCAGGTCGAGTATTGTCCCGTGTCTCCAATCCTGCCCGCCTCTCCATGATTCGGAACATGACCGTTCCTCATCACTCCCATATTCACCAAGTTACCAAAGTTACCCAATTTATTGATTTCACCATGGTAACTCTTTATTCACTTTAGTAACTTAAGAGATGATAAATGATTAATCACTCTTAAGTACTCTCCTTGATTAACAGTTCCTTGTTCAAGTCCCCTCATCATCTTGATTGGCACTCTTTTTCCTTAGTAGTGGTTTTGTCCTAAAGGGTTTTCCCTACTAAGGTTTTAATGAGACCTGTTAGAATTATGCGGAAATGTATTGAAGAATTAGGAAGAACGGATTGAGAGAAGAGAGAATTATGTTCTCATTACTTTGAAATCAGGCCTGATACAACCTATTTAAAGACTACAAAGATAAGAGAGAGAGAGAGGTAGTAATGGTCACATGAGAAATCAGACATGTGACCCTTCTATTTTAGGCAAAGTCTTACTCTTCCTTTCTTCCTTGTTGGTCCATTTTAGGTAAGATGTGTTTGAAGTGTTTGGACACCATTTCCCTCCATTTGTAACAGTCAGATTACTAATTAGGATTAGTGTTTTGGTTATCACTAATCCATCTTAGTTTAACACTCCCCCTCCAGTTTAGCCATAGAGATAAGATTGGATCCGTAAAGATTCACCTCATTAAAACCTTAGTGTGAAAAACCTCGTGGGACAAAAACACACTGAAGGAAAAAGAGTATGAACCTTACGGTTACTTGATCTCTATTAGCCCGAGCTTTGGGTGAACAGACTCGCACACCTTTAGGCTAGTGGCCTTGGTGAATATATCTGCTAATTGATCCGAGCTTCTTGTGTAGCATGGTAGGATGAGTCTCCGTTCCACTGCTTGTCTCACCTTGTGACAGTCCACTTCAATATGCTTTATGCGTTCATTGAATACTGTGTTTGAGGCGATATGAATAGCCGCTTGATTATCACAATGCATTGTCATAGGCTCTTGTGATTTGATATCCAAGTCTTTAAGAACCGTCTTGATCCATGTGAGCTCATTTGTTAGCTTCTTCATTGCTCTATACTCGGCCTCGGCACTAGAACAAGCAACCACTTTCTGTTTCTTTGTTTTCTAAGTGACTAGGTTTCCTCCTATGAATGTGCAATACCCGGTTGTTGATCGCCTATCCCTTCTATCACCAGCCCAATCGGCATCGCAATGTCCAACTATCTCTGAGCTCTCATTGCGACCCATCCAAATGCCGTGACATGAGGTTCCCTAGAGATACCGTAGAATCCGATCAATCATGTTCCAATGGTATATCTTCGGGGCTTGCATATGTTGGCTAACCTGGTTCACAGCAAAACACAAGTCGGGTCTAGTAATAGTTAGAAAGATTAGCTTTCCTACCAACTTTCGGTATTGTTTCACATCTTAGAATGGGGTATCTTCTATCTCCCCCTCTCGTTCCACTTTGTAACCGTCTTCTAGGGGAGTTTTAGCCGGCTTACCATTAGGTTTCCTGTTTCACTCAAGAGATCATGAATGTATTTCCTTTGCGATACAAAGAGTCCCTCCTTAGAGCGGCACACTTCGATCCCTAGAAAATACTTTAGTTCACCAAGATCTTTATTCTCAAATACTGATTTAAGATAAGATTTAGTTTCGGTGATACCTCCCTTGTCATCCCCGGAGATGATGATATCATCTACATAAATGAGAACGACCACGATAACTTTGTTGCCTTTTAGGGTGAAGAGTGTATGATCCGATTCCGATCTTTTAAAGCCTATATCTCTCAACGTCATACTCAGCTTGTGATACCAAGCTCTTGGTGACTGTTTTAATCCATAGATCGCCTTCCTTAGTCTTAGAACTTTTCCCGGTGCAACTGAATCCTCAAAACCCGGTGGTGGGGTCATATATACTTCATCTTCTAGTTCCCCTTGAAGGAACGCATTCTTGACATCCATTTGCCAAAGATCCCAATCCAAATTTGCTGCCAATGACAAGATGATCCTTACGGTGCGTAACTTAGCTACCGGAGCAAACGTATCCTTGTAGTCCTCCCCATACGTTTGTGTGAAGCCTCTTGCTACTAGTCGTGCCTTGTGCCTTTCAATCTCGCCATTGCTTAGATACTTGATCGTAAATACCCATTTCGAACTCACTGCCTTCTTCCCTTTGGGTAACTCAGCTTCGTCCCATGTATGATTTAGTTCCATGGCATTGCATTCTTCTCCTTTGGCATCCCTCCATACCTTGTGTTCCTTAGCTTCATCATAGCTTGTAGGGATGTACTCTTGGTCAAGCTTGCCGATAAAGGCTAGGTGGTCTTGGGGAATGTAGGCAAGATTTCACACTGCTTGAGTTGGATGTGCCACAACATTGCAATTGTAGTAGACCCTTGTATTCTTCCATTTTGATGGTGAGTTTCTCGGCCTTGTACTGTGTCTCAATTGTGTAGCTTGCGGACTAATCGGTGGTGGATTGAGCCTTTCACTTCTTCTAGCCGAAACTGGTTGTTGTGGTTGCTCATATTCATCTTCTTGATTTGATGATTCTTCTGGAATGAATTCCAGTCCAGAATCGTGTTGAGTTGATCCACCTTGATCATGGATGCTCGAGTCTTCGTCTTGATGTGAATTGCCTCCCTCATGATCAAGGGGATTAGAGTCAGCTTGATCATTCGGAGTTATGGGAGGGGTTTGATTGCTTCTCATCACATCTTCAGTGTGTGGGGTGATTCCAAGCGTCTCCAAGATCCTCCTAAGGTTTGCGGATTGATCAGATGGGGTATGAGATAGAGTTTTCAGAGTGTCCAAATTGCTATCTTCAAAATACCCCTTTTCCTCCACAAACTTGACATCTCTAGATACAAGGACCCTTCTTGTTTCTGGATCATAACATTTGTAACCCTTTTGTGTTGTAGAATACCCAATAAACACAGCCTTCACGCTTTTGGCTTCAAGCTTGTTTCGTTGTTCACCTGGTATTAATACAAAACACACACATCCAAACACGCGTAAGTGATTAAGAGATGGTTTGATTTTGTTTAGTACCTCAAATGGAGATATGTCGTTGATAATTTTGGTAGGGATGCGGTTAATAAGATAGCACGCCGATACCAATGCATCACTCCAAAACTTCTTCAGAACATTGTTGTGGAACATCATGGATCGTGCCACCTCCATCAAGTGTCTATTCTTCCTCTCGGCTACACCGTTTTGTTGTGGCGTGTATGGGCAGCTTGTTTGGTGAATGATTCCATGCTTTGTTAAGTATTGTTTGAAGACGTTGCTAGTGTATTCTCCACCGTTATCACTTCTAAAAATTTTGATCTTAGCATGATAATGGTTAATAACATACACTTGAAAGTTAGTAAATGCCTCTAAAACACTATCTTTAGATGGTAGTAATGTTACCCATGTATACTTAGATTTTTCATCAATAAATGTGACAAAGTACTTATGATTGTCGCATGATTCACATGGGGAAGTCCATACATCAGAATGAATTAAATCAAAGCAACTTTCATATATTGTTGAAGACTTGGGAAACACCGATATACAATGTTTACCAAGTATACAAGCCTCACATTCATCATTTTTAAAAGAAATACTCGGAAACATTAAACCTAATGCACGCTCATGTGGGTGTCCCAACCGAGCATGCCAAGTTTTACTACTAATATTCGAAGTGGTTAAACTAAACGAGCATGATAATGGGGAGCTTGATGACTTGTCTCCAAGAACATACAAATCATTCTTGGCCCCTCCCTTTCCGATCACCTTATTAGTCTCAATATCCTAAAAAATCACGTTATTAGGACTGAAAATAGCAAGACAATTAAGATCAGAGGTTGCTCGTTTAACCGATAATAGGTTTGATGTAAACGTTGGCATGTAAAAGGCTCTAGACTCTTTCTCAAACAACTTGAGTGTTCCAACACCTTTAATTGGAATTTTCTCACCATTTACAATAACCACATTTCCTAAAGCCGATTCTATGTTGTTAAGTAGTTTAGCATTACTAATCATGTGGTGAGATGCACCCGAGTCTATAACAATAGAGTTTTTAGGATTATGAGCATAGAAATTGGTACCAGATTCCTTCAATGAACCGATGGCTTTAATGAGAGCATCCAAGTCAGCCTTCCTCACAAACTCTCCACCGGATGCAGCATTAGCAATGGCCATTTTGTTTGATGAGGTTCCAGCTTGCCTTGCTTCCTCCACCGGTTCATGGGCTATATTGGCTCTTTGGTCCCTGAACTTGTTCGGCTTGAGGTGTGGATGAAGTAGCCAGCATTTGTCTTTTGAATGTCCTTTCTTCTTACAATGGTCGCATACCAATGTCTTCCTATCATCGGGTTTGTACACTCCTTTGTTGGCTGTGATGAGTTCTTTCTTCCCACCACCAAAGAGACCTTGAGAGCCTTCCTCCTTCTGAATTTGGGCACACACTTCTTCAAGGTTAGGGAGCTTGTTGGCTCGTAGCATGTGCTTGATGAGATCCGTGTAGCTTGAGTTGAGAGTCATAACCAGTCCAAAAACTTTATCTTGCTCTCGTCTCTCATTCAGCACAACCAGATCAATTGAGTTTGGCCTTAACATTTCTAGTTCGGCCCAAAGAGATCTAAATCTCCCAAAATGTTGAGAAAACTCCATGTCTTCTTGGTTGAGGTCATTGATAGCTTTCATGACTTCAAAGACAAGGCTCAGATTGGAAACGTTACTGAACACCTTTTGTAGGGTGTCCGAAAGTTCCTTGGCATTCTCACAGTAGGAGTATGCTTCAAGGAGAGAGGCATCTAGCGAGTTTTGAATGATGGATAGCACCATTTGATCCTCTTGGAACCACTTGTCTTTATCACCATCAACAACCGTCTTCTTGCCCTCTTTTTCGACCGTCACTTTTGGCACTTCGCTCTTCACGACATGGCTCCAAAGTCCACGACTGCACAATGCTGTTTTGGTCGTTCTAGACCACAGCAAGTAGTTGATCCCCTTAAGAGTAACTGGAATTACCACTAGCCTTGAGTTCTCCATGGCTGTAGCTCTATGAACGTATGATTCACTCTATAAACCAGCGGATAATAGGAGGTTTTGAGAAATTTTGAGAAATCAGAATTGTGAGAGTTTTAAAAGATTTTGAAAGTTCTTTGAGAAATCTGCAAGGAATAAATCACTATAACCTCTCACAACTCAGCACCCATGGATTTGAGGATTATTCAATCTCAAAGTGAGGAGGTTAGTATGATTTATTTCAAGAGCAAACAAAGATTTCTTGAAGATTTCTAGAAGTGTATTAACCACTGGATAAACAAGATTTTTCCAGAAAAGTTTGAAAAACCAAACTGAAGATTGAGTGAAAAACATAATGAAAGAACAGAGAATAAGAGATTTTTGAGCTTATTGCTCTCATACCATGTTAGAATTATGCGGAAATGTATTGAAGAATTAGGAAGAACAGATTGAGAGAAGAAAGTTTGAATGAGAGAAGAGAGAATTATGTTCTCATTACTTTGAAATTAGACTTGATACAACCTATTTAAAGACTACAAAGATAAGAGAGAGAGAGAGGTAGTAACGGTCACATGAGAAATCAGACATGTGACCCTTCTATTTTAGGCAAAGTCTTCCTCTTCCTTTCTTCCTTGTTGGTCCATTTTAGGTAAGATGTGTTTGAAGTGTTTGGACACAATTTCCCTCCATTTGTAACGGTCAGATTACTAATTAGGATAAGTGTTTTGGTTATCACTAATCCATCTTAGTTTAACAAGACCATCATCTTGATTAGCCAAGTTCACACTTCACTTTGTTGTGTATGAACTTGAGGGAGAGTATTGAGCAAGAGGAGCGCTTAAGGATCATCAACCAAAGATCGCTTAAGTACGAATGAAAAACAGTCCGATCTCAAGAAGGTGGAACCGAGAAGACCAAGACTTGGACCATCAAGGCCAAGGCTTGGAGTGTCAAGACCAAGGCTTGGAACATCGAGACCTTGGCTAAGGAAGATCCATCCGGGTGAAATGAATGCAAGGCAAAGGCTCGTGCAATGAGTGTTGATCGACACTAGTTTGTGTCGATCGACACACCACCCCCTGGTGCACTTCCGCAACTAGTGTGTCGAGCGATACACACACTTGTGTCGATCGACACATCGTTGCGCTCTGAGACTCTCGTTGCGCGCATCGAGAGATAGCGACCCGAGGTCGCTTTCATCCGACCGTTGCGCATCCGACCGTTGGAGAGGTGTGTCGATCGACACACACAACTAGTGTCGATCGACACGACGGCCAGGATGCTCAAATGGACAAGTCACTTTCACATATTGGGATTCAATCCCTCCTTCCATTTGATCTGATTCCCAACGGTAATATTGACCTTAGTTCCCTATATATATGTTGTTTAACTCATTGTAAACTTAACTTGAATCAATAATAAAAATCAAGTTCATCTTTACTCTTTCTCTCTTGTTTTTCCATAGTATTTCAAAATGTAGTCTTAGAGAGATTATAGTATTTAGGGTGATATCCATTTGGATTGAACCAATATTATTAAGTCTATTTTACCTTAATCTTTCTTAGTTAAATCCAAATCTTTCCACACATGTAATACTCGGTTTTGTATAAACCGGTTTATGTGGATCATTTATCAAAGACACTTAGGTGTTTGTTCTTCATAAGATGAGCTTAGACTCATCAAATTCTAACATGGTATCAGAGCATAAGCTCTTGGGTTAGAAGATTTGGAGTATTCGGTTTTGATTTTCAAAAGTTAGAAAATTTGTGACTTCTTTGGTTTGTTGGATTGAATCATTATAAGGATGTGTTCATCTTCCTTATGCGCTTAATCCAACACAAATTCTAAGTTGTTTTTCCGCTGCAAGTATTTCAAAGTGAATTTTATTAGAAAGGAAGCATGAAGAAGAAGAGCAAGGCCGAGGCAAGAGAAGAGAAGCCGAGGACCGAAGCTCAACAAATGATCAAGACCTTGATTATGTTCCCCTAAGATCATTGAGTTGATACTCTTTTTCCTTAGTAGAGTTTTATCCCAATGGGTTTTATCTACTAAGGTTTTAATGAGGCCTCTCCTTGTATCTCTAAGTTCATCCTTCACCTTGTTGCGTATGAACTTGAGGGGGAGTGTTAATCAAGGAGAGTACTTAAGGATTAATTTTTCTTAAGTTACTAATGGTGAATAAGAGAGTTACCAAGGTGAAATGGTTTGGTAACTAAGTCTGATCTGAGGTAAATGAAGAGTAAAGGTAAAATGGAATTACCTTCACTATAATAAAGAAGACTTACCATATGTGGTAAATAACAAGATCAGACCTTTGCCTAACATCAAGATCAGACGTTGGAGCTCTCTTGTGGTCCCAAACACAATATTAACATAGGTAAAATGTGTGGACCACAATCTGGTCAGATCACAACTTGGACCACATTTTGCTTTATCTCACAAGAGTCCAAGAGTTGCTTTATGATCTGATCTTATCCTAATTCAAACGGTCATATTGTTGCTTTACTCTTTATATATGTTATCTCCTTTCATTGTAATCATTAACTCATATTATTGAATAAGAAAAATCAGAGTTCTTCATCTCTCTTTTCCTTTGTTCATTTCAAAGTATTCCAAATGTAGATATTAGGAGTTTATGGTGTTTAGGGTGAGATTCATTTGAATCAAACCCATTTATGTTTAATCTCTCCTAATATCTCTTAATCTCTCTCAAATCTCTTTCTCAAATCTGTTCTAAATCTCTCTTTGCTCACTTGAGCTTTTCTTTGATTCATTCCTTCTCAAAGGATGAATCTTGTGTTTATGTGAGTTTTCTCTCATCAAAATCTTACATGGTATCAGAGCAGTTGCTCTTGGGATTCTGATTTGGAGAATCCGATTCTTAAAGTGTTAGGTTGAATCGTTATAAGGATGTGTCAATCTTCCTTATGCGCTTAACCTGACCAATATTATGTGTTGTTTCCGCTGCTTGTGTTGTTGAAGACTCGGATCTATTGCTCAGAGAAAGCTAGATCCGAGATTGAAGAAAGAAGAGGAAAGCCCGAAGCTTTCCCATGAAGAAGAGAAGAAAGCTTGAAGCTTTCAAGAAGAAATGAAGAGGAAGAGCCGAGAAGAAGCTCACGGTTTGGAGACGTCCGAATCTATGAAGCAAAGCTAGTTCCTTTGAAGAAAAGAAACTCAATCAAGGAGGTTGAAGAAGTTCCAGCCTTTTGTAGTCCATTGAAGAGCTCATGGAGAAGGTTTGAAGAAGAAAATCTCGACCTTTGGAGCTCATTGTTGGTTCCAGTATAAGAGAAGACCGGATCTTGGCCAAGTAAGCTAGGAGAAACTTGCTTGTGAAACTCTTGAAGAAAATCCAAGTGTGGAGCTTGGTCATTAGTGTGAAGTAAGTGGGATTCAAGGGAAGAATACCATTAAAGATTGGAGCTTTCCTTTCCCATGAAGCTCAAGGATGGTTTACTCTCAAGAAGCCTTTGTTGGTGAGGTTAGATGAAGGAAGGATTGATTGGTTTGCTAGAGATGGGGAATATAATGCAAGTGGAGATTGTCAAATGGAGACCATTAGAGAGGAGAAGCATTCGGCCGGTGTCATTCAAACCAATGGAAGCTTGATTTGGGTTATTTCCTATCCTTACTCTCTTGGTGAATTGATATAAGATGAATCCATGATCTATCCAAAGAGAAACCATTCATGAGAATAGAGAACATTTCTTAATCTACCCCTTTCTTAAACTTCAAAATCTTTATATACTCTATTATTCTCCCCAATCTTTATACTCTTTATACTCTCTATATTCTCAAGTTCTCTATTCTCAAACAGTTTGGAACCTAGCCTAAACACTCACCCAAATCCCTTAAAAGCTAGTGGTTACTCTCGGTTTATGTTGAGAACTCTTGTGTGAGAATCCTATCGGTCCAAGGAATGCTCTCTTGATCGAAACTCGCCTTAAGTGTGAAGCATGGTTACTCTCGATCCTTATTCTCTCGGGTTGATTATGAATGAGCACTTAAGGTCCATTCTTGTGATGAAAACATTGTGAAAAGATTGGTGTTGATAACACTGATTGGATGGGAAACATTGATGGGAATGGTTGGATTGCTTGGTGTTGTGTTTTTGGTATGTTTTTGTAGCGGTTCTTGTTTGATTGAGGTATAGAACCGTTGCACACTCAAGCTACCCAAGAAGATGTAACTAGCCTTTGAAGATCAATCTTGAAGTCCCTCCAAAAGATCTAAAGAAGCCGTGAGTGGTGAAGAAGGGTTGATCAAGCCAATGTTTTGACATTTTTCCGGGAGCTAAAGGAGATTGAGATGCTTCGGATGGTGATTAGGCTTGGCATTGAGGAAGGTTACATAAGCTTGGAATTCAAGAAGCGACGAAAGAGAAGAAATGGTGCTTGGTTATGGTTATTGACCTAAGTGCTACATTGGTACTTAGGGAAATAAATAATATTGGGTAATTTACCCAAGTAGAATAAAATGGATGGGTAAACCGCGGAAAGGATCGGCATCGAGAAAACTAACCCGCGGATCGAACTGGCATTGTGAAGGACGATATGCGGGTCAGTTTCGTATCGATGCTAATCCGCGGATCAGTTGGTCCCGAGAAGCACGTACCGCAGGAAGGGTTGGCATCGAAGAAAGTAACCCGCGGGACGAGCGAACATCGAGTGAAGAAGTCGGGTCACGGCACGAGTTAACGGGTCGATGCGCGGATCCTTCCCGGGTAAATGGGTCACGTGCGAGGCAACGTACCGCGATAAGGAATCTGGAGGCAATTCCGGATCCGCGGGACGTACGGCGTCGAGTCACTCGGTCATGCGGATCAGGCAGTGACCGAATCACCTTTTACAACGGTCATGTGGACCAAAACCTAGTATTTTCTATTTATAGGTTGTTTTCTCATATGTAATCTTATCTTGAATAATAATGAAAATATTTTTCAAGTTCATAGTCTCTTAATCTTACCTTAATCTCTCATGATCGGTTTCAATCTTTCCGCTTCTTACTCTAAAACTTACATGGTATCAGAGCAAGGTTCAATCTTGTGACCTTGTTACTCTCTAAATCTTTCTTAATCTCAATAATCTTTTGATCGTTAGGTTGAATCGGTATATTGAGATTTCAATTCTCTTTATGCGCTTAACCTAACATACATACTCTTCTCCTTACAAATCTCTTACAAATTTCTTGGTTACTAAACACTTTGGATCCGGTTCATCCAAAAGTCTTAAACTTTGGTTAAAATCTCATTTGGTTGTGAAAGAAAGTGAAGAAGAAAGATGAATCCAATGGAAAACTCCAAGACAGCTCTTTGCGGTCGAGGATTATGGAATCACATCGATCTTACTTTTAGATCGATTGTTGAGACACCGGAGAAGGAAGATGATGCGGCGGTCAAGGCAAAGGAAGCAAAATGGTTCCAAGAGGATCAAACGGTCTTGGCGATTCTTCAAAACGGTATTGACTCGTCTATCCTTGAGGCTTACTCCTATTGTGAAACGGCATTTGAACTTTGGGAAACATTGAAAAGTGTGTATGGGAATGTTTCAAACTTGGCCCGAGTGTTTGAGGTAAAGAAAGAACTTAATAATCTTCATCAAGAGGATATGGAGTTTACTAAACACTTGGGAAAGTATAGATCTTTGTGGTCCGAGATCGAAATGTTAAGGCCAAGCTCTATTGATCCGGTGGTTTTAAACAAAAAGAAAGAGCAAGACAAGGTCTTTGGGTTGTTACTATCCTTGAATCCGGTATTCAATGATCTCACTAAGCATATCCTAAGGTCGGAGAAGCTCCCAATGATGGAAGATGTGTGTGCTCAAATTCAAAGGGAACAAGGATCTCAAGGCCTCTTTGGTGGTAAGGGGGAGCTTCCAATGGCAAACAAAGGAGTGTATAATCGGTTTGAAAATCGTGGGAGTAAGGGAAACAATCGGTCCTATGGTGAGAAGAGGTGGTGCGACCATTGCAAGGAAAAGGGACACACCAAGGAGAAGTGTTGGGTTCTTCATCCACATCTTAAGCCAACATGGTGGGTCGACTATCCGAGCAGCTCTTAGGCGAATTTCACCGCGACCAAAGATGATCTACCGAAGAGTCAACCCACAACTCCGGTCAAGATAAGAGATGAGGCGATCCAAGGAGATTACGTGAGGAAATCAGACTTGGAAGCCCTTATCAAAGCCTTGAACACAAACAAAGACTCCGGTAAAACTTTATTTACTCGAACGCCTAGTAATTCCCTTATAATTGATTCGGGAGCTTCACATCACATGATTAGTAATTTGAACATGCTTAAAAATGTGGAATCAATTAATGGTAATGTTGAAATTGCAAATGGTGAGAATATTCCTATAAAAGGAATCGGAACCTTGAAATTGTTTGATAAAGAATCGAAGGCTTTTTATATGCCTAACTTTACCTTGAATTTGCTATCGGTTAAAAGAGCCACAAATGATTTGAATTGTTATGTAATCTTTGGTCCTAATGATGTTCATTTTCAGGATATTAAGTCGGGAAAAATAATTGGAGAAGGTGGTACCAAGGATGATCTCTATGTTCTTGAAGATATATCATCAAGCTTATCTAGTTCTTGTTCATTTAAATCTTGTTTAGGAGTTTCTAATAATGCAATTTGGCATGCTAGACTAGGTCATCCTCATTCTCGAGCTTTTGAAATAATGTTGCCTAATGTTTACTTTGATCATTTGAGTTGTGAATCTTGTATACTTGGTAAACATTGCAAATCGGTTTTCCCAAAATCTATAACTACTTATGATAATTGTTTTGACTTAGTTCATTCGGATGTTTGGACTTCCCCGTGCATTTCTAGAGATAATAACAAGTACTTTGTCACATTCATAGATGAAAAATCGAAATACACTTGGATCACTCTTTTACCTTCAAAAGATCGTGTAATTGAGGCATTTATGAATTTTGAAGCTTATATTGCTAACCAATACAATGCCAAGATCAAAAAATTTAGAACATATAATGGAGGAGAATATACTAGTACCCGGTTCAAAGATCATCTCAAGAAACAAGGGATATTCCATCAAACAAGTTGACCCTACACTCCACAACAAAACGGAGTGGCGGAGAGGAAGAATCGCCACTTGATGGAAGTCTCGAGATCAATGATGTTCCACATGAATGTTCCGAAGAGATTTTGGGGAGATGCAGTAATGATGGCTTGTTACTTAATCAATAGAACACTGACCAAAATCTTGGGAGATTATGCACCATTCGAGGTACTCAACAAAACTAGACCTTTATTGAACATCTAAAGGTTTTTGGTTGTCTTTGTTTTGTGTTAGTACCCGGTGAGCTAAGGAACAAGCTAGATGCCAAGAGCTTGAGATGCATATTCCTTGGATATTCAACCACTCAAAAGGGATACAAATGCTATGATCCGATCGCAAGGAAAACGGTTGTGTCAAGGGATGTGAAATTCATTGAAGACAAAGGGTATTATGGTGTGGATGCAAAAGAAAAAATGGATGATTTGACTACCCCGTCGGACCTTAGCTCTAACCTACGGTTCCTCCTTCAAAACTTAGGAACCCATGAGCCAAGAGACAATTTGGGTGAGACCGCTCCAACAATGCCAAGTCAAGAAGCTCAAGACACACCTAGTAACTCGGCCGAGAATCAAGAAGTGGTCCAAGAGGATGTACAAGATCAAGGGAATGCTCAAGAGGAACTAGTAGAGAATCAAGAACAAGAGGAAGTCACTCAAGTCCCAGCCGAACCGGTACTTAGACGGAGCACTAGAACCAAGAAAGATCCTTCTCAATGGAAAGAGAGTAGAGTCTACTAAAACTATCAAGCGGTTGCCCATCCCATTCAAGCCGTGTGTTCTCTCGCCCTTCTTCCTTCCTCCCACCGTGCCTTCCTTACCAAGATAGATGAGCACACAATCCCAAGGACGTATGAGGAAGCAATGGAGGATGAAAATTGGGTCGAGGCCGTAGATGATGAAGTGGGTGCTATGATAAAGAATCACACATGGGATGAGGCGGATTTACCGTTTGGAAAGAGAGCGGTAACTTCAAAGTGGGTCTTCACGATCAAGTATCTAAGCAATGGTGATCTTGAGAGGTATAAAGCTCGGTTGGTTGCTAGAGGATTCACACAAACATATGGAGATGATTATACGGATACATTTGCACCGGTTGCTAAGCTCCATATGGTTAGAGTGGTGTTTTCTTTGGCGGTTAACTTGGATTGGGAGCTTTGGCAAATGGACGTTAAGAATGCTTTTCTACAAGGCGATCTTGAAGAAGAAGTTTATATGATGCCTCCTCCCGGACTTGAGACATCAATTGCTCCGGGGAAAGTTCTTAGGCTAAAAAAATCTATATATGGTCTTAAACAATCCCCGCGAGCTTGGTACAAGAAGTTGAGTAGTACTTTCAAGGAAAGAGGCTTCAAGAAGTGTGAATTAGATCATACTCTATTTACACTACAAGGTCCAAAGGGAATGGTGGTAGTGTTGATATATGTTGATGATATGGTCATCACCGTTGACGATAAAGAAGGAATCCAAGAAACTAAAAACTTTCTCAAGTCGGTTTTTGAAATCAAGGATCTTGGGGAATTGAAGTACTTCCTTGGGATTGAAGTTTGTAGGTTCAAGAATGGGTTACACATTAGTCAAAGGAAGTATACTTTGGACTTGTTAAACGAAACCGGGAAGCTTGCGTGTAAACCGGCTAAGACTCCATTGGAGGAAGGATACAAGGCCGATAGAAAGGGGGAGCAAGAAGATGAGTTGTATGAGGATCCCTCGAGATATAGGAGACTTGTTGGGAAATTAATCTACTTAACGCTTACAAGACCGGATATATGTTTTGAAGTCAACCAAGTAAGTCAACATATGAAAGAGCCAAAGATATATCATTGGCAAATGGTTGAGAGGATCCTTAGATTTCTCAAGGAGAGTCCGGGACAAGGAATTTGGATGGGAAGGAATGAGAACTTCGATGTGGTTGGATATTGTGATGCGGATTGGGCCGGAGATAGAAGTGATAGAAGATCCACAACCGGCTATTGCACATTCATTGGAGGGAACTTAGTGACTTGGAGAACAAAGAAACAAAAGGAGGTATCGTGTTCTAGTGCGGAAGCCGAGTATAGGGCAATGAGGAAGTTGACTAATGAGCTTACTTGACTAAGAGGCATTCTTGCACATTTAGGAATTGAAGCTACAAAGCCAATGATCATGCATTGTGATAATCAAGCCGCCATTCATATAGCGACGAACTCGGTATTCCATGAGAGGACGAAGCACATTGAGATTGATTGTCACAAGGTACGGGAAAAGATTGAGCAAGGATGGACTCTACCGTGTTACAATAGAAGCGAAGAACAACTAGCGGATATCTTCACCAAGGCCGCAAGTCTCAAGGTTTGTAATCATCTTTACGGCAAACTTGGACTTATGGATTTGACCCATCCATAGAAGACCCCTTGCTTGCAATCATCACACTCTTTTTCCCTTAGTAAAGTTTTGTCCCACGTGGTTTTCTTTACTAAGGTTTTTAACGAGGTGATGGTTGTGAGCGTTCCAAGTTAAGCATAAATGCTTTATGTTTAACTTGAGGGGGAGTATTGACCTAAGTGCTACATTGGTACTTAGGGAAATAAATAATATTGGGTAATTTACCCAAGTAGAATAAAATGGATGGGTAAACCGCGGATAGGATCGGCATCGAGAAAACTAACCCGCGGATCGAACTGGCATCGTGAAGGATGATACGCGGGTCAGTTTGGTATCGATGCTAATCCGCGGATCAGTTGGTCCCGAGAAGCACGTACCGCGGGAAGGGTTGGCATCGAAGAAAGTAACCCGCGGGACGAGCGAACATCGAGTGAAGAAGTCGGGTCACGGCACGGGTTAACGGGTCGACGCGCGGATCCTTCCTGGGTAAACGGGTCACATGCGAGGCAACGTACCGCGGGAAGGAATCTGGACGCAATTCCGGATCCGCGGGACGTAATTCCGGATCCGCGGGACGTACGGCGTCGAGTCACTCGGTCATGCGGATCGGGCAGTGACCGAATCACCTTTTACAGCGGTCATGTGGACCAAAACCTAGTATTTTCTATTTATAGGTTATTTTCTCATATGTAATCTTATCTTGAATAATAATGAAAATATTTTTCAAGTTCATAGTCTCTTAATCTTACCCTAATCTCTCATGATCGGTTTCAATCTTTCCGCTTCTTACTCTAAAACTTACAATGGTAACCGAAAGGAGCAAGAGGAAACCGCGAGAAGAAGATTGAAGCTTAGGATTGAATAGTTCAAAGGGTGTGATGAGATGATGTGTAAGCCGGTCCAAGTCACACTAGTGTTTTGCGTGAATGGAGGAGTGATTCATGAGGTTGAAGGCGTATAGCTCCAGAAACCCGACCAAAAGGAAGAGAGCCGTGGGATGCAAGAAGCATTTAAAATCACGATAAATCCAAAAGTCTTTTGGCGTTTTGGCGTGAATGGAGGAGAACTCACGTGGTTGTATGGCGAAATGCACAAGGAACCGAAAGCTCCACCAAAAGGGTCATGAAGATCAAAATGCTTAGTGAGGTGTGGAAAGAAAGTGAAGATCAAAGGATCAACCACACCATCAAATAAAAAGGCTACTCTCTAAACTCTTACTCTTTTTCAATTCTTTCAATTATAGATCATTTGGTTCATTGATTGCTAGCTTGGTTCATGAGTTGATTCATTGGCATATACTTTAAGCTTTTTCTTGTTTGAATCTTGTGTAAGGTTTAAGGGGGAGAAGATTGAAGTTGGCCATGAGTCTTTGAAGAAGCATCAAGGCCGAGTGGTTCAAGAGGCCAAAGACGAGGCCGAACTCCACTCTTAGCCTTTGTTCACAAATCTTCACGGCGGCTAAGAGTGCGGGGGAGTATTAGAGAGAAAGCATGAAGAAGAAGAGCAAGGCCGAGGCAAGAGAAGAGAAGCCGAGGACCGAAGCTCAACAAATGATCAAGACCTTGATTATGTTCCCCTAAGATCATTGAGTTGGTACTCTTTTTCCTTAGTAGAGTTTTATCTCAATGGGTTTTATCTACTAAGGTTTTAATGAGGCCTCTCCTTGTATCTCCAAGTTCATCATTCACCTTGTTGCGTATGAACTTAAGGGGGAGTGTTAATCAAGGAGAGTACTTAAGGATTAATCTTTCCTTAAGTTACTAATGGTGAATAAGAGAGTTACCAAGGTGAAATGGTTTGGTAACTAAGTATGATCTGATGTAAATGAAGAGTAAAGGTAAAATGGAATTACCTTCACTATAATAAAGAAGACTTACCATATGTGGTAAATAACAAGATCAGACCTTTGCCTAACATCAAGATCAGACGTTGGAGCTCTCTTATGGTCCCAAACTCAATATTAACATAGGTAAAATGTGTGGACCACAATCTGGTCAGATCACAACTTGGACCACATTTTGCTTTATCTCACAAGAGTCCAAGAGTTGCTTTATGATCTGATCCTATCCTAATTCAAACGGTCATATTGTTGCTTTACTCTTTATATATGTTATCTCCTTTCATTGTAATCATTAACTCATATTATTGAATAAGAAAAATCAGAGTTCTTCATCTCTCTTTTCCTTTGTTCATTTCAAAGTATTCCAAATGTAGATATTAGGAGTTTATGGTGTTTAGGGTGAGATTCATTTGAATCAAACCCATTTATGTTTAATCTCTCCTAATATCTCTTAATCTCTCTCAAATCTCTTTCTCAAATCTGTTCTAAATCTCTCTTTGCTCACTTGAGCTTTTCTTTGATTCATTCCTTTTCAAAGGATGAATCTTGTGTTTATGTGAGTTTTTGCTCATCAAAATCTCTAAAATGTAGTCTTTAGGAGTTTATGCATTTAGGGTGATTTCCATTTAGGAATGAACCCATTCATGTTAATCTCTTCTTAATCTACTCCTAAAACTCTCTAAATCTCTCTTCGAATCTGTCTAAAACTCTTCTAATCTATTCTAAATCTCTTCTTAATCTGTCCGAATCAGTTCATGCTCTTTTGAGCTTTTCTTATGGATTCAATCTCTCTAAAGGTTGGATCTTGTGTTTATGAACACCTTATGAACCCTAAAATTTAACATGGTATCAGAGCGGGTTTGCTCTTGGTTCATGGGTTCTTAAAGTGTTAGGTTGAATCGTTATAAGGTTGTGTCAATCTTCCTTATGCGCTTAACCTAACCAATATTATGTGTTGTGTTGTTTCCGCTGCTTGTGTTGTTGAAGACTCGGATCTATTGCTCGGAGAAAGCTAGATCCGAGATTGAAGCTTGAAGAAGAAGGAAACTTGGAGGTTTCCCATGAAGATCGAAGAAGAAAGCGTGAAGCTTTCATGAAGAAATGAAGATGAAGAACCGAGAAGAAGCTCACGGTTTGGAGATGTCCAAATCTATGAAGCCGAAGCTTTCTAGTTGAAGAAAGAAGATGACCAAAGGAAGAAGCTCTTGGAGGAGGAGACGTCTGAATCCATGGAGAGAAGATTGGTCCTTTGGAGAAGAAGCTCAAACAAGAAGGTGGTTCCTTGATGGGTCAAGGAGGAAATGTCCAACCTTTGGAGCTGTTTTGGAATGGTTCAAACAAGAAGGAGTAAGGGAGAAGAAAGTCCCAACCTTTGGAGCCAAGTCAAAGAAAATCCGAGTGTGTTGTTGTGTAGTTACTCGGTCACTAGTGTGAAGCTTATTGGGATCAAGGGAAGTTAGTAACGAAAAGTTTGAAGTTTTTCCCTCCCATGAAGCTCAAGGATGTTGTTTACTCTCAAGAAGCCTATGTTGGTGCGGTTAGATGAAGGAAGGATCATCGGTCTACAAGGGAAGAGGAAAAGAATGAAATTTGGAGATTCTCAAATGGGGACCCTTGGAGAGGAGATCATTCGGCCAAATCGGATTCAAACCTTGGAATGCTTATTTGGGTTATTTCCTATCCTTACTCTCTTGGTGAACCGATTCAAAATGAATCCATGATCTAGCTAAAGAGATACACATTCATGATAATAGAGAATATTTCTTAAATCTACCCCTTTCTTATACTCAAAATCTTTCTATTATTCTTTTAAATCTCCCCATTCTCTCAATCTTTATATTCTTTATATTCTCTAAATTCTCTATTCTCAAAATCAGTTTGGAACCAAAGCCTAAACACAAACCAAACACAAACCCGGATCCTTATGTGCCTGATTACTCTTGGTTTGAATTCTCTTGTGTTGTGAATTCTCTTCGGTAAAAGAAAGAAACGTTTCCCCTTTATCAAAGCTCACCGTGTGTGTGTGAAACTTATGACCGGACCCTTATACTCTATGGTGATAAGGTTTGAGCACTAAGGTCCATTCTTGTAACATTGATGGTTGGTGTTGGTAACATTGAGAAAATTTGGTGTTGGTAACATTGAGTGGTAACATTGATGGGAATGGAAAGATTGCTTGGAGTTGTGCTTGTGATATGTTTTGTAGCGGTCCTTGTTGAAAATGGAACCGATGGTGCACACCCAAGGAGTCCAAGGAGATGCAACTAAGAAGGTGGTTCCTTGATGGGTCAAGGAGTAAATTTCCAACCTTTTGGAGATCTAGAAGCATGGAGGATTTGGAAGGTAAAATCCGAACTGGTGGCTACATAATCGACGAGCCCGAAAGGGAAAATCCGAACTTGTAGCTATCTAATCGACGAGCCATTTCAATTCTTCAAGACAAGCCGATGTGATGGAGTTATCCGAGATGGTTGCTTCGGATAGTGAAAGAATCATGGCTTAAAGAAAGATTGCATAGACTTGGGAGTCAAAGAGCTAAGGGGGAGAAATGGTATGATTATTAGTTATAAATGAAGACCGGAGGGGAACACGGAGGAGGCCGAGATAGAGCAGCCACTTGGAGTTTATGATTAAACTCGAAGCTAAAGGAAGATTATGTATGGCTTCGGGTGAAGAATTGAACCGGTTTGTGGAAAGAAGAACGGCGGCTCCAAGTCACACTAGTGGTGTTAAATGATCATGCTTCTAAGGAGTGATCATCATGGAATGAATCAAAGAAGTTGAAGAGGTGTGGAATGAAGTGAAGATTAAAGGATCAACCACACCACCGAAATGAAAAGGCTACTCTCTAAACTCTTAATCTTTTAAATATGTTCAATTATAATTGTTTGGTTCTTTTATTGCTTGCTTGGTTCATTGGTGTATACTTTAAGCTTTCTCTTCTTTGAATTATGTTAAGGTTCGAGGAGGAGAAGATTGAAATTGGCTAATGATCGTGAGATAAAGAGGAAGCATCAAGACCGGCGGTTTCAACCTTAGCCTTTGTGTTCACGACGCCTAAGGTTGAGGGGGAGTATTAGAGAGGAAGCATGAAGAAGGAGGGCGAGGCCGAGGCAAGAGAAGAGAAACCGAGGACCGAAGCTCAAGAAGAACACGACCTTGATTGAATTTCCCTAAAGATCATTGAGTTGGTACTCTTTTTCCTTAGTAGAGTTTTATCCCAATGGGTTTTATCTACTAAGGTTTTAATGAGGCCTCTCCTTGTATCTCCAAGTCCACACTTCACTTTGTTGTGTTTGGACTTGAGGGGGAGTGTTAATCAAGGAGAGTACTTAAGGATTAATCTTTCCTTAAGTTACTAATGGTGAATAAAAAGTTACCATGGTGATATCAATAATTGGGTAACTTTGGGAGAAGGACCGAGACACGGAACAAAGTGGAATGGATCGGTCCACTTGACCCGCGGAACGTAACACTTGAGACGTGGGAAGATTTAGAGACGCGGGACAGCACTTGACCCGCGGGAAGGTTTCATGAGACGCGGGATGGATGGATCCTCGACCCGCGGTACCGAGGCATCGAGGAAGCTCGATACGCGGGACGAGCAAGACGCGGGAAGCAACGCGCGGATCAGTTTGAACGTGGTCCCGCGGTTTGAAAAGGAAAGGACCACTTGAGGATAAGGTTTTGCATTATCATATGGAGACAAGAATTGCTTTATGAACCTGATCCAAAACCTTATCCTCTTCTCTCCTTTCCAACGTTCACATTTCTTTTTCTCTATATATATTTGTAATCCTTTCATTGTAATGTTTAAAACTCTTTCATTAATAAAAATCTGAGTTCATCATTTCTCTAAAATGTAGTCTTTAGGAGTTTATGCATTTAGGGTGATTTCCATTTAGGAATGAACCCATTCATGTTAATCTCTTCTTAATCTACTCCTAAAACTCTCTAAATCTCTCTTCGAATCTGTCTAAAACTCTTCTAATCTATTCTAAATCTCTTCTTAATCTGTCCGAATCAGTTCATGCTCTTTTGAGCTTTTCTTATTGATTCAATCTCTCTAAAGGTTTGATCTTGTGTTTATGAACACCTTATGAACCCTAAAATCTAACATTGAATGCCTTGCTTGTCACTCCCAGAGATGATCATATTGTCCACATAAATCAATACAACAACTATCCCATTCGGTCCTTGAAGCGTGAAGAGTGTGTGGTCTAGCTCACATTTCTCTAGCCACCAACCGGGCCTTATACCTCTCATGATCTCCATTACTCGAATACTTTATTGTGAATACCCATTTAGAACTCACGGTTCTCTTGCCTTCGGGAAGGTCCGCCTCATCCCAAGTATGGTTTTTAACCATCGCTCCAATCTCAACATCAAACGCTTCTACCCAATGTTCATTCTCCATCGCTTCCTCATAAGTCTTCGGAATGGTATGCTCATCGATTTTCGTCACAAATGCCCAATGAGAAGTGGGTAAGAGGGCGAGCGAACATACCGCTTGAATTGGATGAGCTACTGCCTCATTATTGAAGTAGACCCTAGTCTCTTTCCATTAAGAGGGTTCCTTTCTTAGCCTTGTACTCCTACGCAAAACCGGTTCCACAATCTCATCTTGAACTTCTCGAACTTCTTGAACTTCTACATCCGGAATTCCATTGTCCGGAGTTACTTCCTCTTACGCTTCTTGGCCTTGTTCCACCGGATTCTCATCATGACCGGCTTTCTCTTGAACCGGTTCTTGAACCTCTTCTACTTGAGCTATCTCTTGAACCATTTCTTGAGCAACTTCTTCTTGGTTACCTATTTTGTCTCTTGGCTCATGATTCCCAAGATTTTGAAGAAGGAATCGCAAATTTGAGCCAAGGTCCGACGGGGTTGCTATATCACTCAAGTCACCTCGGTCTTCCATACCATAAAACCCTTGTTCTTCGATGAACTTTACATCTCTTGACACAAATGTCTTCCTTGAACTCGGATCATAACATTTGTATCCCTTTTGTGTTGAAGAATAACCAAGGAAGATACATCTTGTACTCTTAGGCTCTAGCTTGTCCCTTAGTTCCCTAGGTACCAAAACAAAGCAAACACACCCAAAAACTCTCAAATGATCAAGAGAAGGTTTGGTCTAATTAAGTACCTCAAATAGAGAGATGTCGTCAAGGATCTTTGAAGGCCTCCGATTGATTAAGTAGCAAGCGGTCATGACCGCATCTCCCCAAAATCTTCTTGGCACATTCATATGGAACATCATGGTTCTAGAAACCTCCATTAAGTGCCGATTCTTCCTTTCGGCCACACCGTTTTGTTGTGGAGTGTATGGACAAGTCGTTTGATGCACAATGCCGAGTTTAGCTAAGTGGTCTTTGAATCGATTGCTCGTATATTCACCACCGTTATCTGTTCTAAAAATCTTAATCTTGGCATTGTAATGGTTAGCAATATGGGCTTGGAAATTCTCAAATGCATCAAGGACTCTATCTTTAGAAGGTAAAAGAGTAAGCCATGTATATTTCGATTTTTCATCAATGAATGTGACAAAGTATTTATTGTTATCTCTAGATGCACAAGGTGAAGTCCAAACATCCGAATGCACAAGATCAAAACAATTCTCATAGATAGAAGATGATTTCATAAAAACCGATTTACAATGTTTTCCAAGAATACAAGATTCACAAGACAAATGATCAAAGAAAACATTGGGAAACATTATTTCAAGAGCCCGAGAATGGGGATGTCCTACTCTAGCATGCCATATTACATTATTCGCTACTCCTAAACAAGTTTGAGATCGAAATGAACTAGATGAGCTTGGTGATAAATCTTCTAAGATATAGAGATCATCTTTGGTGCCACCACTTCCTATCACTTTTCCGGATTCAATATCCTGAAAATGGAAGTCATTAGGACCAAAGATTGCATAACAATTCAAGTCACTAGTCATTTTTTTAACCGAGATTAAATTTGATTCAAAGTTTGGCATGTAAAACGCTCTAGAGTTCTTATTAAACAAGTTCAAGTTTCCAATTCCTTTGATAGGTATATTTTCACCATTTGCAATCATCACATTTCCTCTAGACGGTTCTAGTTTCTCAAGCAAGTTCAAGTTACTAATCATATGGTGAGAAGCACTCGAATCAACCATAAGAGAGTTACTAGGTTTACGAGTATAGAAATTTTTACCGGACTCCTTGAGTGATGCAATTGACTTGATAAGAGATTCCAAGTCGGATTTCCTCACGTACTTGCCATGGTTGGACTCGTCTCCTTGCTTGGAAGATCCGGTTCCACCTTGGTCTTGCTTTGCCGAAGAGTAGTTGGCTCTTGAGTAGCCCTTTGAGTAACCCGGTCTTGGTAGTGGCCTAAGATGAGGGTTAAGCAACCAACATTTGCCTCTTGAGTGACCATCCTTCTTGCAATGATCGCACTTGAGATCCGGATTAAAGTATTTTCCTTTGTAGTTCCGGTTATCATTGCGGTTGTAAGCTCCGGCATTAGCCATCGGAAGCTCCCCCTTACCACCAAATAGTCCGTGAGTCCCTTGCTCCCTTTGAATTTGCGAACACACATCCTCCATAATTGGTAGCTTCTCCGACCTTAGAATGTGTTTAATAAGATCGTTGTAAGCCGGATTCAAGGTGAGGAGCAACCCGAAGACCTTGTCTTGTTCTTTCCTCCCATTCAACACCTTAGGGACAATGGAACTCGGTCTTAACATGTCAAGCTCCGACCATAGAGATTGATACTTTCCCAAATGCTTCTTGAACTCCATTTCTTCTTGATGGAGATTGTTGATAGCCCTTTTTACTTCAAACACACGCGCCAAGTTCGAGACATTTCCATATACATACTTCAATGTCTCCCAAAGCTCAAACGCCGTTCCGCAAGAATGGAGGCCTCAAGACCATTTTGAAGAATGGCTAACACGGTTTGGTCCTCTTGAAACCACTTTGCTTCTTCTTTATCTTTTGCCTTTGCTTTTCGATCCTTTGTGAAATCTTCATCTTCTCCTTCGGATGAATCATACACCGGTTTGGATGAAGTATCGATGTGGCTCCACAACCCTCGGCCACATAGAGCGGTTTTCGTGGTTCTTGACCACAACAAGTAGTTCTCTCCCTTGAGAGTCACCAAAAGTACCAACGGTTTTGAGTTATCCAACGAACTCATATTTTAACCGATTTTGAATGAAGATTCAAAGCTTTAGAAATGATTTGGGATTAACTATTCGATATGTATGTTAAATCAAGCGCATAAAGAGAATAGAAATCTCTATATAACAATTTGATCTAACGATTTCAAGAGAATCCACAAACCGGAAAGATTATTGAAAGAAAAGATTGAGATAAGAAAAATAAGATTAAGAGAATATTGAGGTCACAAGGATCCGACTTGCTCTGATACCATGTAAGATTTAAGAGAGTATGAGGAAGATTGATTGAGATTAAGTATAGATTAGAAAGAACTTAGAGATTGATAGAGATTAGAGAGATTAATGGAGAATAGAGAATAGAGAGAATAGGAACTTGAAACTATTCCATTCAAGATAAGATACAAAGTTCATACAACAAGGTTTAAATAGAAAAACAATTCTGGCTTTCGTGTCGATCGACACTACATAAGTGTGTCGATCGACACGGTTCTCCAACGGTCATATCTCAACGGTTGGATCACAACGGTCGAATTCAAACTCTGGGACTCGTGTCGATCGACATGACTCCTTCGTGTCGATCGACGCCTTCGCTCCGCGACTCTCGTTTCCACAGAGACTGGAGTGTCGATCGACACACAACCCTGTCGATCGACACTCTTGTTTATTCCCTTTCCCTTAGCACATTTTGATGGTGCCAAGGTCAATAAAATGATCCAACCACATCCTCAAATTCAAAAAGGTTATCTCTAAACTCAACTCTCATTTCAATTTGTGTTAATTTCATTACCTTAGTTCAATTTCTTTCTATGAAATCTTAAATCGTTGATCATATAAATCTTTGATATTCCTCATGGCATATACGTAATCTTTTCTTCTTTATCACTTGTCTAAGGGTAAAGGAGACCATGAGAGACTCAAAGACAACGAGGAAAGGATACATAAAGAGAAAATATCTAGTCAAAGAAGGGCTAAAGGAATGAGAAAACTTGAAGTGGAGCCGGTTTCATATCAAACCAAGGAAAGTCAATTGCGTGTGGCAAGCTTAGCCTTTGGTCCTTACGGCGTCCCGACGACTAAGCTTGAGGGGGAGTATTAGAGAGGAAGCATGAAGAGAAGAGCAAGGCCGAGGCGAAAAAAGAGAAGCCGAGAACCGAAGCTCAACAAATGATCAAGTTCCTTGTTCAAGTCCCCTCATCATCTTGATTGGCACTCTTTTTCCTTAGTAGTGGTTTTGTCCCAAAGGGTTTTCCCTACTAAGGTTTTAATGAGACCATCATCTTGATTCTCCAAGTTCACACTTCACTTTGTTGTGTATGAACTTGAGGGGGAGTATTGAGCAAGATGAGTGCTTAAGGATCATCAACCAAAGATCGCTTAAGTACGAATGAAGAACGGTCCGATCTCAAGAAGGCGGAACCGAGAAGACCAAGACTTGGACCATCAAGGCCAAGGCTCGGAGTGTCAAGACCAAGGCTTGGAACATCGAGACCTTGGCTAAGGAAGATCCATCAGGGTGAAATGAATGCAAGGCAAAGGCTCGTGCAATGAGTGTCGATCGTGATATGATCGTGGATAGCAAGGAAACTGAGAAACCAGAAGCTGAGGAGGAACCAGAGATAGTCGGACGGATCACTCACTCTAGAGCTAAGGAGATGGCCAAGGAAGCTCATTCACTCATAGTAGAAGGATCACTCAATTTACCGATGATTCAAGTCTTCAATAGCTTCACTTTGAAGACTACACCCAGTAATGATGACTAAGTGACTTAGGTGAGGAGTCTGTACTCTTTTTCCCATGTCTGAGTTTTGTCCCAATGGGTTTTCTCAGCATGGTTTTTAATGAGGCAGATGAATCACTGCGTCGAGTTACTTAGAAGTCGTTGCCATTGGGTAATAATGTAAAAGTCACTATGGCTTAGTGTTGGAATTTATGAGCAAATGCTCACATAAACAAGAGATTCATCCTTTAGGAAGGAATGAATCAAAGAAATGCTCAAGAGAGCACAAAGAGTTTAGAACAGAGTTTGAGAAGAGATTAGGACAGATTTGAGTAGACGAAGGAGAGATTAAGAAAGATTTAGAATACATAAATGGGTTTGATTCAAATGAATCTTACCCTAAACACTTTTCTCTCCTAAAGACTACATTTTGAATACTATTCTGATTTTGATATGTAAAAGAGAGAAAAAGGAAATTGAATCAGATTTCTTCTTATTATCTCAAGTTATTTATTACAAAGATGATGACACAATATATATATAAGGGAAACAAAATATGGACGTTGCAAGAGATAAGATCAGATTCATAAAGTAAAAGCAACTTTTGTCTTCACTTGATAAACCAAGACCTTATCCTTTCTTTGAATCAGCAAGTGGTCCCTCTTCTTTATTCAAACCGCGGCCTTACACGAGTTCCTTCCCGCGTCCTCGTACTGATCCGTGTATCGGGTCTTCGATGCCAACTCTACCCGCGGGTCGAGTATCCCGATGACAAGTCTTCCCGCGGGTCGAGTATCCAAGTGTCCGAGTATCCTTGCGGCTTCTCTTCTTAATGATGCGGCCTAGCTCTTTCTAGATACGGTCTAGCTTATCCAAGGCATGACCGCACTAGACCATCATCCACCAAGTCTCGGACACACTTATTCACCCAATAGTAACTTAATAGATGATCATAGATTTATCACTCTTAAGTACTCTCCTTATTTAACATTTAGTACTTAGTTAATTTAGAGGTGCACCGATTAGGAACCTTAGGGTTGGAACGCCTCGCTGTTTTAATTAAATTTCAGACGCCTTGTTGTTTATTTACAGAACGCTTTGTTGTTTGGGTTTCACGTCTCTAGGGTAGATTATAAAACCCCATGCGACGCCTCCCTTGAGTTTTCAGCGAAGAACTTTTATGCATGAAGTAATATCAATTTTATTCACTCACTTTGATTCTTGAATGTGTTCTTTGAATCTGACTTTCAATACACGTTGTGATTCTGAAACTCTACTATTTGTCCTAATCCGCCTTAACACTTAAACATTTATCCGAAAAATCCACGATCTGTTCTCTTACCTATCGTAATTCCTGTATTCATCATCTCCATCGCGCCACCAGATCACCATTGTCACGCCACCATCGTCGCGCCACCAGCCTGCCACTTTCGAATCACCATCATCACGCAATCACCCTCCCCCTCGCATCATCTACAGCCTTTCCTTCGGAGTTGATTATTGACCTTAGGACTCACATTGGGACGGAAATGTGAAGCCGCGGATCAGATCACTTGGGACGCGGGACGTTGAAAACTGACCCGCGGTACGAGTGGCATCGATGCCAGGGGCGGATCAGTACGCGGGAAGGATCGGGGCCAGATGACACGCGGATCAGCATGCGGCATCGAGTCTTCGTCGATCCGCGGGACGAACGGCATCGAGGATCGTCCGAGACGCGGAACGGACGCAGCAACGGGTCAAGTAAAGCGGGTCGGATCTCCTTCCGGGTAATCGGATAAACACGCGGATCCTCCCGCGTGTTATCCTGGAACGGGGTCGTTTCACCCGTCCTGATGCATCCAGACGCGGATCGGTCCCGGTACGCAGAGACGCGTCCCACTCTCGTCCCGCAGTACGACGCCCGTACGGTCGTTCGTTCCTCACTGCACCCAAAATCTTATCCGACCGTTTGGGTTGCTTTTTCTAATGACCTATTGTCTTCTATCTATAAATAAGTTGTTTTAATGATGATGTAACTTTATCTTTGAATAAAAAAAGAAATAAAAAGTTCATACTCTTCTTTACTCTTCATGGTTACATAAACTCTCTTACTCTTCACAACTCTTCTCTTCTCTCAATCTTACTCTAAATCTCACAAAATCTTACATGGTATCAGGGCAAAAGCTCTTGGGATTCTTAAACGTGTTAGGTTGAATCGGTATAAGAAAGTTTCAATCTTTCTTATGCGCTTAACCTAACCTACATCATCCGAAAGTTTTACCTTGTTTAAGATCATCAAAAAGCTCAAAGCTTTCTTCTTTAATCTCTTAAAAGCTCAAAGCTTCCTTCTTCTTTCATCTAAAGCTCAAAGCTTTCATAATCTAAAGCTTAAAGCTTTCATCTTTGATCCGGTTCTACTTAAAGCTCAAAGCTTTCCCTTTTGTTCATCTAAAGCTTAAAGCTTTCACCTTTGACCGGTCCTACTCAAATCTCAAAAGCTTTCCTCTAATTTCAAGATCTACATCAACAAAATGATGAACACTCTCGAGACTACCAAACCGCTCGTTGTTCCGGTGATTCTTAAGGGAGGAAACTACCTCCTTTGGTCGAGAACTACTAAGACTGCCTTGTGTGGCCGCGGCTTGTGGAGTCACATCGATCTATCTCTTAGAGAAGCCATCTACGATCCTTCATCGGACGAGGAGGAAGAGGAGCCGACTAGATTAGCGGCTGCCAAGTGGTTTCAAGAAGATCAAACCGTTCTCGCAATTCTTCAAAATGGTTTGGAAGCGTCAATCCTTGAGGCTTACTCCTATTGTGAAATGGCGAGTGAGTTATGGGAAACTCTCAAGAATGTCTATGGTAATGTCTCAAACCTTACTAGGGTTTTTGAGGTTAAGAAAGCTCTCAATGAGCTTAGTCAAGAGGATATGGAGTTTACCAAGCACTTTGGAAGATATCGATCTTTGTGGGCCGAGCTCGAGATGCTAAGGCTGTTGGAATTTAAAGAATCTACATTGTGTTTGAACTTATTTAGAGAGAAAATGTAGAGAGAAAAGAGAGAGAACTATATGAGTCTTTTTACTCATATTTTTATTAAGTTCTTAAGTTGTTCTTTTACAAGTGATAAATCAAGTTATAAATAGAGAAGCACAAGGTCATGTGACCGTTACAAACTCAGATCAAGAGGGAAGAGAAAGTGGTCCCAAGAGTGGGAAAGTGACATGAGGAGAGTTTGGCTTCTAGCTTGATAGTGACTTGTCCTTGGGTTGGTGAGGACCACTTCTTGATCTCCTTTCTCTCTAACGTCTCTTTGTAGTATTTCTTGATCTGATTTGTCTTGAACTTTTTCTTCTTTTATTTAAATAGCAAGTTGATTTAAATTAAATCAATAAGCTTCTAAATTCAAGTTCCCTCCTTTCTCAACATTCAGATTTCAAACCGGGACCACACGGAGAACGTTGGTCCGCGTCTCCACCATTCAAACTGATCCGCGTCCTTCTTCGTACCGCGGGTCGAGTATTGTCTCGCGTCTTCAATCCTTCCTGCATCTCGAGTATAACGTGTTGCGGGTCGAGTGTGCTTCGATGCTACTCGTACTGATCCGCAACTTTCTTGTCTCGCGGGTCGAGTGTGTCCCGATCCACTTCTCATTCTAATCCGTGTCTCGATCCACACTTCCTAAGTTACCCGTATATTATTTTCCACTGTGGTAACTTATTATTCACTTTAGTAACTTAAGAGATGATAAATGATTAATCACTCTTAAGTACTCTCCTTGATTAACAAAGGCCAAGCACTATGGATCCGGTTGTGCTCAATGAACGAAGGGAGCAAGACAAGGTCTTTGGCCTTCTTCTCACCTTGAATCCGGTGTACAATGACCTCATCAAGCACATCCTCCGTTCCGATGTGTTACCGAGCCTTGATGATGTGTGTTCTCAAATCCAAAGGGAGCAAGGATCACAAGGGCTATTCGGAGGAAAGGGGGAGCTTCACATGGCTAATCAAGGATCCTATAACCGATATGACAACCGGAAGAATGGTGGGACAAGTCCATATCTCAATCTACATCTCAAATGTGATCATTGCAAGAAGTATTAACCTTAGTACCATCAATATGTGCTAAGGGAAAGAAAATGGACAAGAGTGTCGATCGACAGAGATGAGTGTCGATCGACACTCACGTCTCTGGAAAAAGAAAGACGCGGAACGAAGGTGTCGATCGACACGAGTCCCAGAGTTTGAATTCGACCGTTGGGATCTGGCCGTTGCGATTCGACCGTTGCAATCTGACCGTTGGGATTTAACCGTTGGAGAGACGTGTCGATCGACATACACAAAGAGTGTCGATCGACACGACTGCCATGGACAAAATTCCAACGGCTCTTTTCTTTTTTTCTTTTAAAAGTTGTTTCTCTATTTAAACCTTGTTGTATGAACCTTGTAAACCATCTTGAATAAGAAACTTAAGTTCATATTCTCCTTTATTCTTCATGGTTACATGATCACTTAATCTTCCTTAATCTCTCTTAATCTTCATCAATCTTATCTTAATCTCTCTTACTCTTCCACAATTCTTACATGGTATCAGAGCAAGTTTGATCTTTGTGACCTCAATACTCCAATAATCTCAATCTTCTAATCTCAATCTCTTTGCCAATCTTCCAATCTCAATCTCTCAATAATCTTTCCGGTTTGTGGATTTTCTTTAAATCGTTAGATCAAATCGTTATATAGAGATTTCTATTCTCTTTATGCGCTTGATTTAACATACATATAGAATAGTTAATCCCAAATCGTAACTAAAAGCTTTGAACTTTCATTCAAAGATGAGTTCTTTCGATAACTCAAAACCTTTGGTACTTCCGGTGACTCTCAAGGGAGAGAATTACTTGTTATGGTCAAGAACCACGAAAATAGCTCTATGTGGCCGAGGGTTGTGGAGCCACATCGATACCTCATCCAAACCGGTGTATGATTCATCCGAAGAAGAAGATGAAGATTTCACCAAGGATAGAGAAGCAAAGTGGTTCCAAGAGGACCAAACCGTGTTGGCCATCCTTCAAAATGGTCTTGAGGCCTCTATTCTTGAGGCGTATTCTTATTGCGAGACGGCGTTTGAGCTTTGGGAGACATTGAAGAATGTGTATGGAAATGTCTCGAATTTGGCGCATGTGTTTGAAGTAAAGAAGGCTATCAACAATCTCCATCAAGAAGACATGGAGTTCACGAAGCATTTGGGAAAGTATCGGTCTTTATGGTCGGAGCTTTGATATGTTGAGACCAAGTTCCATTGTTCCTAAGGTGCTAAATGAGAGGAAAGAGCAAGACAAAGTCTTCGGGTTACTCCTCACTTTGAATCCGGCTTACAACGATCTCATCAAACACATTCTAAGGTCGGAGAAGCTACCAAGTATGGAGGATGTGTGTTCACAAATCCAAAGGGAGCAAGGGACTCACGGATTATTTGGCGGTAAGGGGGAGCTTCTGATGGCCAATGCCAGAGCTTACAATCGCAATGATAACCGGTACTACAAAGGCAAATACTTTAATCCGGATCTCAAGTGTGAGCATTACAAGAAGGATGGTCACTCAAAGGAGAAGTGTTGGTTGCTCAATCCTCACCTTTGGCCATTGCCTAGACCGGGTTACTCAAAGGGTTACTCAAGAGCCAACTACACTTTGGCAAAACAAGACCAAGGTGGAACCGGATCATCGAAGCAAGGAGATGAGTCCAACCATGGCGAGTACGTGAGGAAATCTGACTTGGAATCTCTTATCCAGTTAATTACGTCACTCAAGGAGTCCGGTAAAACTTTCTATACTCATAGACCTAGTAGTTCTCTCGTGGTTGATTCGGGTGCTTCTCACCATATGATTAGTAACTTGAACTTTCTTGAGAAACTAGAACCGTCTAGAGAAAATGTGA
The DNA here is from genome assembly GCA_963576765.1 of Draba incana. Lineage (NCBI taxonomy): Eukaryota > Viridiplantae > Streptophyta > Magnoliopsida > Brassicales > Brassicaceae > Draba > Draba incana. Next base: position 20,561,186 of record OY755211.1, on the reverse strand, counting down.
TGATTGCAAATGGTTAAAATATACCTATCAAAGGAATTGGAAACTTGAACTTGTTTAATAAGAACTCTAGAGCGTTTTACATGCCAAACTTTGAATCAAATTTGCTCTCGGTTAAAAGAATGACTAGTGACTTGAATTGTTATGCAATCTTTGGTCCTAATGACTTCCATTTTCAGGATATTGAATCCGAAAAAGTGATAGGAGGTGGTGGCACCAAAGATGATCTATATATCTTAGAAGATTTATCACCAAGCTCATCTAGTTCATTTAGATCTCAAAATTGTTTAGGAGTAGCAAATAATGCAATATGGCATGCTAGAGTAGGACATCCCCATTCTCGGGCTCTTGAAATAATGCTTCCCAATGTTTCCTTTGATAATTTGTCTTGCGAATCTTGTATTCTTGGAAAACATTGTAAATCGGTTTTTATGAAATCATCTACTATTTATAAGAATTGCTTTGATCTTGTGCATTCGGATGTTTGGACTTCACCTTGCGCATCTAGAGATAACAATAAATACTTTGTCACATTCATTGATGAAAAATCGAAATATACATGGCTTACTCTTTTACCTTCTAAGGATAGAGTCTTTGTTGCATTTGAAAATTTCCAAGCCTATATTTCTAAAAATTACAATGCCAAGATTAAGATTTTTAGAACAGATAACGGTGATGAATATACGAGCAATCGATTCAAAGACCACTTAGCTAAACTCGGCATTGTGCATCAAAACGACTTGTCCATACACTCCACAACAAAATGGTGTGGCCGAAAGGAAGAATCGGCACTTAATGGAGGTTTCTAGAGCCATGATGTTCCATATGAATGTGCCAAGAAGATTTTGGAGAGATGCGATCATGACCGCTTGCTACTTAATTAATCGGACACCTACAAAGATTCTTGACGACATCTCTCCATTTGAGGTACTTAATAAGACCAAACCTTTTCTTGATCATTTGAGAGTTTTTGGGTGTGTTTGCTTTGTTTTGGTACCTAGGGAACTAAGGGACAAGCTAGAGCCTAAGAGTACAAGTTGCATCTTTCTTGGTTATTCGTCAGCACAAAAGGGATACAAATGTTACGACCCAAGCTCGAGGAAAACATTTGTGTCTAGAGATGTGAAGTTCATTGAGGATCAAGGGTTCTATGATGTCAAAGATCGTGGTGACTTGAGTGATCTAGCTACCCCGTCGGACCTTGGCTCAAACTTGCGATTCCTTCTTCAAAACCTTGGGAATCATGAGCCAAGAGACAAAATGAGTGATCAAAACATTGCTCCACCGGTTCAAGAGGAAGAAGTTCAAGAAACGGTTCAAGAGGAAGAAGTTCAAGAACATCAAGAAACGGTTCAAGATGCAATCCTAGAGGAAGCCAATCATGATGAAGCTTCGGTAGAGCAAGGCCACGATATAGCTCCGGATGTAGTGGTCCAAGAAGAAGTTGTAGAACCGGTTTTGCGTAGAAGCACAAGGATAAGGAAAGACCCCTCTCAATGGAAAGAGAGCCAAGTCTACTTCAACAATGAAGCCGTAGCACATCCAATCCAAGCGGTGTGTTCGCTCGCCCTTTTACCTTCTTCTCATAGGGCGTTCGTGACAAAGATTGATGAGTATACTATTCCTAAGACCTATGAGGAAGCTATGGAAGATGAGCATTGGGTAGAAGCGGTTGATGATGAGGTTGGAGCTATGGTTAAGAATCACACTTGGGACGAAGCGGATCTTCCCGAAGGAAAAAGGACCGTGAGCTCTAAATGGGTATTCACCATAAAGTACTTGAGTAATGGAGATCTTGAGAGGTATAAGTCTAGGTTGGTGGCTAAAGGATTTACCCAAACCTATGGGGATGACTACACGGATACATTTGCCCCGGTTGCAAAGCTTAACACAGTGAGAGTGGTGTTTTCTTTGGCGGCAAATTTAGATTGGGATTTGTGGCAAATGGATGTGAAGAATGCTTTCTTACAAGGAGACCTTGAGGAAGAAGTATATATGACTCCACCACCGGGCCTTGACACCACTATAGCTCCCGGAAAGGTTCTCAAGCTCAATAAGGCTATCTATGGGTCGAAACAATCACCAAGAGCTTGGTACAAGAAGCTTAGCTCCACACTTAAGGAGAGAGGATTCAAGAAGTGTGAGCTAGACCACACACTCTTCACTCTTCAAGGACCAAATGGAATAGTTGTTGTTTTGATCTATGTGGATGATATGATCATATCCGGGAGTGATAAGCAAGGAATTCAAGACACAAAGGACTTCCTCAAATCGGTATTTGAGATGAAAGATCTTGGAGAAGTGAAGTATTTCCTTGGGATTGAGGTGTGTAGGTTCAAGAATGGGTTGCATATCTCCCAAAGGAAATACACATTGGATTTGTTGAAAGAAACCAACAAACTTGGAGCAAAGCCGGCCAAGACCCCATTAGAAGAAGGCTACAAGGGCGATCGAAAGGGGGAGAAAGAGATTGAACCGTATGAGGATCCATCAAGATATAGGAGACTTGTGGGAAAATTGATCTATTTGACACTCACAAGGCCGGATATAAGCTTTGCGGTAAACCAAGTTAGTCAACATATGCAAAAACTGGCGGTTTACCATTGGCAAATGGTTGAGAGGATCCTTAGGTACTTGAAGGATAGTCCGGGTTTAGGAGTTTGGATGGGAAAGAATGAGAGCTCGGAGGTGGTTGGTTATTGTGATGCGGATTGGGCCGGAGATAGGAATGATAGAAGATCTACAACCGGGTATTGCACTTACATCGGCGAAAACTTGGTCCCTTGGAGAACTAAGAAGCAAAAGGAGGTCTCATGCTCAAGTGCGGAAGCCGAGTATAGGGCCATGAAGAAGTTCACAAATGAGCTTACTTGGTTAAGAGGAATCTTGGCTCATTTGGGAATTGAGACGGACAAGCCAATGATAATGCATTGCGACAACCAAGCCGCAATCTACATTGCGACTAACTCGGTATTTCATGAGAGGACGAAGCACATTGAGATCGATTGCCATAAGGTTCGAGAGAAGATTGAGCAAGGATGGACTTTACCGTGCTTTACGAGAAGCGAAGACCAATTGGCGGACGTGTTCACTAAGGCCGCAAGTCTTAAGGTTTGCATTCACATTTTGGGCAAACTTGGACTTGTGGATCTCACACATCCATGAGAAGACCCCTTACTTGTAATCATCATACTCTTTTTCCCTTACCAAAGTTTTGTCCCACGTGGTTTTCTTTCCTAAGGTTTTTAATGAGGTGATGGTTGCGAGTTCCAAGTTAAGCATAAATCCTTTATGTTTAACTTGAGGGGGAGTATTAACCTTAGTACCATCAATATGTGCTCAGGGAAAGAAAATGGACAAGAGTGTCGATCGACAGAGATTAGTGTCGATCGACACTCACGTCTCTGGAAAAAGAAAGACGCGGAACGAAGGTGTCGATCGACACCACTCCTTGGTGTCGATCGACACGAGTCCCCGAGTTTGAATTCGACCGTTGGGATCTGGCCGTTGTGATTCGACCGTTGCAATCTGACCGTTGGGATTTAACCGTTGGAGAGACGTGTCGATCGAAACACACAAAGAGTGTCGATCGACACGACTGCCATGGACAAAATTCCAACGGCTCTTTTCTTTCTTTCTTTTAAAAGTTGTTTCTCTATTTAAACCTCGTTGTATGAACCTTGTAAACCATCTTGAATAAGAAACTCAAGTTCATATTCTCCTTTATGTTAGATTTTGATGAGCAAAAGCTCACATAAACAAAAGATTCATC